>JAPYKE020000150.1:0-600000 GCA_028554795.2 Sinohyriopsis cumingii | reverse complement strand
ACGAGTTTTTGGAATGAATACTGCACGAACTTGTGAGTGCAGTATATCCTTCCGACAAAACGAGTTCATATTTTCCCATACAAATGCAGTAACCTTTTTATTATATGCTCATTTTTTTATTCTACCTAAGGTTTAATTATATAAACAAAATACACTACAAGAAACAACGTAAATGAATGAATGCCGTATTCCAAACTAAATACACAAGCGCAGATTTGACATTAGAAAATGACATCATTATTAATGCGCACATAACTCCGCCCAGATAAATTTGAACTTAGTCACGCGCTCGACATAACTTTCGAAAGAAAATGGGCATGTCTAGTTAAAGTTGAAATTTGCAGTCATGTTGTGAATGAATGCGCATTGCAACGACTTTTCCATTTGATCTCAAGTGAATATATTTTGGTATTTTGTTTCGATTCGACGAAGATTTGTGATTTTGGACTGGATTCATCTGTGCAAATTATACATGAAATACATCGGATTGAAGTGGTGCGGGAGAAGCGTGTTTACGTCTGCAAATAATTTCTGTCATTGAATGTTTGAAATCATAACGTGGGAAACGATAAAGTCTTTCAATTGCAATTTTCAAAAATGACGCTATGGAATTTAATGTGTTTTTCATTTTCAGTGCAGTAAGGACGATGCAAATGCACCTATCACCGAAATTACAGCACACTTTCGAAATGTGTAATCCAGATTGAAAACCTATGACATGGCTCATGCAATTCAGATTTGTGCGCGTTCAGTATCGGGGAATGCTGAACGATTCCGACAATGTAAAGTTAACGGGGAAAAAATGAGCATATAATAATAGATGATTCAATACACTTCATAAACGGTGCTTATCCGGTTGAAGGTCAATATAATATTTGTGTCTCTATCACTCCCCATTTTCAGCTTTGTATAGTTTCATCATTGTGTCCGAAGTTTACGGTCAGAAACAAAGCTATTCAATTGGATTAGCTGTAATCATATATACATTTGAACCTATCTTATTGCAGGAAGTAAGATTATGTTGTTTAAACTGGAGATCGTTTGTGAAATACAGGCCAGAAAGAGCCAATATTTCCTAGAAATCTAGCTCTTCTACTCGTATAATGCATCTGTTATTGTCGAAATGAAACAAACTATTCGAGGATCATGTCAACTACCAATTAAATATCAACGAAATCTTACGAAAACTGCCATATATGATACGAAAAATCTATATTATTCGGAATCCGTGCATTTAGTTCAGCACCCACAGAAATACAACGATCATACTAAAGCGAAAATCGGACTTGTTCTAAGGTCACATTTATTTTATAATCGATGTTTCTGATTACTAATGTAATATGTGGGCATTGATGAGACATGAGCAAACATGAGATTACATTATTTGCTGTGATTTCACGCTCATAGCAACGTATATCCAAATTAAATTTTGTGATCACTTCACTCTTTTGTCAGTAACTTGGTAGTAACATCTATCAAATTTATTCATGGAAACCTTCACTCGCTGAACCACTGCTTGTTTGCTATACATATATATATATATATATATATATATATATATATATATATATATATATATATATATATATATATATATATATATATATATATAACTCAGAGACACTAAGAAACAGACAAATAGACATATAAATAAAATAAATAAACGCGCAGACCAACGTTACTGGAGAGAAGATTTACGGATACTTGTAGAAATTAACAGGTAGTTTGGCGAATGGTAGTAGTATTAGTATAGATGCTTTTATCCCCAGTGCCTTTTTAAACAGTTTTTAAATTGTCATTTCACAGTTCCTTATTAACACAGATACTTGTGTGCAAAATGTTTGTGTGATTATATTTCTAAATTGTCCTTATTTTTGTCTGCATAGTTCTTAAACCAGCCAATTCCTCATGCATATTCGTGCTTACTCAGTGCGGAGTAACGTCAGTAAATATCTGACTTTATTTACTTAGCTGTCTTACGGTTCTAGAGTATCAGGTATGTGCAAAATGTATAGTTCGTCCTCTGCGCGAAACTATTCAATCGCAGAGTAAACATCATATTTACAAATGTTTGTAGACAACTAACTTCAACATCTACCCTTATTAGTCTATAGACCGGCAGATGTTTTATCGGATAATAAATGTAACTCTATGACTATTAATATCCTTTGGGTCAGTGTAAATGATCACACAATTCACTCTAGTTTTATAAGACTGCTGGCTCTTCTATGATAACAAATACACTGTTATGTTCAATGTGATCAGCCACAGTTTGGATATATATTTAAAATCACCAACGTCTATTTCATGATAATGATATCTAGATCTAAGAAATATCAAGTCGTGTTCAATTACTTCAAATACATTCTCATCATTAACTGCGGTCCCTTGGATACAAATGTGGGACACATAATATTATATCGCAATGAAAAATGTTAGCGGTAATAAATTATTTCAATCATATCTCAAGATCACATTTTGTATTAAGGGCAAATTGATCGTTCTCTTTAACAAGGATAACGATTTGGAGAAAATCGAAATCAGAAATAATATACTTTTGTACACATGTTGGCGCTACTTTAGTATCCGTTCAACTGAAATTGTTCAGTTAGTTTTCACTGATTTTCTTATAAACAAGGACACCATCTTAAGTAAAGAGGAAACTCAAGAAATGTTAAGTTCATTGGTTCCATAGTGAATCAATAACATGATAATATAATATGTAGAATACGTTAAAGGTTAATCAGTTTGAGAGCTATGAGGTAAGTACAAACTTATACAATATAGCCCATGTCTGTGCCAACGTTTCATTGATGACGAAAGAAATGAGTCTATTTTATAGAGGTATGTACTGCTCATTTCAATTACGTGTTAAGTACATTCACTCTTGTATGTACAGTGTGCCTACACGTAATACCTTCGTACATCGGATATGTTGAGGCTACGAGTTAATAATAGAATGTCTCAAAGTACATTTGGAAATGGACAATGTATATTTTCGTAATATTTAAGAAAAATAAGTACATATAACACCTGATAAATGTTATGTAATGGTTTTCATTAGCGAGAACAATATAGAATCCATTTATACAACATTATTTACATATATGGGATTTATGACCAAACGAGAGTTTAATGATGATGTAATCCTACAATTGAATTATTCTTTTCCTAAGAACTTGCAACCCTAGGCCAAATACTTAACTTTCCGAAGTAAAGTACTAATTATTATTACTATTATATTTTTTTTGTAATACAAAGATAATTATCAAGCGGACCTGTTAGTTTAGAAAAGTACTACACGATGGCTAATCATAGATCTGCCTTTTCACTAAAACTGATGAACACGAGGACTTATAAATAATCTCAAAACATATTGTATATGGAAGGAACAATTTCATATGATCTGATACCATTATATATTGAAGGACGAATTTCATAAGACTTGCATAGATAGTAACTCAGCTTTTATATTTATAAGATACTATTTGTTTAGTTCTATTTAGAAAACATTTTCGAATGAAAGAGATGGTTTTGGACATAAAGGTATATCTCAGTAATGAAAAACACTGACTTCTGTTGCTGCTATAATATTGCATGATATTCTTCAGTAGTGTCGAATTTTAAACCTAGAGTGATCCAATCTCTCCGCATCTTTCTGTCAATAAAGGTATTTTCAAAAGTAATGTTTACCATTATGAATCCTTTATACATGTAATAATTGACATTTTTCAGGTTGATGGATTAAGTGGTGCATTTGTAAGAGTATTAGGTTCCAATTCCAATAGGTCTTCTGACCCATTCCTGGCAACTCTTAATAATGCACAAGAAATAGCATTTGATTTAGTGGTGACTGAAGCCAAACCTTTGTCTGGGACGATGTATGTAATCTTCGCTTCTGATCAGGGCACAACAGCCAGACTACAAGTATACATTCGTTTAACAATTAGAAGACCATTACTTATTTTCAACCCAAATTCAATATCAGAAAATATCATTCGAGGGACACAGACTATAGTTGAGGTAAAGTTGAGTAACCAGGGAGAAGTCGCAGCCAAAAATATTGTTCCAGACCTTCCAAATGATCGGCGCCTTTCTCTTGTGTCATTTTCTAACGTTAAAGACAATTCATCCACAACTTCAGAAAATATAAATATAGCTCCTGGAGAAGTTGCAACAATGTTGATTGCCGTAACAATACCACCAGACGCAGGGTTGGGAGAAATGAGCGGAACAATAGCTGTAAATTCAGATCTAGCTTCTGCCACGTTTGGCTACAGGTTCTTTATTACATCTATTCGGCGCCTCAACTTGACCTTCACTGTCAAGGACGAGTACACATATTTCGCGTCAGGGGCACCTCTTGTCAGTGGAGCAGAAGTACGACTAAGCAATCCACAAAGACAATACTCGGAAAAGCGTTTCACTACCAATGAAACAGGTATGATGGTCTTTGATATGTGTATTGCTGTCAGTATATCTGATCATTTCTATACGCAAAACAAAACACTTTCTTAAATATTATTCACTTCTGATCACACGTCTTTAATATTTTAACTTCAGTTCACTAGTAATAACTCAGACTATCATTTTAATTTAATAATTATGATTATATAGTTGTAGATCTTACTTTTTCATCCAACATCCAGCTTTAGTTATCATGATTGAATCGTTTCGTTACACATTATCATGATACCATAAAAGGCACATATATACATGTGTGTATATGGATATGAATGTGCATTCTTGATTGGATATTACATATTGCATTATCAGAAACAGTGGGAGAGTTTCTTTCTTACCTGACGTTTTGTATTAGATATTTCCTTTTAGGTGTTGATGCTGACGTTGGTGATATCATTTAATCATTTAAATATCTTTCCGAAGGTCTGGACTATCCAGAACAAGTTATTATTTTAAATAATTTTATATTTACATTGCCAGGCCAATGAGAATTAAACATTGCTGTAAATTAGCGAAAGAAGCAAATAACCCATGGGATCACAAATACTTATCGCATTCTAAAAACTGTATAGCTGTTTAAATAAGATTTACCCTACAAACGTAATAATTAGTATGTCCGTTATTTGAAAACGCTACAGAAATATATGTACTTCAACGTGCTAAGCTAATCGACCTCTACAACTAATAAAAAGTCTAACAACTTGTAGAATGCCCATTCACTAAACTGAAGTTGATGATGTGATAGACGTGACAAAAATACAAACAGCTGAGCAAATGAACATAATTCTTATTATCTTTAAGATACTGAACAATTATACGCATTGGTAAATTCAGTGCTAAAGTGAAAAATATTGCAAATCACTAGAAACTAGATAAGAAGCGCAATTTTTCTGTAAATATCTGTCACAATAAAATTTAAACAAAAATAGTATATTCTTATGTTACAGAAACATATGATATAATGGATAATTTATTAAAATCATTTGCATTTCCAATGTTTTCTCACCAGTTAGCTATTATTTTTACCTTACAAACGGTATTTCCTATAATATTGGTTTGATTTCTAATAAAGCGTATTGGCATAAGTTTGTTTCTTGTCTTAACCTCTATGTCAAAGATCATTGATTCCGTTATGAAAAAGCAACTCTTCAAAACGATAAATATCTTTCAAAACGTTAGCTTATTTCGTAGGTTATCCAATCTGCAGAACATATTATCTTTACCAACGACTTACAGGTCGTGTGACATTTGAAAACATCTACGAGGACCAGTACACGGTCTATGCAGGAGCTGATGGCCATTCGACATACAGTGCAGTCATATTGGCAAAACCCGAGAATAACCAGATGGATATATTCTTACAGAGAGTAGCGGTAAAATATACCTGGACCGTGACCCCGACTACTGTTCAGGATATTTACATCATTAAATTGGAATCTACATTTGAAACATTTGTAAGTACTAGATTGCTGAATGGTGTGAGAGTAAGACAAACGTGTTTTGAATTTGGATGTAAATGATATCTGAGTTTCTGAACGAGTGCAATCTCTACGACATCATGGTTTGTAGATATGGATGATAAAATTGTTAGGTGTTGAGGAACTATGAAGAAAGCTATCCCAATTCGTGCAGATTACGACCTTCGTTTTCAAAATGGAACATAATAACGGTAGAAAAGTTTCCGATGTTTATGTGAATAATACGAGTAGGTACCGTAATAAAAATGTATATTTAACATATTTAGATGTCTCCACCAAATCACTGAATGAATCTTAACATCATTCTTATTCAAGGACTGCAAGACCAAGCATATTTGTCAATGTATATCTAAAAACTGGCATGGACGTCATGGTGCTTAAAAGGATACTTTTACAAGTTATTCCTCGAAAGAGGCGAGTGATATATTGTTAACATCATCGCATGTTTCCTCAGATAAACGTATTTGTCTCTGAATGATGGGCGGTAAACTTCAGCATAAAATATTTAATTATGCGGTCTTGATGGATATATTTACAAGCGTTTAAGACTGTTGGAGGTTGGCCGTTGTTCAGCAACCATTTGTCACAGTGTATTTTGTGTGCAAATATATTTCTTTTCTTCGTGTGAATTCTGAAACTATAGAAACATAAGTTAAAAAATGAAACATCTGCATACCTGTTATCCTTCGAAATCCATCTTCTCTACCTATTGTGGTGCATTCTGTTTTTTTTTTATGGGTTTCTTCCGCATGTAACAGACCGTATGAACTGTATGCTAAGATAATCTCTTGATTTGTTTCTGCAATAACTAGTTAGTCAAATTTCTTATTTCCTGTCTAGATTATTATACAATGTGGTCTTTTGCTCAAGAGTATAAACATACTTAGACTGTCTTTGTTATTTTCTTTTTTCATTTTAATTATGACACAGGAAATAAAGTAAACGTATCTCCTAATATAATATGACGGGCTTTCATTGTCTACAAGGAAGCAATGGTCCGTTACATACCAGAAACAGATCTGATGGGATTTCATTCTAATTGCAGGTTCCTATGCCAGTAGTGACAATACAACCAGCAAAGGTCAACACCATTCCCTATGAACTAGGCGAAACAGATGTTATTGAATTTACAATTACAAATCATGGACTTATTCGAGCAGATAATCTACGTTTTTCCTTGCCCACCAGTCACCCGTACTTGAATTTTAAATCAGTAAGTACAGTGTACCTGTGTGTACGTGTTTGTTCATACCTATATTTATTGTTTCTTTCCTGTCTCTTGTGACATCATAGGGATGTTCGAATATGGACGTCCTGTTTTACTGCTCTAACAACTTTAAGGTCAGTATTCAGCCACTGTCTTACCAGATTCTGGATATTGACTGCTCGGAACGATGCGCTATGAATTTATGAATAACATACATATAGATCATATATGTATGTTTATGCAATAATACGATTACATTCAGGGCATAATGATGCTCATGCGATTTGAAATTTATGGGTACTCTATAATGACCTCCGAGCGATATCAAACCTTAAATATTTTGCTCCTGTATAGCAGCCGGAGTGCGAGAAACAATCATATTCCTTACATGCCAAAGACAAGAGAACATATAAGGACTCTTTCATTTTTTCATATATCCATAACACTACTTCAAAAGACATAAAGTCCTTTCCGAGCTTGATCGAGTTTTGTCTGATGATTTACTGGTATATCGTCTACAACAATATTTGATATTTCGCTTGTCTTATAATATCAAAAGCTGTGGAAGGAAAAGCAAATAATAAAATCACTTATGTAAAACAGTCATGCTTTCAATGAATAACTGTATTCAGAGCTCACCTGAACAAACTTGACAAGCAAGAAGATGAAATTGCAAATGCTACATGGTGACAAGATTAATCCATAGATTTTGTTTTCAATTTTAAGACGATAGAGTCAATAGGCAGCATAGAAGCAAATACAACTTTAATCGTTCCTGTGAAAGCCACATTAAAAAGTAAAACAAAGCGCAATGTAGCTGCTGCGGCATTTTGTGGACTCTTGCTTCTATACGACTATGACTGTGCCGGATTGCAGACACGAAATCTTGACGTCACACTAACAAGAGAATACCCTGGGCGTCCGCCATTGCCTTGTGGATTGGGTGGTGGAGGTGGTGGTGGAGGTGGTGGTGGAGGAGGAGGTGTTTCTTGTGAGTAATGCTGCTTAAACTATTTTAACATAATTTTTATATAATCAAATACAGCATAAACATATAGAAAGAACCTTCCATTACTTCAATACTTTTGAATAGTTTACGTTTAAGAAAACACAATCAATTTCTAGTTCATGTAATACCCCCCTCGATGTTTGGTCATGCCTTATATTCATCCGGGGATGTTTAAATCGATATAGTAATAATGCGTAGAACTTATTTGCAGTTTTTAGTAGAAATACGGAAATGCTTGAAGAATAAAGAGCAAACATTGCAATATAATGGGTGGGTAAACCATCAGCCACAATATAAAATGTTTTATTTTAGTATATCTGCCTTAAGTCGCATTGTATTATACATGTATAAAGGCAAAAAATATCCGATCTCCATTGCGTTACTTAGTTTGTATCCAACTTTATTAAAAGCTGCATTGCTACATCGCTGAAAACACATTTACAAATTGCTTGGGGAGGGCGATGTTTGACAAAATTAGCGTGTACATACCATGCTTTAATATGTGTATTTTGTCAAAATATGGACTATGTTCCGTACGTAAATACCATTTTATTTTGCTAACACATTTTATGCGGTTATTTTGACGACTCCGTTTTGGAGTAAGCAGTAACATAAAAGAGCGGTTGTATTTCATAGACTTCAGAGCGTAACATTTTTACGCAAAATAGTATAATGATTGTTAATGTACTTGTAATGAAATGGTTTTTCGTTTTCTTTATTTGTAAATTTGAAAAGTAATTTGTGCTTGGCCTTGGCAAGCTTTCGGTCTAGGTCGGTAGCAGAGGATGCATCCAATTTTCGATTGTCACTTCATTTCTGTTTGCTATCAATACTAATCAATGCCTGATTTAACGATCATTTTAAAGACGACTATGGTGCATGTAACAACTACTACATAGAACACCTCATCGCTTTATAAAATAATCAGTTTTTATTCTCATTTTGAAATGTTTATCGTAGCGTATTATATGTATACAATGTTAAAGTGTCTGCACGGCCTCTTCAAAGAATAATTGAATAGATAAGTGTATGGACGCATAAAGACTAGATGTTGTATGGTGTGAAGCTGTTAATTGTAATTTTTCTGCTGCGCACGATGGTGAGATGTGTTATTAGGTACATCGTACTCATTTCATACCAAAGTTGGTCCTCAGTACAGAGACACAATCATTTCTCGCAAGAATACGTGAACATCGATTTAGGATGTAGTAGACACAGTATGTTGCATTGCGAAATTGGCATCACTTTCGATAGCTCATAATAGAAGGAAGGAGAGAAACGACAAAATAAACTAGTACTACAACATTCATTTACAGCTAATTGGTCATCTTTTATGAATGACTCCTTGATTAGTATCCAACAAATACGGTGTGCCAGTATACGTAAATTCTTCGCAAATCAACAGGTCTTGTGCGTGTAGTCACTGTGAGTGTCCATGATGCATGTAAAAAATAAAAACATGGAAATATGAGTTCCAATAACACAAAAGAGGCACATATATCTCCTGAAGGGAAAAGAAAGTAGTTCCAAAAGAGAGATCGTTCACTGTGGCGATGAAAATAACATGGTCATTGTGGCAGTATTATTATCATTTGAATATGTCCTTATGAAAATATAATCAGTATTCTATACACAGTTCTTATACAGATACTAATCTTGAGTCAATAATTTTTTAATATTTTCAAAAACATAATTCACCAAACACAAATGCGTAAAACATATCGAACTTAGAAACTTTATAAACCATTTTCTACTGAGATGTTAAATAATGTTTATCTCATACAAATATTTGCAGACGGTGGTGGCGGTGGCTCTAGTGGTTCCGGCTCATCGGTTTCCTATAATCCCGTGACGCCATTGTCATGTGATTGTGCAAAGACATTAATCAAATCATGCGCTCTAGCTTATCATCCCATTGTAGGATGTGCTTATGCTGTGGCTGACTTGGGAACTGCATATGCAGTGAGTGTTGTTCTTCTTAAAGTCATTATAGCCGTCATCATTGTCTTGGATTGATGTTCTAAATCTGATACATGGTCAGATACAATACTTTACACTTATGCTTTACAAATATCTATCATTTTATTAAATGCTCCGAAAAACACTAAGTTAAACGTGAAAGTTATTGATTATTCTATTTTTGCTTTCCGATATGTTTTATCAGAGTTCATAATGAGAGAAGGTTTTGAAAACCGACTAGTTGCATTTGTTTCAAATTAAACGCATATAGTCGTAAACATTCGTAATTACTGTTTTTCGATACGCTTTAATAAACATTATTAAATATCTGTTTAATGTATTATCTTGTTTTCATTCTTTCTTTAAATTTAATAGTATTGTTACGATCGATCATTTCAATTTAAATTTGTTTTAAAAATAATTGTACTGAAGGCTGCTAATTTCGAGAAAATTTCTTTGTTTCATCTTCAGTGATATATCAATTCAAAATCTGCCTATTTCTCGTTATGAAGCGTACAAGTTAATAAACTTACGACATCCCTTTTTTAACCCAGAGAAGTGGCGGGGATGCCATTCTTGGAACCTTGAATGCTGTTCTGGGATTAGCCGATACCGCATTCGCCTGTGTGTTCGGTGTCGTTTGCAACCTATGCGGGTTGTTTTACACAACAATCAGGTAGGATACATTCGTACATTGCATAACAATCACAATGTGGTATGGATTCTGGATCTGCCGGTAAATGTTATGAAATAATTTCAGTATATTTTTTCCGTTATGAAATGAACTTGTTAAACGAAATTGGTTGCATCTAAGTAAGAACAAAATTTACTGTGTTATTTACCCAGCATTACTTTTCAACTGAATCACCACAAGAGGAGGAATGTATTTTCCTTGTCTGTTTACCTATCCCAGTCACTACCACTATTGCACAGATCAAATAACTTGCATACCAGAAACGTCGAGCATTATCCATGCTCTTCATATGTTGCATTACTGTATTTAATTCTTAATATCTGGCAAATCAATTGTATTTCTTCCCTCCTTTCTAATAATCCACGAATAATAACAATTACTATTACATCACGCAAATAACATTAATTATAATGAGTAATAGTCTAATTAATATAACATATTTCACACGTACAAGAATGTATATATTCACCGAGGTACTCGGGGTATTGTTTTAAATATAATCTGCCCTTTATTTTGTATATGTATAAAACAAGCTGAAATCGATAAGACTGAGATTCTCTACTCTTTGCTAATCGTATTTGAAAGTCATCTCGAATAAGTATGTCAATACGTACTTTCCTTTTGGTTCTAGATGTGTCATCGATGTCGCTAACAACTGTGGTAGTGCGAGACGACGACGTGACGTCAGTTCTGAAGTGGTTGAAAACATGATACAAGCCACTAAACCAGTAGACAACTTCTTGAAAATGATGGCAGACATCTATGGAGATGACGCTATGTATATGTTTAACCTCTTTGTTATCATGTTTGTTCAAATTACTCCATTTATGGGTTTAATGCATACATGAGTCCTTTTCATTTTACTTATGTTTTATACATTTTCCAAGGTGTACCTCAAAGATAATATGGTTGCAGCATATAATTATACCCTTGTACTTTCGTTTCTCCTTCCGTTTTTTTTTTGTTTTTTTTTTTCTTCTTCTTTTTCTTTCCAGTTTCATTTATGTCAGTGCTAAGGCAATGCATATGGATATTCGTATATTCCATTAATACATACATGGTCTCTTTCTAAACTCGGAAGATTCACTTTTGCGACAGTTTCGCCTCTACTGATCAATCTCAACCAACTGAATATTACCAAGTCATTGTTTCGTTTAGCTCAATTTTCTCAGTCTTTCCCTGCGTGAGTCAGAGACCATGTCTCAGAAATTTTAATCCTCTTGATTGCTTTCATTGTCGTCTACACGTCGTTTCAGTTGGATATTCGTAGCATACTGACGTCAATGACACTTCCTGACGATTGTGTTGAATCATTCCACAGCATTTGCATATACTAAATATAAGCTAATTTCTCCCCGTCCACATTTATTAAGGTTTCATAGTCGGAATAAGCAGAACTATATTTTTACAGGTACAATTTGAACAGAACCTGGTTTGACTCCTTCAAAATGGTTGTATCTGACAATAGTCCTGGGGGAACCTTACTAACTGCAGATGAAAAAATAAAAGTACTTGGAACTGTAGGAAACCAAGAATCGAAAACAGTTTTGAACAAGTTTCTTATTCGCTGGAATAACACAGGTAAAACTGAAACAATTAATACACCAATTAGTGATTAACAATGTACAGAACAGAAATGGCTTTTCGCCTGGCCAATGCTTCAAAGTCTGTCTTTATAATAAGAATATGCTCGTTCTTAGATTAAAACAAATAAACAACAGAGACTGTTTATGTTATATTTGCAGAATTATTCTAAAACTATTGATCCTTGATGTATGCGGCCTTTGATAAGCTCGAAACAAAATGCTTTTCATTGGTATCCTTAATACACAATTTCCTGTTAAAATGTAGTTATCTTTATTTTTCTTTCTTCCCCAGTACTCACATTTTCTATTTTGAAATAAAGGAAAGTATATATTTAACGTATCGTCCTTCAAAACGTCCTAATCATGTGCTATTTCAAACGGTAAAAATAATTGCTAAAATACACGATTTACATGCACCAGAAATGTTACATTGGTTCTGTTAGTTCTTAAAAAAAATCCTATTGAAATTAATCAATGGACACAAATGAGTTTAACATGCATATATGTGTTACTAATATGTCTTTCTTTTTCTTTCAGCCGCCGCCTGGGAAAATGGAACTCTCCCGGAAATTACGGATACCAGTCTTGTGATACCGTTAAATAAACTTTCACCTAGAATTAAGCAATATCTGAATGATGTTATTACTGCAAAGCAGGTCACATATACAAATTCATATCTGCATGTTTCATATAGTATTTCTTTCATTTTTTCTAATATGACTTAAATGTTATTGCTAAAGAATATACAACTGAATAGGCTTCATTATTGCATATTGAAAGGTACAGTAGGATAGGTTCTTTAGAGGCCGCAGAATTCAGCCGATTTTAATGTAAAGCTGCAAAAACTATTTCTTAAATGTAAAGTCTAGAAGCGAAAGCTAAAGCAACGAAATAGATCTCACCGTATGTAGCCCGAAGTCTTTATAATGACGTTTATAGTTAAGCCATTCTAAGGGTACATTGCCATCATCTTACAAAATTGCATTGGATCCTGTTCGAAGCCTGCATACGTCTTATTCTCATTCTTCATATGGTTTATTATTGTTAATTTGTTCTTTTCCTTTTGTTTTCATCTTTTAATTTTTCACAATAACTTGGGATTTTTTTTGTCGTGCTTTGTCCGTGCCAAATGTAGATAATTGTCTATCTCTTTTTGTCAGAGCTTGGCGCGAATGTTCGCATTGTGCTGGTCACATCTTACTAATTGCAACCGAAATACTAAATATCAGAATCCATGAAAACTGGTGTTCAGCTGTAACTGCTTTCTTTTCTCTGTCTTTAAGAGCTTCTGACGATTAATCCCTCTAGCCGTAAATGGCTTTTCAATATTAAGATATTGATTTTTCCAATGTAAGGTTTTACAAAGGAAGAAATGATCTCTCTGTTTACAGCTGGTTATAAAGTATCAGAAATAAATACCTGTGAACAATAGCGATGATTCTAGTTTAAGTCAGAAGGTTACATTAAACAAAATTATATACATTTTTGAAGGCAATTGGAATCAAAGTTATTCGAGTGTTTCATGCAAATAAAATAGTAACGCTGTTTCAAAGTGAATCAATTTAATTATGCATTTACGGTTAATAGCACATCGTGTGTTTATCGTTCTAATTAATTAAAATTGCACAATTCACCATTCAAAATAATATTCTATTGTTTTGCATTCAGGATATTTCAAAACAGATACCAATTTCTATTGCAATGTGATGTGCACCGTTTCATTTTCTTTTTTAGAGAGGCTTTGATTCAATATTCGCCAATTTTGACAATGCAGCAAATACGTACAAGACTGCTGAGAAGCTGAACGAGGTACTATCATATAATATTGACGCAGCAGGCGCTTATCTTGTTTAATGACAGTGGTTTCATCCAGTCATATGGCGTAGTCCATGGAACATTTAGTAATTTCACTGTACAGATTTACTCCTCTTTGCATACCTGTCCATTTCTGATAGTGATACTACATATAATGAATTTATAAACAAAAAAAAAAATATACTTACTAACAAAGAAACACATTTGATATGATATTTCGTTTTATTGTTAATCAGTTCAATACATGTGCTTTCATCATGGTCATACAGTTTACATTAATTATTAGACTATTTAAATCGTTATTGCAGGGTAGTACCAAAGATGACGGAGTCTGTGCGAAAGTTAGAGTCCGGATCGTCCAAGAGCTTGTTTTCACACGAGACGCTTTTAATGCGCGCCTTGAAATCGAGAATGGTGAAAAGGCTCCTCTAGAAAATATCAAGGTTGAAATAGAAATTAGACAGACTTATGGAATTGGTGAACCTGCAAACAATAAGTTTTCTATAGGTAAGAAAGGGTTCTTCTTACACCGCCCATACTGCTCCCTTTGATGTTTCGTATGTTATAAGGCCTTTCAATACGAAATACCATTTTGCCTCGGAAATTGTTCCTTGATGAATACTTATTGGTGTCATCAGATTAACGCGTGTTTACATCAGACTACTCAGTAAAAACGACGCCATCACTGCGATTAAACTATAGCCTGCTCATCACCATAAATTGAGCAAGGAAACGTTACATAAACTACCCTAGGTTGAATTAATGAACCGATCTAAATGAGGAATTTTTGTTGTTCTTGTGAATTAAGATACAGTAGTGCCTGTGACTATTGTTTACAAATAAAAGGCATTGAATATTTGCTTTAGAATAAGAAGTGTATTAGCGATTTATCTTCACTAAGATGCAACATTTTCATGCTATACCATATTTGTCCACGATTTGAAGTGTATTCCTTTCTTCAGACTTCCGTAAATGATTGAAAATGTTTACTAACTGTTCTATATCAATAATATTTTTGGAATGCCACATTTGATAGCATTTTTTGAATGCATGGATACGATGTATTCATATTTTCCTATTGGAAGCAGATTGTGTACATTGAACTATTGGGTATTAATTTATGTTAAAACTACTTTCAAAAAAACACTTCTGTAGAAAACATTGCGCAATCAACAACCTTGTTTCGAGAACAACAATGAAACATCTTCACCCATATTGTAGTCCAGTGCTTCTTACCATGGTTTTCTTATAAAGTAGATACATTAACATGGAATGCATTAACATGGAATACGACGATGTTACATGTTTAATTGATTCAAATTTAGCGGAGGTCAGCACATTGCAAGATAAAATTTACATCGTTAAATTTCAGCAGTTATTGTTATTTCATTTGTTTGTAGGAAAACCCACGTTGAATGGTATAACTGCAGTTGACGGTACTGGGCGGTTAGGCATCGATATATCGGGATTTGCAGAATGGCTGATGATACCTTATTCAAATGCTGCGCCGCAAGATGATACTCTATACGACGTCGGTGGACGTTTGTCCTATACTGTCGGTGGTTCCAATTTTTCCGTGCCCCTTTTACCTGACACGATAACAGTGAAACCTAATCCAAGTCTCGTCGTACATTACTTCCACGAAAAGTACGTGAGAGGCGATGACCCTCTCACTCAGAACGTTATTGAACCTATTGTGCCATTCACTTTGGCTGTAATGGTAATGAATGCTGGATATGGAATTGCACGTGCTCTAAAAATATCTTCTGCTCAACCTGAAATTATAGAAAATGAAAAAGGGCTTCTCATCACATTTAAAATTATTGGAGCTCAACTTGGAAACAATCCTCTTGCACCCTCCCTTACAGTTAATTTTGGCGATATTAATTCGTTCGAAACAAAAACCGCAAGGTGGTTACTAACCTCAACGTTGAAAGGTACATTCTATAATTACAGTGCAACGTTTGAAAACATAAATCCACTTGGTGATCCACAGCTATCCCTTCTTGACGAACTTGGATACCATGAGCTCATATATTTAGTTCGAATTGACCTCTCTTCCAAAGACGACGGCCTAGACGACTTTCTTGTGAATGACGTTGTTGACGAAAATGACATGCCAGATAGCCTTTATAACAGCGCTAATGGAAGTGATGTCCATCAAGTACTTGCAGGTAATGTAACGACATTCAAGCTTTTGGATAAAATCACTCAGTCATCTTCGAAAAGATATAAAGTCGTGCAGCTTACAGTTGTTACAAATGCATCCTCTTGGTTCTACGCTAGAGCTGAAAACAAAGTCACAAATCCAAACCTTGCCAATGAGGAATATTTGTTAAAAGTAGTTAGAACCGATGGAAGAGAAATTTGGGTGGAGAAAAATGCATGGCAAACCACGCATATCAAGAATATGTTCCTCTTTCATTTATTGGACTTTATATCACAAGATAGCAACGAAGCGATCGCAATAAGCTACAACCTTACATTCGGACCAAGAAACATGTATGCCCCAAAATTCAGCTCTTCCGAATATCTGGCAGAAGTTTCAATTAACGCTGTACTGGGGACCACAGTCTTGACCTTGAAAGCTTATGACATAGATAACGACACATATTCATTTAAATTCAAGAATGCAAGTTCTGAACAGTTTTCTGTGGAAAAGAGCACCGGAGAAATAACCGTGGCGAAGACATTTGCTTCTGTAGGCACTATCACATTTGAGGTTGTCGTTGAAGACTCTGGTATCCCATCCAAATCATCATTTTCGGTCGTGATGGTGAAAGTAAATGATGGAGACATGACCTCATCGCCACTGAATACTACCCTGGTAATACATACTATAACGTCACCTTCAACATCATCAACTAACGCAACTTCCACAAGACTTACTAATGCTATCACAAACGGAACAATGATTACAACGCATGTTAATCCAAATTATACCGCTTCTACTCTTACCAAGTCGGATTCGATTGTAACTGATACAATGCCATCTTCCAGTTCCGTTGTTGTGACTGAGAAATCATCTACACATACTCTGGTCAGCTCTACAAATATCATAATGTCAACTACGCCAAGAAATGTAACAAACAAAGAGGAACAAGCAGGAAGCACACCCTTTTGGGTCATTCCCACTGCTATTGCTGCAGCAGTTCTTGTATTACTAGTGATAACCATAATAGGTTTAATTTATGCGTTAAGGAAAAGATCATTGTTAAAAGCATACGTCGTTTGAGTTCATGTCCGTATGGTTCAGTTATTAATAATTAGTGTGGTGTCATTGTAAATAGAAACACTGCTACTACCACTGCTGCTACTACTACTACTCATACTCCTACAGGTGCTAGTAATACTATCAATAACAGGGACACATCAGTAGTACTAAAGCCTTTATAATGAACATGGATTATTGGAATATTTAATTATCAAGAAGATATTTTGCGAATTGCAAATAGATTTATGGAACATGTAGCCATCTTATAATACTGCATTTAATGAATTCCATATGCATTTATTATGTATACCAATATCATATATAGCACAGTCCTTTTTATAAATTGCTACTTTTTTCTCATCAATCTCATCACAGGAGACCTGATTCAGTCAACCTTCTCTTTTTGACCTAATATTATCTCTGTTCGTTGTTGTTTGTTTCCGATATAGATTCGTTCTCTTAGATTATACCTAAAGAACAGAGTAAAATATGTTTTCCTTGATCATGTAATGTTTAGATATTCCAGTATTGATGCCGTCATAGACAGGTCGATTTCTGCAATTCACTTACTTTATGAGCACCATGTTGTGCGTTTAAATCATGTAACCTTCCTAATTTGAGTTTATTTCTCTAAGCAGTCTCCTAAACGTGATGAAAATGAGGCATCTAAAATTCTATTTTTCAAAATATCCCCATTTGAGACACATTTGCTCAGATGTTTGTACGAAAAGAGTCTACATGAACAAAAGTTAACCATATTGTGGATTTTCTTATCATTGTTTTGATCATGATGAATTTCATACAAATTCTTCCAAATCATATGTGGAAGAAGTGTTGGCTAGACTTGATCTGTCAAAATCCTAATTGTTTCTGACATTCATAAATATAAGAAAACAGGCAATGTGTTTACCTGGTCTCAGTAATCTTTTAAGCTGTATGAGCTTTTTTTAAAAATATGTTCAGTCTTAAATGATCTCAACTGAATTTTATGAATGTAATCGCACAATTATACCCATTTTGACATATTGTTGTTTTATTGTTCTCTAGCAGCTAGTAGTCAAGATACTTTAATGTGTTTCACCCTCTAACTCGTGTTTAAACGTATGTATAACCTTTTCATTATATATATATTTTTCTTGCATTTTTATTGTTTTGTTATTTTCTATCTTATCTCTCTGTATCTTTGCCCTATAACTTTTGCATTGACCTATGCAATCTAGTCGTGTCGTCAAAATTATGTTCTAACAATTCAGAATGAGTTCAGGACCACATATTTTTAAGGTCTTTATAAAAGATAATTCAAGGTAGGTTATAACAATAATTTTCCTTTAACCTCTTACAGTATGCAGATGTCTCATAGAATTGCAATAGCCGAGGCTATCAACGCTCGTACGGTGCTTGTACAAAATTTACACAAAATCAGGATACGCGGTCTGTTCCAAGTCGGAACAAGTCTAAAATAGCTGAATCATATACAGGCCGTGAGGTAGACAATAATTATTATGCCAAATCTAACCAGCTGTCTCAGTCGATCCAGAAGAAGTCACAAATAAAGCTTATATATATATATATATATATATATATATATATATATATATATATATATATATATATATATATATATATATATATATTGCATACAACAGTCCCTTTATCCGTTCCGAATAGTGTCAGAATTACCTTTGAATAGAGTTTAAATTAAATTGTCATTATATAATTTATATTTGGTGCATCGGGGAACGTAGACCCGCGTACATTAATGAATGAGTCGGAATAGTCCTACCTATCTGATCGTTATCCAGCTGAACCGTATATATATATATATATATATATATATATATATATATATATATATATATATATATATATATATATATATTTATATATATGTGTGTATGTGTGTGTGTGTGTGTGATGTCATATGAGATGTCTAGGAAAATAGGACCAGCTTTTATCTCTTATAATTTCAACATGGCTTTCATTTTTATGACGTATATCATATATAATTTTTGCACGAAGTCTAGAACATTGCAGAATCTCGATTGATTCTTTTTCAGTAATTATAATTATAATGTATAAATATTTTACAAAATAAATTCCTAGTTTCTATGTTTATGTGTTTTTATTATCGACTCACAGATGCGATAATACACTGACACTTAGTTGCAAATACACCAATAACGTTTTCATTGTGATTTATCAGTGACCTGCAAAATACCCTAACTTAAACATATATGTTTTGTATTAAATTTAAATGATAATGTGCATAACATGGCATGGAATAATTAGTATTTGTAGTGGACTATGGATTAAAGTTTTACTTCATATTCCTAAACACTACGATATATCGTTACTGTACAGGTCGATCTCATACATGTTTCTTAGTAAAATTCAGGATCAAGAAACTATCATGTAGTAGCTAGCGCTCTTCAAGATTGCGGTTTAGGTCCTCTTTCGTAGCAGTGGTCACAAAAATGGAAAATGGAATACGTATATATATATATATATATATATATATATATATATATATATATATATATATATATATATATATATATATATATATGGGGCCCCGAGTGGCCGAGTGGTCTAATGCGCTCTCCGTTACGGATCACTACCATCTCACCTCTGTCTGCGTAGCGTAGGTTCGAGTCTCGGATTCGGCTACTGTGGGTATGTGAGAAAGCTTGCCAGTAGCTTCTCGTGGGTCGGTGGTTCTTTCCGGGGTTTTCCCGGGTTCTTCCTCCACCATTAATACTGTCCGCCATGTATAGCCTAACGTGTGCTGAAAAATGGCGTTAAAACCCTAAAAACATAATTTTAAAAAAAAGCATATATATATAGTATTTTGCCAATGATACTAGGAATAGAATACTTACTTCTGACTCTATACAGATACGGGGTGGATATTTTATTTTCCTACCTTAATATTATATATATTTCATCATGTGGCACCAAGAACGTGATTTGTAAACGAGTGGCAATGCGACGAGTTAAAATATAGCATGTTTGGTACCACAAGATGAAATATATCTCATATTAATGTAGAGAATCAAAAGTTTTTTTTTGTATGTACCAGACTTGATCCAGAATAAAACTTGAAAACAAATATTAAACTTATATAACCAATAAGTCTGTATTTCACACTTATATCATAAATAACAAGTACTGAAAAAAGACTAATAACTATCTTAACGGACACAGACTGGATAAACTTTATGGAATATTTCCTATGTCATAGCATGCATGAAAGACATAACCCAACTGTGCAAATGATCAATTTGATATACTCGGAAAAAACAATCTTGAGCATATTATTTCGAGCTTCCAAATACACTTTTAGAGTTGATATATAGGCTAAAACTCGATGAAATTTTTTCCCATCGTACGTTTCGTTTGCGTTGTTTGGCCTAAAGCGATATTTTTAAGTAGGACATGTGACCGTGTTACGAATGTAAAGGTTGTGCTTTAACAATACGAAAGTTACCTGTTTTGACCTAATAACTGTGTAGACGCATCTGTGGTCAAATGGCAATGGGCAAACAAGAAAACCCAACGCATGATACATGCAAACAGACACGCATACATATATGTTGTACGAACTTGATATTTTGACGACTTTATACACTCAACAGTTCGTGTGAAGAATGTTTGGAGACTGGCACAGGTTCATGTAAACACGTCACTTTGCTCTTATGGTACAGACGCAGTTTCTCAGTGGTTATCGTAACAACTGCACAAACGAAAATGTTTATAATCCTACCGCTCAATCAGCCTCTGTCGGCCTCTGTCGACCCATAAACTAAAGTAAACAACAAGACTAACAAAACTCCTGAAGCTCTATACTAGATGTATCCAGAGAGATTCAAAGTCAGCTGTTTTATCCATCTCGTTATTTCATGAGTTGAACATAACGTTTTTATATTTAATTATATTTGTTAATTTTTACTGTTATTGATATTTTTTTTTTTCTTCTTCTTTTTCTTTGTTTCGATTTTTTTCATTTCTGGATGAATGTGGTGGTAATAAAATATTTTGTTTCACGAGCATTTTGTAAAGTTTGCTAAACATCATCCTCAGCAGTTCTAAATCTGAACCAGGTGTCTTTCAACTTCAACCATGTTTAATCCAGGGCCCAGGTTTCTTTATGCTGATGTCTTCCATGAAATCCAGAGAATACTGGTACTTTTCATCTTACATATTTGAGTCATCTAACCTCGAATAAATATTTTCATTAGGTGACATATTTGCTTCGGAAAACCTATCAAAACTATCCATTAATTCGTAGGTTTGAATGTATGTCCTCAAATAGTTCGGTGTCATGTCTGTGGTTCAGGATCTTTGTAGACTTTGCATCACTTGCCTATCATGCCAACAATTATATAGAATAAAACCTAAAGATGTGTACAGACTTTAATGTAATTTCAAATGCTATTCCGTTCCCTTCTCTGGTGAATCTATCATTGGATAAACCAGGCATATGCGGCTACGGAACATTTTCTCCGCCTATTGACATCATTGCACTTGGCCTGCGCAAAGAAGGAAGTTGCACTTGCCTGGGTTAAACTATACATTTTTCGCTGTTCGGAGTGCTTCCTATGGCTTTCTTTTGCAAGATTATTGATGAACAAATGATTGTTATGACATGAGAGGTGCTCAACGAACAAGGTACATATTCTTGATATTTAGAAATACAACTTGCTGTTATTGTGTGATGTACCTCTGTATGTACAGGTTTAATAATAATGATCTTAATCGTTGTTATTTTTTACCGCAAACCACTGATTATGGCATGTATCTGTAGGATTTTAATATTATCCATCTGAGTTTGTAGACACCATTCATTGTCAGTTTTTTGTACGAGTTCATTATATACTTAAGTTTTATTATCTTGTTTCAAAGCAGCTTAAAATGCTCAGCAGTAATCATTTACTGTTTAACTATTGACGTTTATCTAGTATGAAATGAGGTAAAATGCAAACAGATGGATGTGTTTGATTAGTCTTACTAAGGACGATTCGTTTATTTAGTATGAAATGAGGTAACATGCAAACAGATGGATGTGTTTGATTAGTTTTACTAAGGACGATTCGTTTATCTAGCATGAAATGAGGTAACATGCAAACAGATGGATGTGTTTGATTAGTTTTACTAAGGACGATTCGTTTACCTAGTATGAAATGAGGTAACATGCAAACAGATGGATGTGTTTGATTAGTTTTACTAAGGACGATTATGAATAAGTCTTCTTGTGAATTCTTCTCTCAAATGAACAATATTACTTTCAAAACAGAAACTTTGATACTCTCAATTTGTGTTAGTGTTTCGTCACATTTTAAAATTGTATTGTCGTTTGTGTTACAATTTGCTCTGGTGCATTGAATATTTTTTATACTTTCTTTCTTTATTGTTTACAGATTATTTGCATTCCATAATGCATGTTTATATGTGATCATACTAATCTTGAAAAGAAATAACTCAGAATAATGGTACTTACTTACTCGCTAGTTTTAATTATGTTTAGACATAACAGACAAATTAACTTCTCTTTCTGTCTTTTAGCTTGAAATGGTCCAACGATGCCATTATTATTTACAGATAATCACATTAATATTTATTTTATCAATGTTGTCTATATTGACTGGAAAATGCTTGAACTAATAACTGATTTCAGCTTCTCTTAGGATCATTTTCAGAATAACTATCCTTCTTTCCACAGCATATAAGGTAAACGACAAAACCAGAATCGGAAAGAAACAGATTATATTCAAAACGTGTATACGTTCATAAACGGTATTAATGTGCATATCTATGCGGAAAAAAGTTGTATCCATGAGCTTTCTGTAGAAGGATTTTACATATACCTGCGCAATGTGAAGTATTCAATTATGTCTATCGTGTGTTATTGGTAATGTCGTGTTTAATATGGTATGTATAATGTCGAATGAGATATCAATATTTATTTTTAATTTTGCCTCTTTTCAATATGTTTAGAGACCACGATCTAAGATACAATTCTTTGTATTCAACTTTCTCTTGGATGTGTATATCATAGATCTCATCGGTAAATGGAATTTAGCTCTTACAGATTCAAATTGTCAAGTTTATTGTGTAATGATCCTTTCGAATACACTATATTATATTCATGGTCAAATATTGTTTAAATGAATGTCCAAATATTTTCATTAAGTTTCTGTTTCAAGTCTTTATTTTGATCAAACTTATTTTCTTTTTAGTTTAAATACGTATTAACGAAGGTTGTAGTTTCATTATGTCATCTGTTCTATTGTGATATCAGGTTTCAACATCTTTGTTTGATTTCTTTATAAATATATTGGAAGTGCTAAATTATTGTTACTTTGCGTTTATTGTTACTTTGCGTGCTCTTCAAGAATTGACGTTTAATCTTGAGGCCGTCTTATAGTTTTGCCTGCATATGTATGTCATTGAGGACAGAACGCACAGCCTTTCCTCACGGTGAGGTCATGATGTCGCGAAATCTTCAAATTTCAGAGCTGAATGTACCCTAATGGGATCCCCGGATTTAAACAAATCCATATATACTTTGATATCTACTTCAGTTCAACGCACAGAGGTTAATCGGCCTCAGTTACTAAAACCTGAGAAAAAATCAATTATGAAAGATCTTTCCATATAAACGGTATTGGGTTATTTATTTATTTTTTCTAATTATCTAGCGACATCTAAAACAAGAATAATTAGACGACCGAGCTCACTGTTATGCTGCGATGGCATAGCAAGCAATTGGTAACGTTTGCTCCACTCCAAAACATCACAAGCCGACCCACACGGGCCATTCACACAATCAAATCTAACCCGATCAAAATCATCTGGGTGTTATAATAAGCTGACGTGGCAGGTACAGATAAATTAGTATGTTCCGCTGACCTTTGGAACTCCCTGTCTATCTTCTTTTAACCAATGCGAATAACACTTTCAATTTAGGGTAAGAATGTGCCGTTATAAATTACATGTTCAAGATGATGCATAGAAGTATGTATACAAAGCTAACATTTTTTATGTTACTTATTTCTGAACATTATGTTTATAATCTACGTGGATTTTAAACAATATTCATTTCGACCTACAAAGTTAATGCACAATTGATGATACAAACACGGTTCGTGTGTTTAAAGCAGCTCTCAGTCATCATTCATGCTGCTGCAATTCGAAAGATAGAATATCAACGTGAATCTGTTTTAAGAATGGGGCACACCCACACAGATATATATATATATATATATATATATATATATATATATATATATATATATATATAGATATATATCAAGATATATATATATATATATATATATATATATATATATATATATATATATATATATATATATATATATATATATATATATATATATATATATATATATATATATATATATATATATATATATATATATATATATATATATATATATATATATATATTTATAACTTGTAATACTTAAACTGATATAATGTTTTTATTTCCATGGCATTCCATACATATGATTCCATTTGTAGAAATATCGCATTGGATTACTTGAATGATATTTACTGGAGCATATATGTAAAAGTCAACTTGTGGAAGTTTATATTGTACCATAATAACAATCGTATGAAATCTTTTGTCTTTGTTTTATGTTTCGTTGTTGGTTTTCAGGCATCGAGAAATAGATTCGTGTAATATAAAAATGTGTAGAAAGCCAGATCAATTTCATAAAATATAATCAAAACAAGTTTGGTTCAATGTTTATATTCATCGATTTTAGATTATTTAACATGGACTAATTGTTTATACATTTGGAGTATTTGTTCTGTTTCGATGTCTAAATAATAAATGTGGTCAGTGTTAACACCTCCGTATTTTCAAATAGTTGCTCAACAGTAATAAACAATTGTTATCAAACGTATCTATGAGTTAAAATACATTATGTCAATTTTTAAATGTAAATTCACCGCAACAATATTTAAATATAACCCTTACCTTAATTGTTGAATTTAGTTGAATTATTTTTATTTGATTAAATTGGTTATTTGCAGCCATATTCTCGCTTAAATTGTACGGATACCAAAACATTTTGTCATTGCTGTTCCATAAATAATGTGAAAGCTTAGACGTATTATTCAGACGGTAACGTAGTAGGAAGAGCAATAACTTAACAAGGTTAATTTATAAAAAGTTACGCTATAGACGGAGTAAGAAGGAACAAGAATTAATGTTTATAAAAGATGGTATTAATGCAAAATAGTCCAAAAATGTGATTTTCTAAAGACAGTTGTTTTGATGAAGAATGTGTATTGATTCCATTTCCAGTTCTGAGAGACAAACTGTATTAGAACTTCGCTGAAATTTCTTAAATAATCGACTTGGTCGAAAAAAACTTCTTGCATAGATTCTTTGGGGAGTGACTATTAATTCAGTTATTCGTTATGTATTGTTTGTTTTTTTTCCTTTTTTGTGACAAATCTTGTTCATCTCAAACATTAAGGCAAATATACAACATAAAATAAATGTTGTATCAAATGGATGTATTGATAAAAGATTGCATTGTTTAGATATCAAATGGGATAATGCATTAAACATTAATCTGTATAACGATAATCGTTGTTTCGATAAAGATGATTTAAAAGAAATGTAGCAAGTGGAAAATTCATAAAGGAACTTTCATACGTCGAAGCGAGTTTTATGGCATTTAGAAGCACTTTGCATATTGCAATTGCACATTTTAACCCACCTCGTTGTTATGCTCGATATTTACTGTATGCATCGTTCTACCCTTAAGGCTTATTATGTTTGTTACTCAAACACTAAGTGTGGAAGCCTTGATTGAATAAATTAAACATGTTTTATTTAAACAATGTGAAATATACATCTTCTTCAGAAGAATTCGCTATAGAGCAATAGTGTGGTACACATGTGCAAAATCAAGACAAGAATAAAGAATTATTTACCTTGAACCTTACCTTGAACCTTACGAGCCAAAAGAAAGCGGCTCCGGTAGTTATGACATTTGATAAAATCAAACAGCAAAGAAAGAGAAAATAATAAAATGCAAAATGAAACAAACAGAATGTCAATCCAATATCTTTATCCTTGGCAACTTTGGTTCTGCTACAATTTATTTACTAGACTATGTCAATAAATGTTATTTTCTTTGTACAAATTGGCAAGCAGTGAAAACATTTATATCAGCGGGGGTTATTATAAAGCCTACGCAAACTTTCAGCCCCCATGAAAGGCAGTGTTTCATATGTCACTATTGTTTGGGTTCATTTTCTTACGTTTCCTATCAGTTTAATTCTGTATATTGACACCTGCTTACAGCAGACATTAAATGAGGTCCCTGTAGTTATGTTTAGCATAGTGTTGACTCCACACAATGGACCACATCATTTAGACTATGTGGTTCTATGAATATCATTTATATGAACGCTAACATGTATTTCACACTTTCACGTAAAATCATTCTTTGTACGGAGTGATTATGCGATATAAATAATATATATATATATATATATATATATATATATATATATATATATATATATATATATATATATATATATATATATATATATAAACTGATCAAAGTGAAAGAATTAAAACTAACTGTCAGTGTATCAATTCCTAAAATATTATCCTAAATATGTTATCAATTTTACAATAATCCGGATCTTATCCAATGGTATTCATAACTAAGGCTCTAATGACCTTATGCGCAAGCACCACAGAAGAAACATATAATTTATCCAAATATTTGTGTTTCAATATAAATTACATGAAATTATAATATCAATAAAGTCCTCAATGTTTCAATGAATTCAATTCACTTTTTTAAATTTCGAAAGTTATTGAATACTTTCAAAATATTCAGCAGAGTACGGTTAGGATGAATATTTTGCTCTCTGCAATTTCAATGAACAAATTATCCATAAATATACCTTCCTCTCACGAGCCTTACAAAACCTAACTCTAACTGTAGAATGACACGCTGTGTATTTAATGCTCTTATAAAGCCACCATGTGAGCATCGAATCAACGATCGGATTCACTAAAATACTCCCAAAGATTTAAATCATATCATTTTGAAATGTGTTTCCAGTCACTTCCGACCTTTTCATAATATAGATTCAATCAACTCCTAGGGCACTCACTCTATATCTAGAGTTTGTCTGCTCTTCTTGGATCACGTGATGTTTTCCTAACCTCCATTCAAATTTAGTGCTGGCGTACGTTGACCGAAATAGTTGTTAATTTTGACCTGGCAATCAACCTTGACTTATTAATAGAAGTTTCACAACTTATTGCGTATAAAATTTTAATACCATGGATGCCAACCACTGAATCAAAAGAATTAAGAAAGATTATTAAGTAATATATAGTACGAATATCAGTAACAATATTCATCATTTTAAACAAAAGCAAAGCGTCCATAACTTGATAAACTCTCATTTTTGCTCATCGGCCACTTTACATGCACACGGTTATCTCGCCCCAATAATCGTCTGTAACAAACGAGAAATCAAAAGTGTGAATTTGAAAATAGTCATAATGAGATTTAAGAACATTTTCAAGTGAAAGTTAGCAAACCGGAAATTAGTTAGGGAAGTAAACTTTTATACTAATACATTGTTGATCAAGTCAAATGTGAAAGGAGTAACTCAGGTACTACCAAGACGCCGTAATCTGTCTGACAGGGATATATATTTTCGAATTATGACTAGTCAAATACAATCTTCTCTACTCAATATTTACAGAAGCAACCCAGGCTATTGGAGACGATAAAAGAGACTCGTTCTTCAGTGAATTTGCATTTTAGTGTTCCCTTGAAAATATATCATTTTATTCTTACACACAAGTGTTAACATTGAATATAATTCATATTTTGTAATTTAAGCCATACAATATGAAGCTGATAAATCGACTGGGTATATTTGAGCTTTGTTCTATTCGAAGATTTTTCTCTAGCTTTCTCAGATATATATATATATATATATATATATATATATATATATATATATATATATATATATATATATATATATATATATATATATACTGATAGATAGATTGCAAAGATAGTACTTCAGATCAAACGATTATCTTAACGCAATGTACACTAATTGCACTGGTTGTTATTAATGTGGGTTCTTAATTTTCATGGCTTTATGCAGGTATCCCATATGTAAAACAGTGGTTACTCCGTACTAGTTGTTAAAGAGGTTTTGGTTTCGGAGGTTGTAAATCCCTTTTATGTCCGGTTTATCTCGGACAGTTCCAATTACTTCCGAGTTTGTCGGTAATGTTTTCGCAGTAATGCTCACTCATTCTCCTTTCCGTACATTACATTTCTGTTGCTTAGTTGTCTTTAATAATTCCTATTCAGAATTATGAACATCAATCATAGAGGAGAATTTATAACATGCTATCCATGTTTGTAAAATTAAGGTTGACAAAGCATCAAGGAATATAGTGTTAACTGTGCAGTTGTGCACGAGGATAGATGCGAATCATTCAACAGACTCAACTCAATACTTTTATTTCATACTTTTCAACTGATCACTTTAGGGTAGAAATTTCAGGAGTCCTCGCATTTACTATACTGGTAAAAGCATTGTAAAGGATTGCATAAACATTTTACATGCTCGAAATAATTTAGTAAAGGTTATCAAGAGAAGTGAACGAATTTACTAGTGATATTGCAAATAATGTCCTTCCATCTCGTTAAAAAATATTCAATATTTAGTTTTTCAGAAAGGACAATGAAAACAATGCATGGACATTATTTAACTGTTCGATGGTACACTACTTAGTACTTTAATTTTACCTTGCTTATCATTTGTTTTGTTTGATGAACTTATTTCATCTCTGGTTATAAGTTGCCTCTGCCTTAAAACAATGAAGCAACCTAGAAGAACAAATAGTGCCTCTGACTTTCCCAAAGGATTAACGTTTCATTTTACGATTTGTCTGGTAAATGAGACTTTGTACCTAATTCATCGTAATTTTATAATAAGATCTTGTCCGCCTCAGATGCGGAAGGTCGTGGGTTCGATCCCATGCCAAGTTATACCAAAGACTTACAAAAATGGTACTAACTGTTATCTCGCTTGGCGCTCAGCATTACGAGGTTAGTACTAGGATTGGTCGGCCAGGTGTTAGGATAATGTGACTCGGCTGGACATCATGGTACATGTCTGCGACATGATGCCCCAGTGCTAGCATCACTATAAACTGCCACACTGCAGACATTGTAGCGATATGACTGAAAAATTGCTAAAGCTAAGTTAAAATTTCAAATCACACACACAAACACACATAATAAGATCCTACAAGTGCACTGGTATGTTGTGTACTCTTCTTATATTACAGTATTTCCCAAGTTCCAGATTATGTTAAAGATTAACAGTGATTAGAAGAAATCCACCATGACTTTTCTATTTTTGCCTTAAGTTACAAATTTGAACATATATATCTCATTATAATGAAACCTAGGCATGCTTATGTTTTGAATCTTATAATATTGATCAGAGACAAAGAACGAAAGCAACAAAGCAGAATTGAACAGGAGAGAATAACAACAAAGTACATAACAAAAATAAATTTTTTATTAAACATTTTATTCATTTGTCAAGATTCATAATGAGTGTGTTTCAGTTTTGAATAGTTTTGTTTAGTACCTTCTACAAACTTTATCTTAACGATAGTACATTGCATATTTAAACGGTTTAGCACAGTGAAACTATCGTAGATATTTTGAGTTTATTTTATTTTATAGTTACTCGTGCTAATTAAACCGCATTGTGATACATTATTGTTCTACTGCAAAATTAGGAAACGTATCTATTTTCCCATTCAGAAAATGTATTTTAGTTTTGATATGACTTTTGTGTTGTCCTTTGAAATTAGATTTTTCTTTGTTTACCGAATACTGTGTCGTTCACCAATTTAAAAAGTTCGTTTTGAATTTGTTCGTGGCTCTTTGTCGCAAATTTAATTTGAGCCAGCTCTAGGAATTCAAAACTCGCTCTAAGTTGTTACCTTTAGAGCTAAACATATGTGAAGCTTTACATTTCTGAAGCGAATAATTTATTTATTCCTATTTTTTCTACGCACTCTAAATGTTAATTTTGGTTTTGTTTTATTTTAGTTCATTGAAATATTGGTTATATATGCTTTATTTTTTAGATGTGGTAAAATAATTTCTGATGACATAGGATAGTTATTAAAGTAGTTGTCAAGGCATGTGACACTTCCAAATCCATTAATAAAGTGAACCCAGCTTCACTGTCTTCGGGTTTATAATAAGGTTGTCTTCTATCCATGTAACATACTCGGCTTTTGCACAAATTGTTGTAGTCAGCAATACACGACTCAGTATAATAGGTGGCTGTGCCTATGTAAAAGTGAAGAATTTGGTTTTAGACTTACTGCCCACGCCATTATTCTTTTTAGGATTTTTGTAAGCATTATTTTTCACATATTGTTCCTGGTGATATCTGTTTCTCCTATTCGACTCTCAGTCATTGGAAACATTATATAATCATATAATGTTATGTTCTAAATTGGGTAGCCTACAATTAAGGTGATGAACTAATCCTGTAACACTGAATAAATAATCAGTGTCATTATTTGGTGTGAATAATGTTGTAATTGTTTTGAACTTAGATATGGCATAGTGTATGCTTTACTTCTGCCGATTGAAGGCCTCCTTTCCATGTATTCTATCAGTGGATTTTGGTGACAAAAAACTCTCCTATTTGCAACGAATTTAAAAAAAAGTCGTTGTAAGAGCAGCATGACAAACATTTGTAAATTCGGATGTTCAGAGTCACGTATTCAAATCTATCAAAAACCCGTTTTGTGCAATCTGTAATATTCTGGTCTAATTGTGTATGGATTACATTTGATGTAATGTTGATGATATAATTCATCTCAAGTTTCGTCCCCAAATCATTCGCCTAACTAGTAAACTAACTTAAGTACTTGTAACTGAAAGTGACTACTGAAAGTGACTTTTAGTGCATCCTACTGACTAAAATTTGATATTTGGCTTAGTTAGTAACTTTGAGTGAAATTTAATTGGCAACCACCCAAGTCCTTAAATTGACTTACGTTTCTGCTACTGCAATATAATTGCCCAAATAATACCTATAATGCCCTAACTGTTTAAGGACACATGTAATCTTTCCACAACACGCTACAAACACAACCTGTAGAGATATCTGCATTAGGGTGACTTAGGAGTGAGAAAAAGTAAAGAGAAAAAAGCAATATTTAAGAACTATAGTTGAAAGCTGTTATATAATAACAGTCGTTTTCAGCCCGACAAAAATATTCAACAAAAAGGGACTACGGTGATCAAAAACGAGATTTAAAATGTCTACATTTTAACAATATGTCCGATTTTCTAAAACGTTTCAGAAGAGTGTATGTTTCTTGATCATTTAGTTAAGGCTTTTGTTCACTTAATACATTTTGGACACCCTACCTCATTCCAATAGAAAGGCCTTTCGACTCACAAGCCGCATGCAAGCGCATATGGATACATGTACACCATTTGCATTGCAGTGCTTTTCGACGCCTGCATAAAAGCTCGGCAATAGTTAACCTGGTGGGTTTTTTTTTTTCTTCTTTTTTCCTTTTTCTTCTTCTTCTTCTTCTTCTTCTTCTTCTTTTTCTTCTTTTCTTCTTCTTGTTCTTCTGTTTTATTTCTTCTTCTTCTTCTAATTATCCTATCTCTTCTTCTTCATCTTCTTCTTCTTCTTCTTCTGCTACACATCCCAATGATTCAATTTATGTCCCTTTTTATCTCGCCCCTCCTTTCGAGTTAACTTCAGCACATATATGGTTGCAGAAACAAATCTTTTCAATGTACTGTCTTTAAATTTATGTTAATATCTGATTTGGCTATTTTATGATACATTAAATATTAACTAGAATATATAAATTAAATTACAGATAAGGAACAATTTCAAAACAAGTCATGTACATACAATTCGTCAAGAGCACTGGGATAATAAATATCATAGTTCAGTTTTGGTACAGCTTGCATATTATTGATCCTTGCTTTTGTTACAGTAGATACAAATTCCTCAACAAAAGGAAACAAAATGAGACAATAATTTACTTCCTCCTCTGTTGAGTCTAGCATCAAGAGACAAAGTTTTACTATTGTATGTAGATGATGCTGAGAACTGAACAGTTCTTAAAGTCCCATTTACTAATCCCAGTGGACTGTTACAAAACTCTGAAAAAGTGAATTCGTCATTTGAAAGTGAGCGCCTCCAGTTTTAGCAGAGATCAAATAGTGAGACATGGATACAGTTTAAAACTCTTCGATTGCTAAAGCAATGCTCACGTACCGGCTAATTTTCGATATTTTCATATACAGGTTTTGTACATGTCTTTCATACCTCTCATCAAAAAATTAAATGGCCGGAGATTGTCAGCCGGAGAGTACTCCAAAGAGCACACAACGTGGTACGTACTCTAAATAGGACAGTACGTGATACGTACCCCAAATTACATTGAACTTGATACATAGTACAAATATCATGGTATGTGATACGTACATACTTATTAGCTTTTATTAAATATTTTTTCTTCCATTATCTGTATGACATGCCCAAAATCCTTTCGTGGAAAAAAATTCAAAAACTGAGAAGATGCATTCTATCATATCGAATGTTTCGTTTCCATTTTTTTTTTTCAAGTTTGAAGACTTTTCCTCCACTGCTAAATAATACGTGAAAGTAATTCCATATACATGTTAGGTCATCCTACTCTAAAATGAACAGTACGTTGAAAGGAAGGAATACTCAAGTTTATATTTTCACGATGGAGATTATACGAACACCGTTATCATGAAATTATTGCCTACATCTTGATCCTGTATCTTGTACAGTACACCTAAACAAGGCTGCTGCATCATCTAGCTGTATGTGTGTGAAACTTCCTGATTAACAAACAATTCTGGTGCATAGATGGAGTCTCCGTGATTATATCAGCTTGTACGAATACAAACACCTAACAGTTTATGGGCAATAATTCTCCCAAAAATTACCATTTACAAAATTTATACTTAAACAACACACTTATCTAAAAGATGATTGTTCGATACATGCAATGTAAGTTGACGAAGAAACCTTTCTTGACAAAGTAGATGCGAACAGGTTAGCACCATTTACAGTATAGCGGGATTCCTCTCAGATTTAGTTATAATTTTATGTGGCCATATGGATTTACAAACAGACGTCGACGCTCTAAAATGCAAACACGTCTATTTCAAAAGTCGATACTAGTCCAGTATTTTATCCATTAGGCAAGTGATACGAACATTCATTCTAATGAAGACACATTCTTATATAAATCGTGTCATGTAAACATCATTGAATCAAAAGCAGTAAGATGCATGAGGACTTCTCAACACAATTTAACGTTTACCTCCATCTATGGTCTACATGAATGATGCGGGTAATACTGTCTGGATCAATGAAATATTGTTCCTAAGCCAGCGACTAAATTACGAATGTGTTACTGGAAGTAATGAAGCATACATCAGTATCCGGAAAATGTCTTCTTTTATACGGAAAGAAATATCAAAAGTTATAAAAGAAAATTAACCTCAATGATCGGATGCTTTGTATTATGAAAGCCTAGTGTAATATACATTAAACCTTACCCTAGGACAAAACTAGCTAAAGAATCCGAATATGTATTCGATAAACTACATATGTTCCACTTCCATCACCATCACTAGATGCTTGTCAAACATTCGCATACGTTTCATAAAATGCTATACCTGGGTTACGACTCTAGCTTCAAAAGTACTTCCATGATGGTATTATGACGACTTTATGCCATGCCATTAAAGCAGTTACAAATAGCACGTGAGTGAAATATCAGAAACTAAGATTCATTTTCCACAGATTGTATCAATACCTGTCTCATTAAAGTAAATAATTTTGTTTGAATCATGTTAATAAAAGTAGTTAAAATAAAATTTGTAGACATTCAGTTGCTTTCCTTACGGAAAAATATCAAAGTATATGCGTCATAAAAACAAGAATACAGTATTTAGTAACAGATCCTTATCATTGCAAAATTCGTGCAAGATAAACAAAATCACACTAGGCAAGTCATACGAATATTTCAACATGTGTGTGTGTATCCTAATACTAATCTCTTAACGCTGAGAGCCAATTGAGGCAGAGGTTAGTACCATTTTTATAATTCATTGATATGACTTGGCTGGTGTTCGAAACTGCGTCCTGTCTCATCCGTGGCGGACTCTTTAACACCTAGGCCACCGCAGTGGTATTCCATTTCAATATTGTTCAGTGTTCAATAAATTGTCACGATCAATATCAACATAGAGTGTTTCGTCACATCAATCTTTGTCATGTTCTGTCCTTATCATCTTTGTTTTCTGTTGTTAAATTTGTCATCGCAGTCATCGAATGAACGACATTACCGCCCAAGACGGATTTACACGTCTTCCAACCAAATTCGATGATATGAATGGAGTTTGGTCTCAATTAACAGAATTAGAGGCGTTAAGCGATACTGTGCTCAAAAGGGCGCACATGTACACTAGCATACATTATTTGCATGACGCAGTGTTGGCAAGGTGGTAATAGTCATACGTAATAGAATCGTTGATTCTAAGAGTACTTAGTTCTGACATAATGATAAACTTGGTATGAAACATACTACACAAATTTGTAGATCCCTCATTTTAGCCTTATCAGACAATGGCAATAATTTTAATATGCCTAAAGTTTCATATGGATATCCAGATACTCAATCTCTCTGGAGGGGATATTATTTCGTTCTTTTGTAGTTCTCGCTTGTATGTATTATAAATAAGCTTCGACTCAAACTTTCTCTAAATCCTCTTTCCAATTAAAAGTGTGTGCTTGGGTAATTTTAGCCACAACTCTCGACAATTTTGTGAATATGATATGAAATTATTAGAATATTTAAAAGGAAAAGTAAAGTAAACAGAAAAACTATATTTTTCAAGTTCTCCTCTCCAGCACCACCCACCCACAGATCATTATAATATTTTCATACTCTGAACTAAAATGCCAAAATGCCTGTACGAACAGCATAAATAGCGCATTGTCAATGAATGTTAATGGAAATGATATATACTAGTGATATTGTAGCGAAAACTCCCTCGGCTACACAACCCCAAGCCTCGCTATCTCGGTTTCTTTAGGATAGGTCTTTGTATATGGATTGATACCCCACTTATCTATATGATGGCTGGCTCTCCAAAGTGCCACAGATTTCTACCCAACGGGATACCGTCTTAATCCTGGCTTTTTCGTCGCGGACTGGGTCGTCGACTGGGTTACCGAGTTGGTTGTCGATTGAGATTCTGAGTTGCCGGTTGTCACTGAGTGGGTCGCTGAGTCGCCGACTGGGTCGGAAAGTCGTCGACTGAGTCGCTGACAGTGTCGCTGAGTCCCCAAGTGCGTCGCATATGTTGCTGACTTGGCTGCATATTCACCGATTGGTCTGCCTAGCCAGTAGCAGAGTCGTCGACTATGTCTCTGAGTCGACGCTGGGTGGCCGAGTGAGTCGCTAAGTTGTGGATACGTGAAAAAGATTTAAAGAGAGGGGCGAATAGTGGGAAATACACGCCTTGAACGGCATGTATTCTGGTCGCCGAAAGATCTTGTCCTTACACTGTTTGAAGATCCACTGGAATAACCCCTTTCCTGTCCGGCGAAATCCGACCAAATGTCCTTGCTCTGACGATGTGGTTTTAATTTTTCACTTGTAAAGGAACGTTTCCGCACTGTTATAGTTCATAACACGCCACTTTGCAACAAAATTTGGCTGGCATATATACATAAGAGGGGGAATCACTCGATCCCAAATCTAAAACGAAAGACCGTGCTACAAACTCCGCAAACATTTGAAACCAAACATAAGCTTCAATAAAATGAAAATAAGCACATATGAAACGAAAATATTGTCCTTCGTTTTTTTTATTGCAAATTCTAAATCTTATTCTTTTGTAATCATGATGAATGTGATTACCTACGAGCGAGTGTACTTAATGACATACATCGTTTATGCCCTGACGCTGTGGTTCATATAGCTGATATGAACATAATGCTTACAGGTTATGTACGTTTTACCACATAACAAAAATACTTTTAACAAATAAATATATACAAGAAAATATTATACATTTCTGTCAGTAACAGTCTGCACCATCATCACTCTAGTTTTAAGTATGTGACATCATTATCTAGCAGAATCTGTTTTACTCGCTAATGAATTAATTGAAGCAAAACAACATATTTTACCTGAGATCAACTCTATCAACTCATTCTTAGTAGCTGTAGCTGTGGCTAGAGTTTTGATATCTTTAGTTTTTGTAACTCCTACTACTTGTGGCAAAAAGATCATTTACAGTAAATAAGTGTCCCATATCCTGTTCTTAACCCCCCACGCCCTTTTGTTGTACATCAGCAGTTAGCCATCATATTGAAAAGATTAACGTGCTTTTCTTGATTCATCGAAGAATTATTAGAAGTGTAGAAAAAGAGGACAGTATTCAAATATCTACAATAGTCTCCATTAATGGTGTCGTACAATAGTGGTTCATATAGCTGATATTAACTTAATGTATACCGCGTCCAGATCACTTAACACCAAACAAAGATAATTTGGTTTTGAAAATAATTTTTTTAAAAAGATCTTTTACATGCATACCTATACTAGTCTACACAGCCACACTCGTTTTAAACATGTGACATCCTATTTTCAGACATTTTCTTTATTAGAGTCGCTAATGGATCATTTGAGCTCAATAAAATATGTTAAAACATATAAACTGTATCAACACGTTCTTGATAGCTGTAATTGAAGTTAAAGTTTAGATATATTTTGTTTGTATAACTCATAATTGTTTTGGCAAAAGATCATATTTATTAAATAAGACTCAGTGATGCTATTGTTACATTCCCATCTGCACGACATCAACAGTTAGCCATAATATTAAAAAGATCGAGACGCTTGTATTGACTAATCGACGAATCATCATATGCGTGGGGAATGGGGACATAATTCAAAACTGTATAATAGTTAATTGTGTTTTTACAATATGAAAATGATGTTGATGAATCAAATATTACACAGAATTTTATTTTTCTTATTCTAATCTGAAATGTACTTATTTTTATGTGCAATGCGCTATGGCCATGGCCGCATCAGCTGTACTTCGCACGAAGATCCGTCAAAGGCAAAACTGACAGAATTGTGTATTCATATGTTATATGTGTACATATACTTTAATATGGAAAGCCTACATCGTCAGTTGTGTCATCATGTTACAAGTATATGCTTTTGAAATAAGTAACAGCAAGGATTGAATACATTAAACTTTGTAAAATTAAACAATTAGGTTTTTTTTCCCTAAAATAGTAAGTGAAAATAGGAAAAGGAGCTTGCGGTATTACGAATTAAGTCCAAAATTAATCCATAAATTAAAATCACAAATCCTACCAATGAAAAGTTCTAAGTGACTCAGAGTTCAATTCCCGATGGAATCCAAGGTGGAAGACCACGACGTCTGTAATAATCAGCATTGTACTGATGTGTCAACAGTCTCTCGTTGAATCACAGAAAATATTATTCCAGTTTTTGAATTCTGTGTAATTTCCAAGGAATGTGTTTGTCCAATAATTAGCACAGCACTGATGTATTTCCAGGGAAACAAATTACTTTAAATTTCAATAACTTGAAGAAAATAAAAAATATCAGCCCAAACAGGTCACAGCATAAAATAACTTGAAGTATCAGGTGTTAAGGCACAACTAATACAATTCGTATCATCAAATCAGCTATAAAGCTAATTACAACGCAAAACAGATACCCGGATGAGGGTCAAGAGTTAAATTATCCAGAAAGAAATGAATGTTAGTGACATGACAAATGATGCGATGTGACTTAAAGATCCTTACTATGAGAAATAATTTTTTAAACAAAAATTTACAAATTGTTTATCAAAATTCTCACTGATCGTGAAACAAGGTAAGCGAAAAGATGTAATGCATCATTTATTAGATGTTTACGTCGAAAATAGATAAGTGAAAAAAGTCAGAACTTAACTCTATTCTGGACAATATCAAGTCCAGTAAACAAAATTACATTACAGTAGCATATAATGGAATACAATTATAAATGTAAAACTAACATACAAACAATTAATGTACATATTCAAAATAATGTGACAATATACACAGACAGAAGGGTCAGTGGTGCGATTTTTAGCTTAAGTAATATAAGTCGACCATAATCATCACTAAGTTAAGTCGGTGACTTTGGGTCTTCTGCATTTGAAATATGAATCTGTGTTCAGCATATTGCAAGGTTACTATCGCAACTGAACGATGAAAAAGAGTGAGATAATTATTTTGTATGAGAAAATCAAGAAATACTAGATCTGATATTCTCTAATCTCTGTTTGTATTTTTGTTATTTTATTTTTCGTGAAGAGGTACGCATTAGAGAGAGAGAGAGAGAGAGAGAGAGAGAGAGAGAGAGAGAAAGCAGTTTAATACGTACCTGATCGACCACTGTACATCCAAAAAAGCCAAGTTAACATCAAGAAAAACCAAAATCCTTGTAGTTAAAGGACAGGCCACCAGTGGGTTATCGGTGATCGAAAGATTCCAATCTAGAAACATAGACACAACACGGACAAATCCGTTTTACGAAAAATAGCCAACACTAACACTAACTGACAACTAATTCTATCTGCAAGGAATAATACCAACTTGAACTTGACAATCACGTGATTTGGTGATACGAGCCTGACAATAACTAGCTCGAATCGAACGTAGCGTGTCGAGGTTCGTTGATAAAAATATACATCATTTCCATGCCCAACATTCGTCCAATACACGCATTTAATATGTACAGCGTGTGAAAAGCGACGTGAGGTCCTAGATCTATTAGAACTTGACAACCTACAGACAAACAGACAATCACCCCAACATATTGCCAAGCAGACATATCGGTTTTGAATATTTGCTTCCCTTCCCGTTTTTAGGTCTGTCTATTCCTTTGGATAGTACTATCCTTATACACGCGCTTTATTGAGTTTCCGACAAAAGACAACTAACAGGAAAATGGCACAACGTTTTACTACTTTACGTTCCTATAAAAGCGACAGGAAGGTTATGAACAGCGAAGTCGCCTTACTTATTCACATTTTGATCTTATGGTGGGGGGTGGAGTTGTGGCGATAACAAGGTTGTTCAACGATCTCCTAATGTTACTGCGAAACTTGTTGTCATTTACGCAAAACTCTTATTTAGTTTTGGAACAAGGGTAGCCGTATTATACCTATTTAATGTAAGCAGTCATGAAAAATGTAATGGGTAGCAGCGCTGCATCTAACATCAGTCGGAGTTTTACTTCTCGACAGATGAAGTTTGAGCCCGGTCACCTCCAACACTCCCGAAGTGAAACACCTATTGTTTATCTTAGTGGAATGATAGTCCCTGGCTCTGCGACACATAGGACGAGAAATAAAAACACTCGGACTATCACCTTTTTCAATCAGCGGAGTTTCTTTTGGAAATAATTTGGGAATTTGTATAAAACGAAGCCTTTATGGCCAACTGGCTACCAACATAATGCTTTGGCAATATTTGTAATAATGTAATACATGTAACCAGATGGTGCTTTAGTCCAGATAAACTGTAAGGGGGAGCACTCTCAATAACTGCCTGAACCCTTTCTCACGTTGTAAAATGAGTTATGCAGCTTATTAGTCTATATAGTATTAAAATGTAAGTGAATCATAGAAATTGGTTCCTACCTCGATTAATATTGACCATGATATGTCAGCAGTTCTGTGGTTATTTTCAATCTTTTTATTTTTGTGCTTTATATTTTCAATCCTTTAAAATGTTTTGTTGGCTTCAACGGTATGTTCAACACGTTAATGTCTATATCACGCCAAGATAATGGTATCTAAAGTGCTTTTCCCAAAGATACATCATAGTTGGTTAGACAGCCCGAGCATAGAACTTGCTATCTTTGTGATACAAGTCCAACGTAAAAAGTAAATAGCTACAGGTACTCCCTCCGCTGACTGACTGATTTCCTTGCTACGAATATGTTTTGTTTGTGGGCAACTCTCAGTCCACCGTGCAAATGGAGCTGGTTAGAAATTCAAGATGTCCCCTCCATACTGTATGGACGCTCGAAAGCGTTATTGCATTACTTTAACGAGTAATTAACTTTGTGAATTAAATTGTCCATTATGGCCAAGCGTGTGGTCCTGGGGTCAATGTTCAGTTCTCCCTCCCCCGTCCTAACTGTTATCCATTGGGCATAATTTCCTCCCTTATCCCTTCAAGAAGATTTATAAGTGACTTCTGCTACTGAGGTCTCTAGTGTTAGTTATCGCCCTTTATCGTTTAAAGCTTAAATCTGTATGTGCGATAGTTTAGTTGGGCTTTCTTTGAAATTGTCATGGTTGTCCTTACCAACATTATGATGTTTGCGTAGGTGCAATCTCTCTTCCCATCTCGCTTTTTATTTGTATTATGATGTGCTTTTGTATCATTTTTTATTTTATTTGTTTTCATTGTATTATTTATTATTTGTATATATATATATATATATATATATATATATATATATATATATATATATATATATATATATATATATATATATATAACGGTGTCATCTAGCTCCTCATCGAAATTCAAATTGTATTAATTGAGTCTATGAGTGTCTGTTTCCTCTGCTTCTTCCTGCTACGGTCTTTTCCTCTCCGGTCCATCACTGTTCTTTCCTCGTTCCCCCGTGACTTGTGATCGTACTTTTTCTGCTTCAGCGAATTTACGTTTTTCCTTCTTGCTTTCATCTTTGGTCTTTATATTGTCTTCTCTTTGCCCACTTTTGTCGCTCATTACTTATCAGCTTGTTGTTTTGTTTTGTTTGTTGCTGGCACCTGTTGTTGATTCAGTTCTTGTTGTAGCATCCGTTGTTGTTTTTCACATATCCGTACATCTTTTGATTTCATTGCTTCCTCCATATTTCGTTGTTGTTTGTTGTTGTCATTTCCATCTTGATGATGTTGGTATTGCTGCTCCATGTGGTTCCCTACTATCGTCTCCACCTGTCATTTGTTGCTGTTTTCTGATGTTTGCTCTCTGTTTCTGTTGTAACCACTGTTGGCGATTCCCTAACAACATTACTTCTTTTGGTTGATTTATGTCCTTTTATTACTTTGCTTTGTTCTCCTTATCCTTGTTTGGTTGATGATTGTTATTATTTGTTTCTTGCTGTTCTTGATGGTGCTGTTGTTGTTTTGGTATCTGGACTGACGTTCTTGCTGCTGAAGATGGTTCCGTAGCTGGTATTTGGCTATTTTTCCTCATTTGTTTTCTCCCGCTCTATCAGTTGGTTCCCTGTTTGTACCGTGATATTGACAATGTTTTTGGGGAATAATGTTACCTCGCATACATGATTTTGTCCTTTTCCTCTCTACCAGTGTCCTCTTATATTGGGTTAATGAACACTGTTTTGGCGCATGACCTCTACTCCTGCTGTATTTCCCCTTTGACAAATACAGTCATTGTACCATGTTTTGACTAGAAAACTATACAGAAGGAAGTCTGGTCTAGTTTTCGTATTTCTTGTTTTTTTTAATTTCCTGAATCCTTATCCAGTTCTTTATCGCGCTTACGGTTTGTGGTCCCATTCTCGCATTAGTGACCTTGATCATGAACTTGTTTTCCAACGATTCTACCGTTGCTGTAAAGGATATTTCGTATGGTGGGTCCGCTAAATGTAATTATTGTGCCTTTTTCTTAAGCTTCCTTAGAATGGGTGATGGTTCCTTTATATTGACATTTTCTAATCTTATTTCGATTTTTACATATGGAACTACTGACCGTGTTTCCTTTGTTCTCAAGAAGAATATTTCAAATCCTTTCCTGTTTAGTGCCTTCGTTAAATTCACGAACTTCTTGTTCCTCAGCTGCAAGGCAACCATGACCGTCGCCATTCATGGTTTTCGTTTTAAAGGTATATTAGACATGTCTATAACTTGTGAACATTCCCGAATGGGTCCATCTATTGTCTCTATTTTATTTGTTCTGAAGTACTTCTCCAGTTCAGACAGTATCCTATTGTTCGCCATTTTGCCAGTTTCGCGTTCCACTTGTACGTATTGCGTGTGAATTGTGTAAATTTGAAAGTTTCACACAATAATATCTAATTTATATCTGTGCATACTTTTTCTTCTCTTTTGATTAATTAGCCTGATAAACACACTGCATATTACATCCAAAACGAATTGGATAAGTTCTCAAAGCGGTTGACTTGCTTGCTATTTCTTTAGTTCTGGCCAGAGTGGTACTCCCCTCGACGTATGTATGTATGTATGTATGTATGTATGTATGTATGTATGTGTGCAAATATGAAAATCTAAGGCAACTCGTATTAGTTGAAGCGTTCAAGAACTGTGTCCATAGTGATATTAAGACTTATCTTGATGAGGATAAGATCGAAACCTTGGAAAATGTTGATAGTACTGCTGAAGAGTATTTCTTAGCTCATAAATTTTCTTTTGTAAGTAAATCTTCCGCTTAGCCGTGGGCAGCCACAACCTTTATAAATCATGTTTCTGATAATAATGATCAAAAATCCATATCTCTTCCTACATGTACCTGTTGTAATAAGAAAGAACACGTTATTTCTAATTGCTACAAATTGAAAAATAAGCAACAGAATAAAGATAGACCTATTCCAAATGCTCTTATTTCTAAAAGGTCACTGTCATGTATTGAATGCAATACATTTGTTGGATCTAATAAAGCCCAGTCTGATTTAATTATGGAAGATTATGAACCATTCGTATCGATGGGTATTATATACCTTATGGGTTATTCAGCCAATCCTATCCCTATTAAAATGTTATGGGACACATGAGCTTAACAGAGTCTTTTATTAGCAGGTATTTTCACTTTTTATGATAAGTCTTTTTCTAATGAGAGTGCTCTTATTCAAGGAGTAGAGTGCGGCTTTGTTAATGCTTCTCTCCATTGGGTACATTTGTTATCAGACTTAGTCTCAGGACCAGTGACAGTCGGAATATTCTCCTTTACTCCTTGAGAGCAATCCTTTATTACTTGCAACAACCTAGCTCGAAATAAGGCTGTGGTTAATCAACTTGTAACAGACAGGCCTTGTTTGGATCATAAAGTCGATCCTGTTGAAGAAATATTTCGTGATTTATACCCAGCTTGTGTAGTTACTAGAGCAATGGCAAAGAAAGCTCTTGAGAGTTATGTTTATCAGGAAAGTATTCTTTTAGCTGACACATACATTGGTCAGGCTTTGGATGATGTCACTTTCACTCCTTGTCTGGATCAATCAAAATGAATGCATCACAGTGATCCTCTTTAATAATAATAATATCATTCTCATCTTCATTTGACAATTTTGCATTTTCATTCATCGCTCACAATCAACTGACGGAGCTACTTAATCGAACTTATCCCATTTGATCCATCTCATTATCAAATTAAGTAACAATTGTGTTTTATCAGAATCAGATGGACCTATGATAATTGATCTGATAGAATTTGGTAACGCTGGATGATGTTTGACAGGTTCTTACTTTCGTGTCGCTGAGAAATCAATTTCATAAATATACTTATATTATGAATCTGTATTGTGTTCGATGCTAAACATTCACCCCCACAAGTGGATTAACACCTACGACAACAAAAACTAAATATCGTGCGGTTACAGGCTAGTGTGTAAGATGTGGTACAACAAAATGTAAATTTATATCCCTAAATTAGGGGCACAGTCAGGACACAAAATGTCTGGTAGTGATATTGCCGCTTTGCTAGGAAAGTTACCAGGAACACCATGGGCTAAATACCCTGGATAAAAACAACATCCAGGATATAATTACCGTGGTCCTGGAACACGACTTGATATTCGACTTGCTCACCAGGATCAGCCAAAACCCAGAGAGTATCCAATAAACTCTATGGCTGAAGCATGTCTTGGTGCAGTATCATCGTTAATGAAAACAAAAAACATAACGTCACAATTAGACGAGAGCATACTGCAATTCATCGTGATCAGGCAATTGTTGAAAGATATAATCGAACACTTGCTGATCGGTTATTTGATATTAATAGGTGAAGGAAATAGTTTAAAAAATATAAGATCTCGCGAATGGGTTGCAAGATTATCATGTTCGATAAATACGTTAAATAGTGAAATCACTCGAACAACTGCCATGAAACCTATTATCGCGATCACAAAGAATATATACCAATAAATCAACATGAATTTTCAAAGCAGCCAGTACTAGGTAATGTTACTGTAAGATATCTATATAAACCCGGTGAAAATGAAGGTGATACATAAGAGCGACTGATCCAATCGGGATTATTACGACACATAAAATATCTAGCGTGGTAAGATCTACGGGCAGATGTGCATTCTACAGATCAGATTCAACTGCTCCTCAACGTGGATTTGTACGCGAATAATTACAAGTAATTCCTGAAGACACACAATTACCACCGCAATCACTTTTTTTATCTAGCACCCCTACTTTGATTACTTTCAGGACAGGTTAGCATTATATTTTCGCATGTATTACAAAGGCTACTATTAATTCTATCTACGGTAAATTATCTTGGATTATTAAAAATATTTATCGACAACAGTATTGTGTTACAGCTTGCACAATGATTATTCTGTCGTTGATTCAGCGTCATTATAAATTCAGCATCGAGATCAAAGTCAAGTCGCGTTTATTTCTTTTGTCACATTGTTTATAACTATTTTTTTCTTACTATAACATTGTCAGTACCATTAGCGCCAGCACTTTATGTAAAGTCTATGACACTTCTCCGCAGCTGAGATATTTTTTCTGACTCGAGACACTGCGAGATAAATTAATTTAGACCATTCGATACGATCATCGACGATCCAAACTCGCGTATCAGAAATAGATTGGTATTGCTTATCATAGCTTCCACGGAGTTTTGTCCCTGACTTCATCAGGAGTTAACGCGCTCTCAACAACACTGACAGGAACTAAAATAATATAATTTAATACAAGATTGTGTTTCTCTGATGAACCATGTATATCAACGTCGATATTCTGCCGTCGTGTATCAACCGGTCGATAACGCAACGGTACGGGTAGATTTGAAACTTTTTCTTTATGTAACTAAAATAATTGTTTTTGAAGTGTATCACGAACTAACATTCTACCTGCCACTATCTAATCGTTATGTCTACACGCTAGCAGAAAATCATTTATATAAGTTTCTGACATTATTTCATGCATTATTTCACATCCAATTTTATTCGTTTGTATTCTGATTAATTTCTTAAACCCCCTTAATTCTAGATCAAGTGCTCTATGATCATTAGTTATTTCTTCATAATAATCTAAAAAAATTTTTAACTATTCGTGTGGAGACAATCCAACTAAAGGAGATGGTTGAAAATGATCGCCACACATTATTACAGCAGTATTCTTCAATAACAGCAAATCAAGAAATATTTGTATGCGTTTCTAGCGACACTGTACATATTTTATCCCAAACAATAATCCTTTGAATGTATTTCTCGCCCATTCGTTCAGGAGTTAATTTATCTCCCTTCCACCGAAAGAATTTATGATAAGTGCACGATTTAATACCTCTTTCTTTCATTTATTTGCGATTCCTTCTGTAGGTGTTAATAAATATATATCAATAGAGTTCGACGAACTCTGTCTAAATAATTAGATTACACGAGTTGTTTTACCACACCATCCCGGTCCATTGAGATAAACTGTTTTATGTCTAGCTACAGGATCATATACCGATCGTACTGATGTCAATTTTGATATTTATTGGGTTTTTTTTTTTGTTTTTCTTTTAATAAATATATAAACAATCGGAACAAGAACGGATTCAGAATAATCAAGTAGCTTTACTCGCTTTATTCTCCATTCACCCCATGATACATAAGTGCCGATATGTAGTAGTTCTAGCAATTTTGTATTCTTTCTGATATAAACTGAATCCGTAGCGACTCTGACAGTAAACTCAGAAACCATATTTATCATCGATACTAGATTTATCGAAACGTAAGAAAGCACTGAAGATCTTAAATGAGCAAACTGCGGTGACTCACCATCCATATAACTCGTTCCTAATTTAGTTCCATTTGGCAAGAAAACAGTTTGTCGACTGATAAACGTATTTGTATTCATTGTATCAGTAATTATAAAATCTAACTCGGCATCATCTATAATTAATAGTGTGCAATGTCGTTTATGACCATATGATCCTTCTTGGGTGTATATGCGGATTATTGTTCTGCCAAGATTCTTCCCTGTTTAATTTTCATAACCAGTTATATCAGGATCTTCATCATCCGAATATTTCTTTTGTGGCGGTAACCAAACTTCTTTCTGAGAATGATACGATATAATTGCTTCACTTACAATCAACGATATCAGTACTTTTTACATCGAGCCTATACCGTAATAAAACGACTGATGCCCACATTTTTTCTGAAAAGTGTTTACCAAGCCAGACATAACAAATCGGAAGAAGACCTTTAGCAAACTCGAATGACTCGATACAGGCGAATCCATTCAAGTCAAAATCCGGTAATGGTCAATTTATCGATCATCGCGTGTGTGGGATGTCCAAATCTCTTAAAATACTCAGAACACAATCCGAAACCAAGAAAAGTTCCCGGATACCAAACGACCATATCAACCGAGATAAAACCTCGATATCGTTTTAGTATTCCCCAGTCCACCGTGTCCATATTATATACAATTGCGTGTTATTCCTTCAAGAAAATCAAATCGAGTTGGTTTCCACGAATTGTTCTTCTGAGCAAAATGAGCCGCAACGGACGGAACGGTAAAACAATTCATCTGTATTTGTTCAGACTTGACATCGTGAAGGTCACGAAGTATATTCAGCGATAAATATAGTAGTCGCGCAAGATTTTTCATTTTTTCATGGAGAGATTCTTTACTATATATTTGCCCGCTATGCCTTACAAACTGATCAAACTTACTTTTTTCTTCGATACAGATATTTCCATCTGGTCTAATCAATTCAGCGTCGTTTAAAGAAATCTGAAATACCCATACTGATACAGGATCGTACTTATTTCATTAATAAAATCGAACAATTCTCCATGGTAAAATTTAACAGGTCGATTTCGTTGAAATATAGTTTTTGCATTAGACCACGCATGCGCATTATGATCTATAGCTTGAATTGAAACCCCTCTCGATTTATTTGTTGATTCATACAAATTCTCTCCGGTTATTGATTTTACATTTATTGGGAATTTTAATTTATTTCCTAATTCAGCACATCATTTATTGTATACTGATTCCTTGACTGATTCAGCCAGTTCCGTTATTTCTTCACGTCGCTGATCCGTTAAAATATTTCCACGTATCGCGGTTGTAAAATGATCCGTTACTCGTTCGGCTACACAATTTATTTTTGAAAATTTCATCGGCGCAAGATCATTAATGTTAGGATTGTCATTCAGCGGATAAATTCCACAAATAACCGCGGTCACAGGATACGTTCGTTCATAATACGGTTTGTCAATACCAGTCTGAACTTTTTACTTAATACGGCGATTTTTTTTCACAATGAAGTCAGGACAACGTTTAACACGGATAATCCATGTATTATTGTCCGTTTATGCTAATACAATAAGCATTATTCTGAAAAAATATCTTTGATCGTTAAGATAATTAATAATCTTTTTTGCTCGTTTGTCGTTCATTGTAGCATCGGTGACACCGTCGGCGACACCATCGGTGTTATGCATGATTTTGAATGGCGACCAAACGTGAGATGCACCATCGTTGTGAATTGCTTTTTTAACTTTTCGAATACTATTTTCGAAGGATCAGTCAGAGTTCGCATCGATAAGTTAAGGGTTCTTCTGTCAAGATCGAATCTATATTCAGTTAGTTTAATCCTAATTTCTGATAATATCTCTATATTAAGACAAATATTTAAACTATATATATATATATATATATATATATATATATATATATATATATATATATATATGAACAATGATTCAAACAAAGAACAAATGTATATAGCTATTGATAAGATCTACAACTACCTGTAACAAAGCCTGTGTAAATTAATTTTTTTTTAAGTTTTGAATTATTAGCTGTGTTCAGACCTGACATCAACAAGCTCGACAACGAAGGAGGATGACATTGCAAATACGAACTTGTTGAAAAGATTAATCCACAGATTTTGTTTTCATTTTTAATACGATAGAGTCAATAGGCAGCATAGAAGCAGATAACATGCTAATTGTTGTGGTGCAAGTCACATTAAAAAGTAAAACAAAGTGCAATATCACTGATACGGCAACTTGTGGACTCTTGCTTCTATGCGACTAAGCCTGTGCCGAGTTGCAGGCACATAATATTGACGTCACACGAACGCAAGAATACCCTGGATGTTTCCACTTCACGATATAAATATTTTCGTATATCTGCTCAAAGTTCTTTTTCATTATACATGAATACATTCAAATATGTCGATTGCCATTGGGTTACTGATTTTTTATCCAATGTTAATAACAGCTGCATTGCTACATCGATGAAAATACATTTACAAATTTTTAGGGAGGGCGATGTTTGAATGTTTAAATAAGACCTTTTTATTTTGCTGACATATTTTATTCGGGGATTGACGACGATCTTTTGGAGTAAGTATTAAAATAGCATAGCGGTTGTATTTGATAGATCACAGAGCGTAATATCTTTAGACAAAATATTATAATGATTATTAATTTACTTGTACTAATTTCGTTCTAAATGTAATATTTATTTAATCGAAAAGTAATTTTTGCTTGGTCTTGGCAATTTTGCAATCCAGCTCAATAGCAGAAGATGCATCCAATTTTCTTTTGTTATTTCATTTCAGTTTGCTAACAATACCAATCAACATTTCGGTTTGCTAACAATACTAATCAACACCTAATATATCGATCATTTTAAACACGATTGTGGCGCGCGTAACAATTGCTATTTAGAACACCTCATCGCTTTATTCAATTACAGATTTTCATTATCCTACAAATGTTTACCGTAGCGTATTATATTTATACAATGCTCAAGTGTCTGCACGATCTCTTCAAAGAATAACTGAATATATAAGAGTATGGACGCCTTCAGATTGTACGTATTTTATGGTCTGAAGCTGTTAAATTAAGTTTTCTTCTGCGCACGATGTTGATGTGTGTTATTAGGTACATCATATTCATTTCATACCCAGTTTGAACAATCATTTCTCGCAAGAATACGTGAATCTCGATTTTATTTCGCGGTAGACACAGTATTTTGTGTTGCGAAATTGGCATCACTTACGATAGGTCCTGAAAACAGGAAGGAGAGAAAAGACACAAGCTAAGTTATCCTCTTTTCTTTGTCCATGATTCATGTAGATAATTAATTAAATATGGAAATATGAGTTTGAATAACACATAAAGGGCACATATATCTCCTAAAGGAATAACAAAGTAGTTCCGAAAAAGAGATAATCACTGTGGTGATAAAAGTAATATCGTCATTGTGGCGGTATCATTGTTATCCCAGTTATATATTTCAATATGTCACTATACAAATATAATACATATACCATACATAATTCTTATACAGATACTACTACTGAGATAATAATTCTTTAATATTTTAAAAAACGCATTTCACCAAACACTAATTTATAAAATATAAATCAGCAACATATGATAAACTTATATAACAAGCACCTATATTGTTTTTTTCCGAACTTAGTGGATTTATAAGCCATTTTGTATTGAGATGTTAAACACTGCTTGTCTCATATAAATATTTGCAGACGGTAGTGTCAGCGGATCTAGTAATGCGGTTCATCGGTTTCATATAATCCCATGACGCCAATGTGATATGACGGTGCAAAGACATTAATCAAATCATGCGCTCTAACGTATCACCCTTTTGTAGGATATGCTTATGCTGTGGCTGAATTGCGAACTTCATATGCAGTGAGCGTTGTGCTTCCTTAAGTAATTATATGAGTGATCATTGTCTTTCAACTGGGATTGAGGTTTTAAATTGTATACATGATCAGCTATAATACTATACGCTTATGCTTGAAAAATATCTATAATTTTATTAAATACTCTGAAAAGCACAAGCTTACACGGGAAATTGTTTGATTATACTGTTTGTGGTTTTCTGTATGATTTGTCAAATTTCATAATGGGAAAGGGTTTTGCTAGCCGAGTAGTTACTTTGGTTTAAAATTATTAGCATATGGTCGTTAACATTGGTAATAACTGATTTTTTTTTATAGCGATTTGATACAAATTATTAACATCGATTTAAGGTATAATCTTGTTTTGTTTTCTTAACTAAAATATTATTCGTCCAATCTATCTTATCAATTTAAACTCGGTTTTAAAATTTATTGTAATGAAAGGCTGCTAATTTTGAAAACAATTCTTTGTTTCATCTTCAGTGATATATCAAATCAAAATCTGCCTATTTCTCGTTATATAGCGTATAAGTTAATCACCTTACGACATCCCTTTTTAACACAGAGAAGTGCTATTCTGGAATTAACAGATATAGCATTCGCCTGTGCTTTTTCGGTGTCGTTTGCAACCTATGTGGGTTGATTTACACAACAATAAGCTAGGATACAGTCGTACTTTACAGAACAATCACAATAGTAGCTGGATCATGAATCTAACGCGCACATGTTATGAAACAATTTCAGTATATTTTTCCGTTATAATATGAAGTTGTAAAACGAAATTGGTCTCATCTAAGTAAGAAATAAGTTAACTGTGTTATTTACCAAGCTATACTCTTTATCTGAATCACCAGAAGAGGAGGAATGTATATTGCTTATTTGTTTACCTCACCCAGTCACGACCAGGAGTACAAAGACCAAATAACTTGCATACCTGAAACATCGAGCATTATTCATGACCTTCATATTTTGCATTACTGTATTCAATTCTTAATATGGATCAAATCAATTTTATTTCTTGCCTCTTTTCAAATAATGTATGAATATGAACCATTACCATTTCTGCACGCCTAAAATACTAGCAAATCTAAGCTTTTTTAACCAATGAATACATTTAATGATTAATGCACATCATGTTGTATCAGTATATAACAAGCGGGCACCAATAAATTTGAGGTTCTCTACTTTTTGCTAATACTATTTGAATGTCATCTTGATGTAGCTGACAACTGTGGTAGTACGAGACGAAGACGTGACATCAGTTCTGACGTGGTTGAAAACATGATACAAACCACTGAACCAGTGGATAACTTCTTGAAAATTGATGGCAGACAACTATGGAGATGAGGCTATATATGGTCTTATATTTCTTATCACGTTTGCTCGAATTACTCCATTTGTGGGTTTAAAGCATACATGAGTCCTTTTCTTCTTACTTGTGATTTATACATTGTCCTTAAACGATATGATGTGCCTCATAGCGAATATTGTAGCAGCAAATATTTATACCCTTGTACTTTTGTTTCTCTTTCCGTTTCTTCTTTATCTCCGTAGTTCCATTTAGGTCAGTTTTAAGGCAAAGAATACCGATATTCGTATTCCATTAATGCAAACTGAGTCTCTTTACGACTTGGAAGATTAGCATTTCCGATGGTTTCACCTATACTGATAAATCCTAACCAACTTAATTTTTCCAAATCATTATTTTGTTTAGCTCAGACTTCTAAGTCTTTGCATGCGAGAGTCAGAGACCAGTCTCAACATTTTTAATCCTCTTGATTTCTTTCATTACCTCCTGCACGTAAATCCAGTTGGATATTCATAGCATACTGACGAAATTGACACACCCTCACCATTGTGTTGAATCATTACACAGCATTTACATATACTAAATAGAAGCTAATTTCTCCCCGTCCACAGTTGTTAAGGTTTCATATTTCGATTAAACTATGTCATGTTTATCACCACAAATTGAACATACAAAAATTATATAAAACACCGTAGATTGCATACATCAAGCAATCTAAATGAACTCTAACGTATTTTGTATGAATTTATTTTGCGAATTAAGATTCAGCATTGTTTAAGAGTATTGTTTACAATTTAAATGCATTGTATATTATCTCTAGAATATGATCTGTATTAGCGCTTTATCTTCACTAAGATGCAACGTTTTCATGCTTTACCATAACATTTTTTGAATGCATGGATACGATGTATTTCTATTTTCCTATTGGAAGCAGATTAGGTACATTGAACTATTTTGCATTAATTTATGTGAAAACTACTTCAAAAAACACGTTCTTTTGAAAACATTTCGCAATCAACAATCTTTTTTCGAGAACCATCATGGAAACGTTTTCACCCATATTATAATCCAGTGCGTTTTACCATGATTTTGTAAAAGATAAAGTAGATACATTAACATGGAATACAACGATGTTACATGTTTAATTGATTACAGTGATACGAAGGTCAGCAAATTAAAAGATGAAATTTACGTTTTTCAATTTGAACACATTGTTTTTTCACGTGTTTGAATGGTATAACTGCAGTTGACGGTACTGGGCGGTTATGCATGGAAATAGCGGGATATGCAGATTGGCTGATGATACCATATTCAAACGCTGCGCCTCAAGATGATACTCTATACGACTTCGATGGAAGTTTGTCCTATACTGCGGGTGGTTCAAATTTCTCCTTGCCGCTTTTACCTGACACGATAACAGTGAAACCTAATCCAATTCTCGTTATCCATTACTTACATGGAAAGCACGTGAGAGGTGATGACCCTCTCGTGCAAAACTTTATTGAACCTATAGTACCCTTTACTTTGGCTGTCATGTTAATAAATGCTGGATATGGAAGTATACGTACTCTAACAATATCTTCTGCTCAACCTGAAATTATAGAAAATGAAAAGGGGATTCTCATCACATTTAAAATTATTGGAGCTCAACTTGGAAACAATCCTCTTGCACACCCCCTTACAGTTAGTTTCGACGATATTAATTCGTTCGAAACAAAACCGCACGGTGGTTACTAACCTCAACATTGAAAGGTACATTATATAACTACAGTGTAACTTTTGAAAATATAAAACAGCTTGCTGATATACAGTTATACCGACTTGGAAATTGGATACCATAAGCTCATATACTTAGATCGCATTGACCCTTCTTCCAACGACGACGGTCTGGACGACTTTCTTGTGAATGACGTTTTTGAAGAAAATAACATGCTAGACAGACTTTTTAACAGCGCTAATGGAAGTGATGTCCATCCAGTAATTGTAGGTAATGGAACAACAACATTCAAGCGTTTGAAAAAAATCGCTCAGCCCTGTTCGAAAAGATATAAAGTCCTGCAGCTTATAGATGTTATAAATGTATCGTCTTGGTTATGCGCTAGAGTTGAAAACAAAGTCACAAATTCAAACCTGGCCAATGATGATAATTTGTTGAAAGTAGTTAGAACCAATTGAAGCGAAATTTGGGTGGAGACTAATGCATGTCAAGCCACACATATAAATAATATGTTTTTGTTTCATTTATTGGACTTTATATAATAAAATAGCCAAGAAGCGATCGAAATAAGCTACAAACTTACATTTGGACCAAAAAACCAATATGCTCCAAAATTCAGCTTTTCCGAATTTATCGCATCAGTTTTAACAAACGCAACATTGGGGACTACGGTGTTGTCATTGAAAGCCTATGACATAGATAACGACACATATTCTTTTAAATTTAAGAATGAAAGTTCCGGACAGTTTTCAATAGAAAAGAAGACCGGATAAATAACTGTGGCGAGGCCTTATATAGGTGCTGCCACATTTGAGGTTATTGTCGAAGACTCGGGTATCCCATCCAAATTATCATTTGCGGTCGTGACGGTGAAAGTACATGATGGAGATATGACTTCATCACCGTTAAATACTACTATGTTAATGACTAGAATTACGTCATCTTCAACATCATCAACTAACTAAACGTCAATAATACAACCGAATTTTGTCACAAACGGAACAGTTATTACAATGTAATTTAAGGCAGTTTTTTACCGCTTACTCTCTTTTGACGTCCGATTTGATTATAACTGATTCAGCACGTTCTTTCAGTTACGCTGTTGTTACTGAGGAATCGGCTTCACCTTCACTAACAAGCTCAATGAATAGTATAATGCCAACTACGCCACGAAATGTAACAAACCAACAAATCCATACATATATATATATATATATATATATATATATATATATATATATATATATATATATATATATATATATATATATATTGAGGCATGTATTGTCCTTGTCTAAGAATGCTAAAATGAGGGATACTTACAATGACTGAAACTATACATACATACATACATACATACATACATACATACATACATACTTACAATCTCTTTTTAAAGAGGAAATAAAGTCAGTCAGTCAGTCAGTCAGTCATACATACATACATACATACACACATACATTCATGGATGCATGGATGCATGCATCCATCCAGAAAGACAGACAGTTGTAAATAAGAATAAGAATGAGAAAAGTAAGTTCTTTAATACAGTCTTTTGAAAAGAAACTAATTATTTTCATTGAATGTGTAGTTGTAAAATCTTTGCAAAATCACATAAGGTGATCACAACTTTGTGCAGTGTTATTTTTAACATATTTGATGAACGTAGATGAGCTCAAACGCGCAGGTTTAAAATTCGTAATAGACGTTTTGTCACAGAATAGTTGTCATGGTTTCATGGTTATCCAGGATGTTATGCTCACCAAAAATGTTTTATAGTGATTTTTGGAATGTATGTTGCTCTCGGAATAGGAACAATATATACAAATACCAATGTGAAGGCAATGGAGAGAGAGAGAGAGAGGAGGGAGAAATAATGGATTCTGTATTGACTTGAGTAAAATGAAATTGTTAATTTTAATACCACGGGTGGTAAAACAAGTTTTAGTTAAATTAGTAATTGTGACCTACATCTTTTATAGTCGCGCTATTTTTAATATTTTGTTGATGGGTGTAAACATGAAGATATTCAAGTTACTGCAGTCAAGCAGGTTTTATTTTTGGTGGAGGGGATTATTTGTCATGGCTGTACCGGATGTGACACTCTCCAAATACATCCGCGATGATCTTATCTTGCATTTTGCACGGAGTATTTACAAGAGATCTACATACATGAGAGAGAGAGAGAGAGAGAGAGAGAGAGAGAGAATTATAATGGATTCTGCATTTAGTGTATTAAAATGAAATGGTTTATTCTAATGTGACCGATAGTAAAGAAAGTTTTAGCAACTTTTTAGTAATTATGGCCTTCACCATTGATAGTCGCGCTATTTTAATTTTTTCACGGTGGCGGCATGATGGGTGTAAACATGTAGAAATATTCAAGTAACTCCCGTCAGTCATGATATGGCCGGATAGTTGTTATAGTTGATCCGGATGTCACGCTCTCCAAATAGATCCGCGATGATTTTATCTTGCACCTTTTCCAGAGTATTTACAAAAGATCTACGAGAGAGAGAGAGAGAGAGAGACTGGACACATGCCTTAATTTTCGGGTTATATTCAGCAATATGACATAATCTAATCAATAATCTAATCAATGAAAGACAACAATAAACAGAGGGAGTCGCGCTATCTCAGTTCATAGAGCGCTAGACTCGTAATTCCTATGGTAACTATTTCAATAAACGCCCATGAGCAATTATGGTTTTGTACGTATAAATGTCAAGTAACTGCAGTCGTTTTGTATGGCCACATAGGTGTCGTAGTTGTCTTATATGTGATGCTCTCCATAATAGATCCGTGACTATTTGTTCTTGTACTTTGCTTTCGGAATATTCACAAAAGAATTACATACGCGAGAGAGAGAGAGAGAGATTATGGGGTTAAAGAGTAACGGACTTCAGATTTTGTATGATACTCAACACATGGCATATTCGAAGCAAGAAAAACAACCAGCAAACGGAGGAAGTATCGGTGACTATTTTCTTTCTACGTTTGACACTTAATCCAAAAGTAGCGCGTTCTATCACAGGAGTCCGACGTTTTATCAGTAAAATACGGCGAAATCTCTGACAACATGAAATCACCTTATCGGTAATATAATTGAACACAGTGAATGCAACGGTGACCACGACCCTCCGCTCGACTCGACTTTTCTCACGCGTCTTTTATCGCTTCAGAATCGCAAGAAGACTCAAAAACTAAACATATACGTTCAAAAGACAGTGACGTACCAACGCATAACTCTCGGACGATAATGTCATGAATCCAATTCGGCGAATTAACCTTTATTTTCACCATTACGGTATCTGGTTCTATATACGCCCAGGCCAGTCAAGATCGGCTGCTTCGATGTGCCTTTGGGAAAGACACTTAGCTACCATTATCTTGACGTGGTTTAGCCACTAACGTGTTAAAAACGCCATCAAAGCCAACAAAACATATTAAATGACTGAAAATACAATGCACGAAACCCCCACAATAAAAACAATCACAGAACTTCTGACATTTCATGGTCAATAATAATCGAGGTAGGAAACAATTTCCATGATTCATTTACATTTTAATTATATATAGACTAATAAACTGCATTGCTCATTTTACAAAATGACAATGGGTTTCGGCTGTTATTGAGAGTACACACCCTTATAGTTACTGGGGTGTGGCAACCGGGGATTTATCCCTGGGGCCTGGGCCCATAAGGGGGTTCGGGCCGCGGAACACTTTTTAATGTTATGTTTCTTACCCCAGGGCCCTTAATTACCTTTCTGTCGCTTTTATATGAACGTAAAGTAGCAATACATTGTGCCCCCTTACTGTCAATCGTCCTCTGTCGGAAACTGAATAAATTGCGTTTATAAGGATTTATCCTTTAAAATGGATACACAGAAAAACAGACGGGGAGGCAAGTAGACATGCACTGTAGATTATACAAGATTTAACAGATCTTGGATCTCAAAACTCTTGGCATGTATTTTACCAGCGCGCTGTACTTATTCACAGCGTATATTGGACGAATGTTTGGCGGGTAATTAATGTTTATTTTTAGCAACGAAACAGGACACGCTATTCGACATTCGAGTTACTTACTGTCGGACCTTTAGCGCTAGATAACGTGAATGTCGGGTTCAAGTTGGTATTATTCCATGCAGATCAACTTAGTCAACAGTTACCGTCCGTGTTGGCTGTTTTTCGTATGACGAATTCGTACGTGTTGCATTTCTTACCACTATATGCATCGTGTGTTACTAAGAAAACGACATATTCCTGTTTTGAATCTACGTTTTAAGTCGGTGCCTTTTGATTAATGATTACCTATTTGTGGCCTGTCTAGTACGAATGCCCCTGAACTCTCAGTTACTTTGAGGCCGGTAATATAAGGTCACAACATGTTTGCCGAAAAGCGAATCTGGTCTTTCTTGATCTTGACCTGGTTTTCTTGGATGTACAATATTCGAGCAGGTGAGTATGAAACTCTCTCTCTCTCTCTCTCTCTCTCTCTCTCTCTCTCTCTCTCTCCAATACGTACCTCTCCATAAAATAAAATAACAAAACAAAAAATCCCTAAACAAACGGAGACTGCAAAACATCAGACCGGGGTTGGGGCGAAGGATTGTGAAGCTACGACCATATCATTATTTCACTTTTCATTTATGGTTCGGGTGAGAAAGTGACCTTGCAATATAATAACACAGTTTCATATTTAAAACGCAGGAAATCCAAAGTTATCAAAATATTTTATTGGTTATTAAGTTTGACTTATTGTACTAAAGCTCTAAATGCTACAACTGACCTATCAGCCTGTGTGTAATGACAAATGATGACGCAACTGACGCTGTAGGCTTTCCGTTGTCTAGCATATGTACATGTATAACATACGAATACACATTTCTGTCAGTTTTGCCTTTGCAGGACCTTTGTGGACGGTACAGCTGATACAGCCATGGCCATACAACATTGCACAGAAAAATAAAGTTATTTTAGATTTTGGTAAAATAAAATAAAAATATGTGTGACATTTGATTCATCTCCATCATTTTCCTATTGTATCAACACTATTAATTTGAGACTATCATACCTTTTTGTATAGTGTCCCTTTTGCACACACATATAATGATTCGTAGATAAGTGAAGAAAAGCTTGCTGACCTTTTTTCTTATGATGGCTAACTGATCAATGTAATGCATCGCGGAGATTGTCAACACTATCACTGACTCATGTTTAATGTATGTGATCATTTTGCCACGACATGTAAGCGTTACACAAATTAAACAAATTAAACATAACTAAACTTTAATCTCTGCTACAGCTACCATGAATGAGTTGATACACTTGATCTGTGTTAACATATTCTGGTTTGCTCATATGATCCATTAGCGACTTCGATAAAGAAAATGTCTGACACACAAGGATGTCACATGCTTGAAACGAGTGTGATGGTGTAGACTGGTATAGATATATACGTTGAAAATCTTTATTAAATTAATTATTTCTTTTTTAGTTATATTTTGGTGTTAAATCATCTGGACTCTGTACATATTAAGTTAATATCAGCTATATGAACCATTATGTCTGGGCATACTCAAAGTCTGTCATGAAGTAACTCACGTGAAAAGAATATTCTCTTGTAAACAGTCACCTCTATCATAATGACAAGATAATACAAATTATTTATCTTTATTCGATAACATTTCCATTTACTTTCACTGACAATGAGCTACAATTGCTTGACGTAAGGGCATTTTAACATTTTGTTGCAGAATATGAAAATATTTGAATTTTTGGTTAGTGGGTGGTGGAGGGGAGAACTTGAAAATAGTTTATCTCTTTACTTTACTTTTTCTAAAGAATAATCTAATAATTTCTTACCATATTCACAACAATGTCAAGACTAGAGAGTGAAAAAAAAACCTGCAAAATTTTACTTGGAAAAAGGATTTAGAGAAAGTTTTTGGAAAAGCGGACATACATACACGCGAGAAGTAAAAGAGAGCGAATAAATATTCTCCCTCCATAGAGAAACCGTATCTGAATATATATATATATATATATATATATATATATATATATATATATATATATATATATATATATATATATATATATATATATATACATACATACATACATACATAACTTGAGGCATATTAAAATTATTGCCATTGTCTTATAAGGCTAAAATGAGGTATCTACAAGTGTGTGTGTGATTTTTCATACCAAGGTTATCATTATGAAAGAACTAAGTACTCTTAATACCCACGATTCTATTGCGTATGACTATTACCGGCATTATGGGACTGCTATATTTTACGTTACTAGTTGCGGAGGCTGGGGGTTGAAGATGAAGCAAACTCCCCCCAAAAACCTTGCCTACACTGTGTCATGTAAATAATGTAAGCAAATGTTCATGTGCGTGCTTTGGAGTACTGTATCATTTACTCCTCTAATTAAATTAATAGAGACCAAACTCCATTCATGCCACTGAATATGGTTCGTAGACGTGTAAACCCGTCTAGGAAAAGGGACTAAACCGCCAGTGGCAGTAATATCCGTATTTCGATAAAAGCGATGACAAAGGAAACAGCGAAAGAAAAAAAAATGAAGATAAGGACAGAAAATGACAACGATCTCTGTGACGAAATAGGCTATGTTGATCTTTATCATGACAATTTATTAAACAATGTTAAAACGGGAAAACCGCTCCGGTGGCCTAGTGGTTAGTGCGTCCGCCTCTTATGCGGGAGGTGGCGGTTTCGAACACCGGACGAGTCATAGACTTCTAAAAATGGTACTAACCGTTGCCTCGCTTGTTGCTCATCAAAAATAGGTTAGTGTTAAGAGTGCTTGGCCTGGTGTCAACATAATGCAGCTGGATGTGTCATCATGCACAATGTCTGCGACAAGATGCGCCATTGCAGACATCGTAGCGATATGACTGAATTTTTTAAAGCTACGTTACAAATGCAAAAACACAAACACACACATACACACACACACATTAAAATGTTCGCATGACATGCATAGTGTAATATTGTTTTGTCGTTCATGATTTTTGCACTGAAAAAGGTCTGATGCTAAATATTATATTTTTATTTATTTCTTTTATTAAAAAAGCACATACTGCAAGTTTTGTTCTAAAGGTACGCGATTGAAAGTCCAGAAATTTCATTTAAAATAGCATTTATTAAATTGATTAAAACAAAATTATTATGCTTTAATGCAACAACTAGTGATACAGTCTGTGGAAACATAGCCAGTTTCTTAATTTTAAACTCGTATTATTTTTAACTGTTTTAATGGTAAATCATAGATGGGAGTAAATGCACTTAGGTTCAATTAAGGCAGCTCCTTCTCGCAGAAATTCTTAATGATTATCGAAGAGGTCATACTCTTTTGAGAAAGATGGGGTAAAACCTTGTTGTCAGAACATTCACAAAAATTGTTAAGCAGCAAGGAAGTCAACTATCACAACCTAAGTGTCCTTTCAGGGCAGCAATATATTTACAATACTAATCACATATATACAGCACTCCTGGACTACAATGCACACACACACACACACACACACACACACACACACACGAAATATAATAAGATTAGTTAGATAGAGTCGATTGAAATGTAATGGCTTATTCGTCTTGGAACAGACTGTAAGGTCTTCGCAAAATCAGTTATGATGGCGTCCATTTTTATTATCGTGTTAGCTGTAATATTTGTGATGATAGAACGTAGATGGGGCTAAACCTGTCGATGTTAATACCAGATATTGGTCATGGCTATTCCGGACACCATGCATTCCAAATAGATGGACATCATGCATTCCAAATAGATTTGTGATGATGCTTTTCTTGTAGGTCGTATTCAAAACACTAACACAAGATGTGCATACGAGAAAGAGAGAGAGAGAGAGAGAGATTATAACAATAAGATGGTATGACTTACCGGTGATTAGTTCCAGCATTTTCATTTACTTTAATTGGGATATACACCATCTATATTGGGCATGCGCACATGCCTTTAACAGTTTATACGCCACTTATGAAATTATTACAATAATGTTAGGTTCTGTAAATTTGAAGGAGGGCATACATACATAACTTTACTTTACAGTTAGAGACACTTTTAGGCAAAACTCAGAAACACGTACTTGAAAACAATAAATGGCAGAAGATGACTATTTACATCTATTGAAAAAGGGTATCTGGACATCTATATATAAGACTCGTGACCTAAATATGTTGTTGTCGATGACTCATACACTAAATGGATGGATTCACAAACTTGTGTGTGCTTTTGTGTACCAAGGTTACCATTATATAACATTAAATACTTTAAAATTCAACGATTATCTTAACTAAAACTAGAAGTCAGTTTATGGGACTTCTATAATTACGTTTAAAGGGGGAGGGAGTGAAGCAAGCCTCCAAACCAACCTTACCGAAAGTTCCAGTGTGTATATGCAATATGCGTGCCTTCCTTCGCACAATCGCTTAACTCATTTTATAAAGTAAACCGAGACTAAATTTGTTCGTGATGTTGTGATAACATCTTAGGTGATGGACTAAACCTTCAGAAGCTATACTATTATTTCAACATATCAGACGATGATGGCGATGTCCAATCTAACAATCACAAAATTGATATCGACGACAAAGATGACAAACATCACGTCCAAAACCATGATGTATACTTAAATCGAGATCATTTTTTTGACCACTATACAGATTTACAATGTTTGTATGCTCAATATCATTTGGTTATCAAATGTGATTTGTTTTAGTTCGATACATTTTTGATACTAGATGATTTACGCATGTTCAGCGTTATTGAGTAGATTCAGAATGGAGGATATATCATGTTTATACAGAGAGTAATACGTATAGACAGACAGATGTACATAAGACAGAAATATGTGAAAGCTTAGTCTGCCTAATGGCGACTGTATGTTTACAAAAGATGTGCATATCAGAGAGTGATATTTTACCTCTAATCAAATATTTTTCATCCGTTCATGTTCAATCTGTGGAATTTATCTTTTAATATTTTTCGTTAATTGAACTATGCCTTGGCGAATGCGATACATCTGCACACACACACCACACACACACCTCTACCTACCTATATATACTAATAGTATACTATAGTAGTAGCAGGAGGAGAGATGGAAACGGATTAACAGACATATAGTCAGATATAAACATACAGTCAGACAGAGGTAGGGGTAGGTAAATAATTTTTTTAACATCATTTCGTTTCGATTTGCCGGATATTTTAACTGAGTCAACGTCGCGAGGTATTTTATCAGTCTAATGCTTCAAGTATTCCAAACACAATAACATAATTATTTTGTGGACAATATACTGGTTGCGACAGTAATTAAAATGTTGAAAATATGCACTTAGCCTCAACGCGTTTTCAGTTTTACAAAACTTTTAACTTTGAAGTTATAAGCCCAAAGAGGTACGTAGGTAAAAGAGACCCCGAGAACCATAAATATAAAGTGAACATCAGAAGTAGAACTATATAACCTAAGAGACCAGTACTGAATCTTTTAGATACATATTATACAACATAAAAAGACAACATGAGTATTATATATATATATATATATATATATATATATATATATATATATATATATATATCACCTTTTAACTAATCTTACACTTAGCTATTGATCATTATCATTTTTGTCTATGTGTTTCTGAAGTTAATGTCCAGCATATATTAGGTTTTACAGGAGGTTAGTCACATGATCGTACAAACGGACTATTCAGATATTAGGCAATAATACACCACTATCGTATCAATGTTATTTAAAAAATGTGGTATTAATCACATACGGGTCTTGTAACCTCTTACCGGAAACATCTTGTTCATATCACCCACCTAGAACAATCCGTGGAGTGGCTCGCATCCTGTAATGTTTACTAGCGTTGGGCAAGCTAGCTGCCATTTTGCAGCTTGTTCTGTGTGTCAGTATTCGTCAAACTGACTGTCATTTGTTTGCATATTGTTATGTGTGCCAGGGTTAGACCAGTTTACGGCAATTTCATCACTCTAGCTTTATAATATTATAAAATAACATATGTATCTTTTACAGCACATGCATTTACAAATAAAATCTATTTTTTTCTCCAACTGGACCATGCTTTTAACAGATCAGTTGCTATTGTGTTGACCTTATTTGTAATATCCTTGAGTTTGCTTTCTAGTTATTCTGCATATCAATGGTTTTGAGTTCTAGCTTATGTGTTCATATTTACTGTTTTCTCTCAAATAATAAAGTTTATATAAAAATGTCATCCTATCTTTTAAGGTTTTAACCCATTAACCACTATTTTGCATTTGATACACCGTTTAAAGAATGAATGCCTTTGATCGTGTTTTCTGTCTTGAAGGAGTCACATGTTCATCTTCTTTTCAAGGGATTTATCATCCTTAAAATTTTGCCAGCATTTAAATCCGTTATATTTTCAGAAGCTGTGTTTAATTAGTTTTAGATATCTAACAATTCGATGATGTGCCGTGATACCCAAAACTTTCATTCATATATGTGTATATATATATATCTATTAGCCAAAATGCGACCTTTGGTCGACATAAGCGCATCCTTTAGGCGACCGCGGTCGCGCTGAAGGATATATCTCGTGTCGCCCAAAAGTCAGTATTTTCTACTGTTTCTGTTAAAATAAAACTGCATTGGTCACTTGATATATATAAATGAGATAGTAATATGGTTAAAACTTATTTTTAAGTCAACTTTATTTAAAAGGATGCTTAGATATTTCAATTTTAAATTTTGCATATATATTCGCGGTGCAACCTTTCGGCGACATCATGTATATTACGTATATCTTTGTTGGTAGCGTGCATGGTTATATTACTAAGACTGATTTTAAGTTTATTTTTGATCATCATTGTTTTACATATCGCACATTTAACATATATAATTAAATACCATAGCCCCGCATATTATCTAAATATTTTGCCCACTTCTTGGTTTAACTTCGAAGTGATACCTTCGAGCGTAATGCGCATGCTTATATATTGGCCTAGCCAGCTTCCGGAAAAGCTGTCTCTAAATTTTCAAAAATAATCGCGGGTTTGCAGTTGCCTTACACAAAGCGCGTTGTAATTACTGCAAATGTAATGCAGGGATTTGTAGATGTAACAGGGATCTAGCAGTGTAGCTAGTAGGAAGAATATTCCAAAGTATAGAAGAGGTTGGTTGATCATGTAATTTGACTGAATGTGACTATTGCTTGTTTAATCCGTCAATAACTCCACTTGTAAACTGGGCCAAAATGCCTCGCAGTGACTTGCATCATTTTTAGATATAGTGCATACTGTAGGTTAAAGATTGGCTTTTGATTTAATCTACATGCAGTTTAGGTGCTGGAGATACTACACAATGCCACACCATTATAGGAGTGGGTGTGTGTGTCTCGTATCGTTGCTTAGGGTAATTTACCTATAAAAGACTGACTATTTGGAGTAACGTCGTTTTCGCCCGTCACGACATGCACGACGATTACCTATAAAGAATATCGGGTACAGATAAAATAACCCCAGAACAACACCCACCTCCCACCTCTTAAAAATAAGAGACAAGACATAATCCCCTCCCCCAGTACAAGTTATCCCCTTTTAAACTTTTTTTTAAAACCAACACAATATATATATATACTCTGCTGTCGGGCATTTCTGCGCACCTAAGGTTTTTGTTTCCAATACTGAAGCAAAACGCATACCGAAATCGAACGATTGTCAAAAATAAAATGGGTTGTTTTCACAGATGTCAAGATTGAGTACACACAAACCCACAATGCAATGTGCGTGCACCGTGCGTAGCCATTTTGAGTCCCTAACAAACCTTTGTCAACATTAGTCATCATGTATATTCAAGATAATAATCTGATTTAACTGTCGATAAGGACATTTACTTCATCGAAATGATACAAAGATTATACTTGAAATTAAGTGCCCTATAGCACGAAAATAATAAAGCTGGAAGTTCCCTTGCTTACATCGAAAGACAGAATAGTGAAGTTGAACCGTAATCGTGCATATTGCTATCAGATAGAAATGCAGTTATTTTTTTTATTATTTTTACAAACACATTGACATTTTTAAAAGGTGTTTCGCATTGTATCCCTAGGCTTGTCATCTTACAATAATGGTTGCGGACAATGATTTTCGGGAAACAATATCATTACGAATTAACATTTCGTAACATGTTTTATGTCATAACTTTTATGCACAAATACTTTTCGCGACAACAGTGTTTGTGCCAAAGACAGCTGACAAATCAATTTAATTAGTATAGTCAAATATTGTATTTGATGTGGAGATGTTGGACGTAGGATGATATCGAATGAAAGCAATAACCGTTCAAAGAAGTTTGATCTTCAGTGTATTCAAACGAAACACGTGCCAAACGGAACATGACTTTGTGTTGAATGTCAAAAAGAAGTATTCCTGAAAATGCTTTTAGAAATATGAAATTATATATTAACAATTAGTCTTTTAACTTGAACGATAACAAAATGATTGATTTCAGCCCATGACAATTAACAATCATTACATGTTTCTACTTGTTTGTGTCTCCATGTGTTTATGCGTTGGTTTATTGACGATCTATTTTGTTCATGAAAGAATAACAAGGATGGTTGAAATTTAAATGTTTTACTTGAAGAAAACAAGTAGAAAAGTCACGCATTCAGTCTCATGTGGTTGACATGCACAACAGAATGTGATGTTATAATCTTACGCACAAAATGAGACGTGTCTTCATATTTATGCAGGAAAAACAATGCTATTAGGTGCTGGTTTGCAGGGCTAGGTACTCAAAATGGCGGATATGGACTTACACAAGTTTTGTTACGTCACGTGAAAACAACGGATACAGCAATGCTTACCATTTGAAAAGATGCAATTGTCACCAGAATATTCTTTTCAAAATAATATTAATTTTGGACGCAGGGGATACCACCCCGCTGTTTTCCCGACTCGCGATATGTTGGCCTATTCTACGCATATTGCTATAGAAATGAATTGTATTACTTTGGACTGTTTCTGTCAGCAAATTCAATCGAGTAATTAGGTCAGGTTTATAGTGTGTTTTACAAAATTCAACGTAAAAATGCCATTAAATGACAAGAGATATTAAGCAAACTAAACAAATCTTGTAAAAAAGTTAGTAAAGTTCAACATTTTATGTTGTTGTTGTTGTAGGGTTTAACGCCATTTTTCAGCACACGATAGGCTATGCATGGCGGTCAGTACTAATGGTGGAGGAAGAACTCTTGAAAACCCTGGAAAAAACCACCGACCCACTAGAAGCTACTGGCAAGCTTTCTCACATATCCACATTAACCAAATCCGAGACTTGAACCCACGCAGACAGAGATGAGATGGCAGTGATCCATAACAAAGAGCGCTTTAGACCACTCGGCCACTCGAGGCCCCCAATATTTTATGAAAAATAAGCTATTAAGTGTAAGAGAAACAACAATAAATAGGATGTAATATGTTTAAGTCTTATTGATGGGGAAAAAATGATACATAATTTAGAAACAGACTATACGCTGGGGAATTTGTTGAGAATTTATGTTTTAACGGCAAGTAGACACGTTGGGTAGCAGATGATTTTGTACATTTGGGACAACTTCTTGCAAAATTGGAAACTTTTATAAAAATACAGGTTTGTTTTAAGGTACACATTTCCATCTTTTATATAATGTATTTTTTATATGATTCTAAAAGATTCACAGTAAATCAATTTTTGGGGGTTACAGGTTCAAGAAGGTCATGAAGTGGGTCTTCACATTGCCATTTAGAAATCACATTTTTATGTGCATTTCGAGTCAAAATGTGGGATATTTTGTACACTTTATGAATATCACTTTTCTTAATAAATGTACAATTCTTCTTTCTGAATACAAATGGAATTTTGACCCAAAATAGCACATGATCAAATGTTTGCTGAAATGACATATCGTTGCGCAGAATTACCCGACGTGCAGAATAGGCCGGTATGGCGGTATACATCTTTTTGTTTCTCCATGGACCATTTGATTCTCAAGCTTAGTGTGGGCCTCCTTTGAGTAGATAAATTAAATTTTTTGTGCCCATTAGATGTTAGATAATAACTGTAATAGATAAGGAGATTAAGATGCCTAATGATATGAGGACTTATTGCACACACTTTTGTTTTTCACCTCACTTTTATAAGCATTATTACACACACTTTTAATCCATTGCATTAAATCCTTTAGCTGTTCTTTAACACGTGCATTTTTAAAGTATACCATATCCATTGGAAATAGAGCATTCCTTGCATAGAGATAGACTAAGAATTGAGTGTGCTGTATTTGACTATTATTTTGTGAATTACATAAAATCTGAGCCATAATATTATTGTATTATCGTGAAGTTCCTTAATTAAATTAAATATTAATATTTCTGATTTCTTTTTTTCCCCCATCCCATTTTAAAATAGGCTAGTATTTCTGACAGTTTAAAAAGTTAAAACTTGTTCTGGTTGAGGGGATTATGTCCTATCCTTCATTTCTTTGTGTGGATTTTATCCTACACTCAATAACATGGGTTATTAAATATAATTTGTCGGTATATCGTAAGCAACAAATATGTGTCTATGGAACGATAAGGTTTTTCACATGTCAGAAAAATGGCAGTACAATTTAGTTTTAAGTACTGGGAATTTTTTTTAACACTTAATCCCAATAATACAATGTAAGGTGTACACCCTGATATATTAGCTAGATATTTTCCCCACTTTTATGTTTAAACTCCGAAGTGATACTTTTGAGCGTGATGCACATGCTTATATTGGCCAGTTCGATAAGGGTTGTTACGTCTCTTGACTTATTAAGTCCCCTAATTTACCCATGATGCAACGCTCTTCCGGCGAGCAAATCTATGCTGCTATGAAAGCCAACAAAGATATCAACAAAACCGGTGAGCTGGAAAACCTTAGTGTAAAGTGCCTAAAGACATATTTACGGGATAGAGGTGCCCACCTTTCAGGAAATAAAGCCGAGCTACTGAAAAGGGCGAAAGGAGTGGCAGATTTAGGTATTAAGACATTGAGAGAAATAAATGTACAAGACCGAATAAATGAGAAGTTTCGAACCATTGAAAAATTCAAGACACCGTTTGGGGAGATATTACCTGATCCGAACCAGCTTCGTGATAATTGGACGTGTAATGTTGAAGACATACCACATGTTAGTGAAAATGACTTATACAATTATTTGGTGCTTAACAAAAGGCGTACATTTGACTCCGAAAGTATGAAGGCCAAAAGACAGCTGAAGGCTCGTGTCTTTTATGAAGACCGCCATGTACATAGTGTTAAATTCCATCCCGTATTAGAAGACTGCACCCATGGATTTGTTAAGTGCAAAGTTATTTCTTCCCTCCCGACTCTGATGGAAAACAAGAAACCGGACTATGATGTTTGGATTTGTTTATCCAAAGAAACCTGGAACGTTCATTCTGCTGGTGATGGGTAAGAGTATTTGCTTTTTTAAACAAAAATAATAAATATTAATAAGAAGAAGAAAAAAAACTTTCTTTATTGTGCACACTCTCTGCAGCATCAATTAAAATTAAAGCTGCTTTTATATTGACCTTAATTTACTCCATCAGATTTTAAGTCTAATGTGCCCCAATATTGCAGTTTGTATATATTTAACGTATATTTTTGGGGCTTTGAGTCCATTTTCAAGTATCAGGCATTACACAACTGAAATGTCGAAACAATTTCATATTCAGGTGACATATTTTATAATAAATATCTTTTCTGTGACCTACATCCAGTGAAATAGTTTAGATTTCATCGGTTAGAATCACCGGTTTCATAATTTTCTAAGTGAACTTTATGTAGTTTGAGTGCATACTTTGTGTGTAACAATGACAGATTGATTCACCATTATTTGCCTAAATAATACTGAATCACCTAAGATCAGCATTTAAAAATACTAATTTTAAAAACAAATTCAGGGAAGGAGATTCGTGCAATCATGTAGCAGCACTATTTTATGCCTTGGTTGACATATCTTCCAAAAAGAAAGATGGCTTCTATTCACCAACTTCTGATGCTTGCAAGTGGAACAAGCCAAGAGCAAGGAAACTGAGCCCAAAGAAATCCCAGGACCTTACTTTTAAGAAATTAAAGTTCTCAGCAGAATGCACATTAGAAAGAAAGTCAAAGGCAAAGTCCAGCATTAATATCAGTGCTGACACGCCTTTTGAGCCAGTGGATGTGGTGGAATTTAGTAACAAGCTCAAATTGGTTAACCCTTATGCAGCCTTTTCACAAAGTACAGGTGACTATGTTAAAGCACCCTACTCAAAACATGAAATACCCAAATTACACAACATTGATCTTATGTATTATGACAAGGCCAACTTGCAGAGTGGTGAATGCATGAAATATTTTGAGGACTTCTTTGCATCGCTTCATTGTGAAAAGGAAGAATGTGAGAGAATTCAAGACATTACTAAAGGACAGGCAAACAACAAAAACTGGTTGTCAGTACGTATTGGCAGAATAGCAAGCTCAAAATTTGGACGTGTTTGTAAATTGAAAAAGAGTACTTCGCTTAATTGTAATGTAAGGGAAGTAATGGGATATATTCAGTTTGACAGTGACAGTGTAAGATGGGGTAGAACACATGAGCTAGCAGCAAAACGCCTATACCAGATTAAATCAAAGGTAATCCACACTGACATTATTGTAACAGAGAGTGGATTATGGGTGAATGAGGAACTTCCCCATCTAGGTAGCAGTCCCGATGGTTTGGTGACCTGCAAACACGTTGAGGAATCATTAGGGCTAATAGAAGTGAAATGTCCATTTAAATTTAGAGACATGACACCATTGGAAGCAACCAAAGACCCATCTTTTCGTTGTGAGGTGATTGGTGCTGAACTTAAGCTTAAACAAGGTCATGATTATTATTATCAAGTTCAGGATCAGATGGGAGTTTGTGATAGAAAATGGTGTGATTTTGTGATATGGACCCTTAGGGGATATCATGTGGAAAGAATTTTCTTTGATGAAAGATTTTGGATCCTGATGCTTGAAAAACTGAATTCATTTGATTTAAAGGCAATTATACCAGAGCTCTTCTCTGAACGTATCAAGCGTGGCTTGTCATTATATAATCAGTAATCAGTATGTATAATGTGCATTAGTCCGCTTTTACATCAAATGATATTATCAAAGACTGCATAATTCTTTTTTTACCCGTATATATGTGCATTACTCAGCTGTATCTGTCAAATGAACTATGACTATTTACAAGGTCCATTGACATGTAGACATTGAAACATTGTGTCCAAAATTATGCCATGTTCAACTCATTCTGAATACGAACTTTTGGTGTGTGTCAGTGTTCTTAATATCGAGCTTTATTATGCTGCTGTACATAGCTGAGGAGTTGGGGTTGGAATTAATGTTTTAGAGAAAGCACTTGTGGAATAGAATTTTTAGGAAATATTGGGCGAAGTGTGTGTTAGAGAGAGAGAGAGAGAGAGAGAAATCTTAAGAAAATTGGTATCTGTCAGAAACAGGAAGCACATGTGTGCAAGAACATAAGTAATAGTGTAACAAGTGCATGTGTGTTTGTCACAACAATATAAATATTTTTATCTTGTGATATGTTAACTCTGAATTTAATTTAACTTCAGTTTTCTATATATAATAGAAACATAATGTTGCTGGATCATATCATGTGCATTCAATAAAAAAGGATAGAAACTGATTTTTTTGCTTGTTTTTATTTAATTGTTGATTCCTCAGGCATTCATATATTTCTCTCTCAATTCACAAACACTACACAGCAATGATAACATACAATTTGTTGACTTGATCATGCATTTTACATATAAAAGTATAATGTTGCTGTGACACTTGTAGGACCACTGATTGTACACTTACTTCTTATGAGTAGAATATGTAATTTCTTTGCATTCTTTAAAGGAAGATTATGCATGGGCCACTGTGGCTTATATATTTCAAGACTTTACTTGAAGTAAACATCATGCTAATTAGCATGCAAAAAATATAATAAATTTTGACAATATAGATTTTGATTTTAATAAATATGGATGTTCAGATTTAATCATGATATATAGATGTAGGTAAACAAAATCAAAATGGTTACCATGGTGTTTTTACACTCAAATATAAAGAAAATGTGTTAAACCAAGTATCAAATTGTGACCTCTTGCTCACATAGCCAGCACATTGTTCATAGTTAATCAATCATTTAAATCAATCATCATGTTCATTATCATGAACTAGTGGTTGTTGGAGATTTGCCAACGCCACACAAATTTTCCAAATGTTACTAGCCTGATGTGCTAGAGTGATAGGCATGACACCCTGCAGAATGCGAAAGTTCTTGACCCTCTCAATAGCTCTTTCTACATCTATTCTTAAATTTGTTATTCTTCTTGTTTCTTCAACCTGACGTCTATTAAATCTCTGAAACTTCAGTGGTGGAATGATCAAATGGATTCCTCTTTGAGTAGTTAGGTCAGATATAACGAAACCTTTATCAGCCATAATTGCTTCTCCTAGTTCACACTTTTTCAATATCCCACTAGCCCGGGTGAGCTGTTTATCGCTGATACTTCCAGCCCACAAATCTGATGCAAATGTTATTAGACCAGAAGGACTAATACCTATTAATGTCTTGTAGGTCATGTGTGATTTGTAGTTTGAATACATCAGTGACTTGTTTGCAAGTGATTGAGGTTTCTCGGTGTATATTTCTGTACAGTCGATTATTACTCTGCAAGAAGGATACTTCTTGAATTTGTGAGGCATATACTTATTAACAAGTGCACGCGATGGCCGGGAAATCAAAAAGTACCATTTTTCACTCAAATATGATATCCAGCTGTTTGTAATTTGACTGCACGTAGTCTTTGAAACATGAAATCGCCAAGTCTTGCAACAGAAGGCCAAGCCATAACCTCATCAAGACTAAAATAAATTCATCCATTGGTTTTAAAGATCTGGGGCGACCCTGATTTTTGCCATCTCCTTTTCGTTGTGTATGTACTCCAGCATCATTCAATACATCAAATAAAGGATGTGTTAGGATCTGGAATTCCAGTGTAAAACATACACTTTTCATTGGATTCACTGATATCTTCAAAGGCAATGTCAGTTTTTTTTTCTTAAATCCCAATTGATTTTGTTTGCTTTTCCTGAATGTCTGTAGATGAAATCACCTGCATAACCTTACCAAATGTTTCACTCTGACATGAACAGTAATTATCGTCTGTCTGTGTACCAACAGTAGTGACTAAAGGCTCTGAAACTGTTCGAACTCTATTTTCATTACAATCTACGGTAAATGGATATGTCTGGATGTCTTTCTATAAGAATCTACACATATCTTTTTCTTCAACTGCTCCACAGTAGTCATTGAAAATCAGGGAGACCTGTTCTGCGCAACAAGTTGTTTTCAGTGTTGTTTGGTCTTCACTTTTTTCAAAATGACTCGCAGCATCATCATTGAGATCCATTGTATTAGGCTGTGATGCAGCTGACTTCTCCAAAGAGCACTGAAAAGATATGTGAAACTTGGCAATATTGGTCACATATCATTTGACATTATTTAAGTTTTCAATAACTTAACAAATAATTTCTGGGCAAATCATTATGTGCTTTAACCTTAAACAAATATAACCTAAGATAATTTATTCATTAACATGTGACATTATATTTAACATTCTTAATTCAAGTGTGCATTTGAGATACAAGATGCACAATCTTACTACATATTGGACAAAACTGATTATTGGCTGTTTTTTTATATAAATGTATCATTATCTCTCCAAACTAAATGTAACAGACACACCTCTTTTTTATAAGAGCAAGAAAGCTTTCAACGATATAAAAGCAGTTTTTTAATGGAGTTATTCGTTAAAAAATTCAGATCAAATTACCTTGGACAATGCAAATATCTTTTATTTCGACTTCATGTTGAAAACCGATGGAATGTTGTGTTCTTTGGTAAATTTTCCATCTAAGAAATGCACTGATCACAGGCGGTCATGTCTGTTGTAAGCGAATTGTGGCATCAAAATTTTAATACGCCTTATCCATGCTTTACTCAACCTTTCTTCTGCAGGAAATTTGTGGAGAATTATAGTTTTGTTGGCAACAGATTTTCCCCGATAATTGGAACAAACACTGCAATAATGTCTCTTTCTAGTCGCTTTTGGCACGCTAGTTGATGCATCCATAACGGGAGTATTGCTCGCCGGAAATAGGGATTGTAAATTCACAAACACGGTTTCTGGTTTCAATTTACCAAAGAGCTCTGCAAGGGAGCCTGTTTTCAGCGGGGGTATCAACCCTTATCGAACTGGCTTATATTGGCCTAATCAGCTTCCGGAAAAGCCGTCTCAATATTTTCAAAAATAATCGCGGGCATGTAATTGCCTTACTGAAAGCACATTGTAATTATTGCAAATGTAATGCAGGGATTTGAAGGCATAACAGGGATCTAGCAGTGTAGCCAGTTGGAAGAATATGCCAAAGTATGGAAGAAGTTGGTTGATCATGCAGTTTGACTCGATGTGACTGTTGCTTTGCTTGTTTATTCTGTCAATAACAAAAATACAATCGTATCTACCTGAGATACCCATTTCACAATTAAACTTGCATAATAATAGGCATTTCAGTTTAAATGCAAGATTGATGATATCACATATGATGGATGTTCATGAGGAATTACAAGTACCTGCAGTTACAATATGAATTTTTTATATATAAAAATGCCCACTATATGTACATACTGATTGGCCCCCACCTTGTTTCTGTGTTGTTTACATGCATATCTTTAGGCTTTTAACCTTTGATTATTACTGTTTTTAATTGAACTTTTACTTTACAAAGCAATGGTCGCAATAGTTATAAAAATGGTGATCCACAATTTCAGATCGTTACATAAAAGATGGTATAGTTTGGCTGTTGAATATTTGTGACCATCTTTGAAGTCCAGCAAGGAGCCAGTAGTGGGGAAGGGTGCTTTAAATAAGATATTTTGTTTTCTTTTAACTCAAGATTAATTTGTTTTTAAAATAATTAAATTTGTTTTTAAACTAACAGATACATGTATTATGTTGTTGTTGTCTTTTAGCTCTGCTGGTCATATACCAGAAGCGATTTTAAATGGTATGTTGACTGTCTTCAGTAGTCTATTGTTTGTGTTTGTTAACACAAGTTTTTTGTTGCTGCTTCTCCTAAGCTACTTATAGGATTTACCTGAGACTTTACAGTCACGTTCATCCCAGGGTCTAAAAAATGGTGCTGCTCTAACATCCAATATGGCGATCACAGTGTCCATCTTAAAAATATTGTTATCACTATTCATAAATGGATGGTCTTATCACCATTCTATTTTCACTTGACATCTAGTTGCTCCCTAATGAAAATGGTACCACCAGTGTGGCTGCCACTGACTACACTGGTCAACAGTGAAATCATTACTGACTTGAAAAGGCCCTAATCTGTAGTATTTTGGTGTGCCGAACACGAATATAACCGTGAAAAATTTGTATTGGCTCTCGTTTTGAAGATATTCATATACCTCATTTTCTATGTTTCACTGTGTAAATTTCTCCAGTAGGACTGCAGCAACATCCGGAATAATGATGTAACATTGCATAATACCATCATGCTCACATCATCCACAGTTGATTGCATCATTTTCTGATGCAATGCAATACTAATGCCATGCGGCTGCTGAAGTAAGTTGACGTCAGCAGTGTACTATACATGTGTAGGCCTATTATACTAATGCCAGGCGGCTGCTGAAGCTGACGTAAGCAGTGTACTATATAAAGCCCAATCAGATAGGTTCAGCATTTAAAATATTTTAGACGTTGTGCGAGACAGTTCAAGCTACTGTTACATAAAACTTATTATTTTATCCATTTACGTACAATAAAGAACAGTAATGCCTCGAAAGTGTGTTAATACCGCGGACAATTTTTGCTATATTTGTGGGGAAGTGACATTTGCCAACCAGAAGAAAAGTATCAATTCTCAAGTGAAGAAGGCATATCATCTTTACTTCCGATGCAAGGTTGGTGACCAAGACAAGCCTTGGGCTCCGCATATATGCTGTGCTACATGTACAACACAGCTTTCACAGTGGTTGAATTGCAAAAGGTCATCAATGCCGTTTGCAGTCCCAATGGTGTGGAGAGAGCCAAGCAACCACCTAAATGACTGTTACTTCTGCTTGGTTCCTCCTCTTTCCGGCGGAATAACGAAGCGAAAGAAGTCGAGAATAGTCTACCCAAACATTCCGTCTGCATTGAGACCAGTTCCACATGGTGAGGGACTTCCTATTCCAGAACCTCCAACAGAATATTCTCTTGATTCATCTGACGAAGACAAAGGTGAGTCGACCTGTTCTTCTCCTGGTCCATCAGCATGCAGTGATCCAGATTTTCACTGTGGTGCATCATCAACCCCACACAGAATAACACAGGAAGAACTAAATGACCTGATTCGTGATTTGGACTTATCAAAGAACAAGGCAGAATTGCTAGGATCAAGACTCCAACAATGGAATCTTCTAGAAGAAGATGTCACAATTACTGCATATCGAAAGCGCCACCAGCAATTGGAGCCTTTCTTCAGAAAGGAAAGTAATCTGATATTCTGTTCCGATATTGAGGGCCTCATGAATGCTTTAAAAATCACTCATGACCCACAAGAATGGAGACTATTTGTGGACTCTTCGAAACTGAGTCTCAAGGCTGTGCTTTTGCACAATGGAAACATTCTTCCATCTATTCCAGTAGCGTATGCTGTCCACATGAAAGAGACATACGATAACTTAAGGCAGCTACTGAATTCCATTGAGTATAACAAGTACAGCTGGCACCTCTGTGGTGATTTGAAGGTAGTTGCCCTTTTAATGGGACTGCAGCAAGGATATACAAAATACATGTGTTTCTTATGCGAGTGGGATAGCCGAGCAAGGGAAATGCACTACATGAGGAAGGAATGGACTCACAGGCAGAATGTAGCCATTGGAGAGAAGAATATCCAACACCCAGCTCTGGTTGAGGCTCAGAAAATCTTGCTACCACCCCTTCACATCAAACTAGGTTTGATGAAGAACTTCGTGAAAGCCATTGACCGGACTTGGCCAGCATTCCGATACCTGCATGAAAAATTCCCTCGACTCAGCGAAGCAAAGATTAAAGAGGGAGTTTTTGTGGGTCCTCAGATTCGAGAGCTTTTCAAAGATGACCGGTTCAACAACTTGCTGGAAGGTGACGCGAAACAAGCATGGAATGCTTTTCGCCTAGTTTCTACAAACTTCCTCGGAAATGTTAGGGCAGAAAACTATAAGGAACTAGTAGAAGACATGTTGATGAAGTATAAGAAACTTGGCTGCAATATGTCTCTAAAGATTCACTTCCTTCATTCCCATTTGGATTTCTTTCCTAGCAACTGTGGTATTGTTAGTGATGAACACGGCGAACGTTTTCATCAAGATATCGCAACAATGGAACAAAGATACCAGGGAAAATGGTCCACTACAATGCTGGCTGACTACTGCTGGACACTCCTCAGAGATGCTCCCGAACAGCTGTACAAGAGACAGGCGAAGAAATCTAAGATGTAGTCAATGACTTGATTTTTTATAGGTAGGCTATTACAGTTGACCTTTTACTATTGGAATGCATTTCGTTATGTAAACATTAATTTCTTGCAGATTACAAAAAAACTAGAGCCAATTTTGCAATTTGACTGTCATATTCGTGTTCAGCACATAAAAATTGATAAGAATTGACTAATTTTATTTCAGTAACATGACTTTTGTAAAAATTTGTTGTCCAGTGCTATCTTGAAATTCTTGTTACTGTTACTTCTGAATGAATGGTCATTCTGCTGCTGGCGATTTCATTCTTGATAAAAAGATGCCAGTCTGACTTCCGGTATGGCCCAAATGACAGCCATCATGGAAATCTTGTTATTGCTACTTCTTCTGATTGTATGTCCATATCAACATGGGTTTTCACTAAGAGACTTTGTATAATGTCTGCTTGGTCCTAACTAAAATGGTGCTGATCTGATATCCAATATGGCCACTACATTAGACATCTTGAAAGTCTTGTCATTGCTACTTTTGAATGGATGGTCATATCATCATGGAGCTTTAACTAAAACAACATCTTGGGCTTAATTGACAGTGGTACTGATAATAAGTTCAGTGTGGCCACTACAGGGGCCATTTTTAAAATATTGTTATTTTTAATTATCCATTATGGATGGTTGTGTCAACATGGGTATTCGCCAAAAGACTACTTAATATGTCTTGCTGATCTTAAATAAAAATGGTTCTGATCTGATATCCAATATGGCCACCATGGCAGCCATTTTAAAACTTTTGTTATCGAATCTCTACTTAAACAGAAAGTAAAAATGAATTGGGGTTTTCACCATATGCCTTTGTATGATGTCCAGTTGCTCTTATATGAAAGCTGTGCTAATCTGATGACCAAAATGTCCATTACAGCAGGGCTTATCATTGGAAAAGTACAGTTAATTTATTTGCTTGATATATTTAACAGTTGAAAGTATTGTGTATTTTCATTGGGCCCAAAATTATGGTAGCTTTCCTATTGGGCTATCATATTAGCCATGTGACACTTTAGAACCCATACTTTATTTTTCCTAACATCCATTAAAAAGTACTCAGTTAATTAAATACCCTATCACCAAATACTAAAACCCCCATCATCCAAATAATACCTTTTCTTTTCTTATAGAGTCCCCGAGTGGCCGAGTGGTCTAAAGCGCTCTCTGTTACGGATCACTGCCATCTCACCTCTGTGTAGGTTCGAGTCTCAGATTCGGCCAATGTGGGTATGTGAGAAAGCTTGCCATTAGCTTCTCGAGGGTCGGTGGTTCTTTCTGGGTATTTCCCGGGTTCTTCCTCCACTATTAATACTGGTCGCCATGTATAGCCTATCGTGTGCTGATAAATGGCATTAAACCCTACAACAACTAATTTTCTTATTGTGTGATTATTAATATAATCCAGGATAATTACTGGCTCACTTGGCCACTACATGTATCTGTTGTACCTGACTTGACCATGCTTCTGGAGCATGACCTTTGTGTTTGGATTTGCGCTGACATAATCACATGATTGGCCTGCCATTATGGAGTCCACTGATATCGTGTATTATATATTTCAGTGATTTCCATTATCAACTCATAATGTGTGACATATATTTTCAAATTAAACAAATGATGAATGATCATTCTGAAAAATGAATACTGCACCTTCAGAACAAGCATGAAATTACCCAGCTAGCCCCATCTACATCTGTCATTGATGATCAAACATTGGTGATTCCAAATCAGATAGTAAAAATTACCTGAAGAAAGTTCGTAAGAAAGAAAAGACAGTTTTCAGTGAAAATCAGTGGATCACATAAATTTTCTATACTGCTAAACCTTTGTTTAGATTTGCTTAGTTTCATATGGGTGATAGGGGCTGGGTTGGCATGGTTTACACTACTTTAGGCACTATTAAAAATTGTTATTAGCTTTACTTGTCATAGAACAGAAGAGGTAGTATGATTGTCTATCATGCATCATTTGTTACCCATCCATTTGTCTGTTACTGCTAATTTGTTGTCAAATCTCCTAAACTACATTGATGATGGCAGTGAACCTTTTCTTATACACACATTCATCTCATGCTCTAGTTGGTCTTAAATGAAGAAGCTGCTACTGAGACATCCAATATGAATACAGAGTTTTCACCAGAAGTCTTAACATACAGGTATCGTCTAGTTGAAAATCTTGTCATTACTTCTAAATGGATGGTGATATAATGACTAAAAGACTTCTGATGATGTCTAGTTAGTCTTAAATGAAAAGGGTGCTGATCTGAGTTTCATTATAGCTGTCACAACCTTGATCGATCTTATAAGCTTTTTTTCATTACTCCTTCAATATGGCTGTCATAGTGGCTATTTCGAGAACTTTGTCATCACTTCTTGTGCTAAATGGATTTCTTATTAACATGTGGATTTTACTAAAAACTTAAGGTGTCTAATGAAAATTGTGCCACTCAGGCCACCACAGTGACCAGTTTAATAATGGTCAATTCAGCATGGTGTTTTAACTGAAAGACTTGTTTTGATGTCTAGTTGGTCATAAATGACAATTAGGCTAAACTGATGACCCAATGGTCATTTGAAAATTCTTGCTCTACTCTTCAATGGAAAGTCATTTTGAGATGGGTATTCGTCAGAAGAGTTCTTCTGATGTCTTGTTAGTCCTGAATGAAAACAATGTAAAATGACTCACAGTATGACCACCATTCTGGCCATGTTGAAAGTGTTGTTATCTCTGCTCCTGCTAAATGTATGCTTATATCAACATAAGGTTTTCACCAGCAGGCTTATGATACCTAGCTGTTTTTAAGTGGAAATGTTGCCATTGGTATATCCAATATTGATGTTACATTGGCTGTCTTGAAAATGTTGCAGTCACTACCCCCCCCCCACAAGCATGGAAGACTATATTGTCATCAGGATTGTACTAAAAGACTTTTCATGTTGTCTTGTTACAACTCTATGGTCTTCAACTAAATAAAAGAAAAGATATAAAAAAATCATCAAGTTTTGTAAAAATTCAACAGATAATTTATTTCCTTTTAATAAAAGGAACTTAACAGTATTGTGAATTAAATCCCAAATAGTCCTATAAATTATATCACATTTCCAAAAGTGTAATGTTCCAAATGAATTCCAGTGGTGTTCCAAATAAATTCCAATCTTGCATGATCTGATATGTGAATGGTATTAAATTTGCAAATGGTCATGCTGTTTCAAATTGATGTAACCTAAAATATGCCCTTGAATTAATTCACAATAATCCTTGAAGAGTGATTTTATCCTAAAGTCAATGAAAACTTTGTAAGTCCAATGAATACTGGTAATTAAAATAAATAAATCTCCTCAGATAATAATTGAACACTTCTAAAAGACCTATTCCACTACAAATGTTAAGATAGGAATAGTAATTCTGATTTAAACAACATTACATGTATGATGTATATACCTTCTTTCTTGAGCTATGTTGCAATAAACCATTTTTGGGAAATAGTCTGTCATCTTAGTAGAATGTCCATCAAATTTGTATTTTAAAAAAAAGAACAGAAAACGGTCATGTCTGTTTACATAAATATTAGCAAGCTGTTAAGAAAAGGGCAGGTAGATCATGGTTTTCAGAGGGTAATACCAATGTCCTGAATTAAACATCCACGTTAACATGTTTACAAACAAAATTACATTATCTTAAAGTAAAAGCCCACAATAACGGACAAGATTACTATTTAATATGTTCTTTACAAAATGACCTGGGGCACCGAGTGGTCGAAAGTACTCTCGCTATGGATCACTGCCATCTCACCTGTCTGCGCTGGTTTGAGTCTGGGATTCAGCCAACGTGGGTATGTGAAAAAGCTTGCCAATAGCTTCTCCTGGGTCGGTCTTTCTTTCCGGGGTTTTCCCTGGTTCTTACGCCACCATTAATACTAGCCGCCATATATAGCCTATCGTGTGCTGAAAAATGGCATTAAACCTCACAACAACTACTACAAAATGACCCATAACAGTGTATAATCATTTAAAAAAATTAAAATAGTCTACATAGCAGTCTACTTAGTCTTTACCAAAAAATGGTATTGTATTAAATTCCTGTGCACCTGTTCTACAGATGTCAGTCTGCTTGTTCTTTATTTTGTTAGGAATAAGTTATGCTCCCTACTGTCTGTAGTTACCAAACAATTTGATCAGCATGCCTTTGGGAAGAGTCTGATTAATTTTGGGTATCAAAAGTCAGGGTGACTAGAACTAAAAGACTGAAGATGGTTATCTACATGCATACTCACTGCTTGGACCAAACCATGTAAATGGCCCACATAGGAGATGAAAAAGACACTAATTGATTGAGAGAGAATGCCCCACTTGTTACATGGCATTTTTTTTGGTTATTGTTATCGGGGAGATGATTGACTGAGGTGTTATTGCCCAGACTGAGTAAATAACAATGTCAAATATTTAATTAATGGATGGAATACCAGAGATCTGAGTAGTGATATTGAATAGGACAACACAAGCACCACCACCACCCCCCCATTAAAAAATAACAATTTAATCAATTACATAAACAGTATGAAATTGAACATGACATTGGATATACTTTCTCTTAGAAATAGAATTTCAAAATTTATAAGAAATGCAGTTATCCATTCTGTTGTATCAATAAAACAAATTTGATCATAGAGTCGAGTTAACAATTAAACTCATTGCTCAGCATGCCGGCATAACCTGTTTGCGTCTCCTTCCAAATTCAGTGTTTGTGAAAGGTCAGAGTCGCTGTATTACTTTTCCTCTTTTCTCTCTTTCCAGCCTCATTTGGGTCTTCCGCCATAACTTGCTTGTCTGTTCTCTTTCCCCACTGGTTTACATATAGAGCTCTTTTCCCCTTATGCTTTCCAAGACACGCTCTCTTTTCCATGACTGAATGTATTCATGTCCCTTACTTCCAGACACCCATCCCATGGACAATGTTTTAATGAGAAAACATACTTGCTCTTTTTCTTGGAGTGGGGCATCCACTTTCTCAGAAAAATTTGGACTGCCTAAACGTTTGGGGAAGAATATTTAAAACATTGAATTTTGTCATGGAAGCACACTCCTCATTTAACTTAGAATAATTCTCTCTGGTCCGCCGTTATTAATAACTCTTCAGGAAAAACTAATTTTAGACACTTGTTTCCAAATGACACCAGACTGCTCCAGTGGCCTAGTGGTTATATTGTCCACCTCAGATGCAGGAGTTTGAGGGATTGAAACCCAGCAGAGTCATACCAAAGACTTATAAAAAGGTTTCTAACAGCTATATTGCTAGGCGCTTAGTATTAAGAGGTTTCTGTTAGGACTGGTCATCCTACTATAATGTGACTGGATGGGACATCATGCTAGATGTCCGTGGCATGATATCCTAGTGCTAGATATCACTATAAACTTCCATACTGCAGAATTGTAGCAATATGACTGTAAAATTGTGAAAGCTACATTAAAATTCCAAATCACACGCACACGATCCATATGGCACAGAATTGTCTGTGGTTTGTCTCTATGTTGCGTTTCCTGCCACTTAAGCCCACGTTAATATCACCTCTTCGATATCTCTAACCATTATTCCGGCAGGTCCTATTTAAAAATCAATCATGCCCTATCCCATGCAACAGAGCATCCAATCTTTCACAGACATTTATTTATTGCAGGCCAAGCCTATACGCTAAAGTTAATTGTTACATGTCACCTTGACTGCAACAAGATTATTCCACTTAGTTATGGTAAAATAATCATCTTCCAAAATTCATACTGTTACATTGATTTTGTAGTCAGGGTCACTGACCATTTAGGGAAATATAGTTTACTGACAATATCTTCTGTTCTTTGTTACCTACATTACACCAGAGATTGTGGATGTCGTGCATTTGAGACTAAAGACACGTAATGATTTGGGGGCAAAGATCCCCAAACAAAGTTTCAACAAATTACTTTAAGTACTCTATAACCTAATTTGACCAAAGTTTGAGGATGACTCATATTTTAGACAAGGAATACATCTACTGATTTTGTGGTTTTGAGCTCAAACTCCAAGGTCACATTGACTTAAAAAATATGTTACTCGCCTTGACACATTCTTGAGATCTGCATCCCATACTCTGGTCAAAAATTGTGTTGGCTTGCATCTCATGCTTTAAACAAAGAACTGTTTGGATATTGGAGTAAAATGGGCACAGTTACTCCATGAAGAAAATTGGGTTCACTGTGTAAAAAAGGAAAACTTCATTTATTTCCATGATCAAAATTGTCATTTGATTGCATTTGAGTTGTGAAAGATGAGATATTTGATATTATAGTGGGTAACGACATTTGAGGTGCCACCCACCATAATGGAGGTACGAGGGCTGCTACTGATTCTTGGGGAATGAACTGAAAGATGCTCATAATTTTGGGAATGGATGTTTGGTATACCATTTATCATATCATTTGGTAATAACAAAACAAAACTTAAAGCATGTATCTCTGATCATGATCAAGTGGATTATTCCTACCCACCATGCTTTATTGTTTATCAGAAGCAAGATATTGCCTTTTAAGGAGTTAAGAATGGTTTTGCATTTCTAATGAAAAAAGTAAAGTGTCGTATAATTTCAGCCATATTTAGAGATGTTTCCATGAAAACGTTTACAAAATATAGCATGGGACATCTGTCACGTTGCCATATGAAACATACTTTGCATAATATCATTACATTCTCTCTCCTTTGGATAATGGAAAGATTACATTTCTCACCCTCCTTGATTTGTCTGCAGCATTTGACACAATGACCATGATATATTATTTCATGTCTCCAGCATGTATTTGACATTCATGATACAGCCTTACTGTGGTTCAATTCCTACTTGGTCAACAGGACACAAATTCTGTCTGCAAATGGAATACACTCAATCCCAGTTGATCTATGTTGTGGTGTTCCACAAGGGTCTGTTCTTGGACATGTTCTCTTCATTCTATACACTTGGCCACTCTCAAGTGCCATAGATCATCATCCAGTGTCTCACCAATTGTACGCTGATGACAACCCAAATATACAAATCTAGCCACCCTACTGAAGTTGATGCTACCGTCAAAGGTGTAGAGAGGCACATTTCTGGTGTGAAATCATGGATGATTTGTAACAAGCTGCAGATGAATGATCATAAAACTGAGGCCATTCTGATTACAACACAAAGACTTTCTTATTCACATCCTTTACCTCAGACAATAAATATCAGCAACACCAACATTAAATTCACACAATCAGTATGAAACCTTGGTGTTACTCTGGACAGTACTCTCACATTGCACCAACATGTCATGAACATATGCAAGGCTGCATGCCTTGAGCTGAGACGCATCAGCTCAATTCGCAAATATCTCTCAGTTGATGCCACGAAAACACTTGTGTGTTCATTAGTACTTTCAAGACTGGACTATTTTAACTAAATTCTGTCTGGCCCATCTCAATATCTACTCCAAAAACGTCAAAAAGTTCAAAACACAGCTGATCGGATCATAGATTACCACGATCAGAGCACACCTTCCCGCTGCTCTGTACCCTACACTGGCTATCCATTTGATCAGAATCAAACATAAAATTTGTTCTCCTTCCTACGTTTCCACACCAGGAAGATACTAATGCTCCACTTCTGACAGTCGTATACTCATTATTCCTACATTGAAAACAAAGTCATATGGACAGCGTTCTTTTGCATATCAGGGCCAAGAAATGTGGAATGAATTGCCCACTGAACTTAGACACAAAGACACAGTGATCCCATTCAAGAGGGCTCTCAAAACTCACTTATTTCGACTGCAAGAACAAACTTAAAGACCTAATAATGTTTCCTACCTTAAATATTCTTAGCATGTTTGTTTTCTAAGTTCATGGTGTTTGTGTTTGTAATCATATCATTATATGTTTTTATCTTATAGGTGTTGTCGAATGTTGTAAAGCGCTTAGTGCTTCTACAGATTAGGCGCTATATAAAGTCCTCATTATTATTATTATTATTATTATTGTTATTGTGAATTTAATGGGAAAATGAACTTTTCACCCGCATCCAGGTTATGTTATTGTGTCTTGGCTTTTGTTTTATATATATATATATATATATATATATATATATATATATATATATATATATATATATATATATATATATATATATATATATTGTTTACTTCAGAATGATTCATTCCAAATCTTAACATCAGTCTAGTGGAGTCAGTTGTGTTCAGTTATATTTTGTGAAGATTTAATTTTTTTATTTCAATTATTGATTGTAATTACAAAGTGCTCTTTGATTTTAGGACTAAATTACTATCTTGGAATTATTGTGAATTTATTCAAGGATATTTTGGATTATATTGTTGTGTTACATCAAGACTGTCAGCACCTTTTTACCTTTCCTAACCTCTGGCACATCAGTGCATTCAATATCGAATTTCTTTTGGAATACTTCTGGAATTAATTTGAAATACTTGATACCCATTGGACGTAAATTAGAATTTGTGGGACTATTTGGGGTGTAATTCACTGTAGTGTAAGTTCCTGTTAAACTTTCACTTTGTGTTCTAGGGAAATAAATTATCTGTTGAATTTTATGAAAAGCTTGTTGGTTTTCACTATATTCTGATACTTAGTTTAAGACCATAGAGTTATAACACCAGTCAGTGTTGTGTTTGGGGTGTAAAAGAGATGTACAATACTGGTATAATGTAGTGCCATTTTTCTATTGCAGTGTGAACTGTGTTTGTAGCCATTAATTGAAGAACTTCTGGTACCATGAATGAACACAGCATTACAAGTTTCTCAGATTTTACTTTTCACACAAGATTTATTTAGGATTCATGTAGAGCTTAAAGAAAAAAAGAACCTGATAGCACAATGACTAGGCTCCCTCTAAATCAAGATTGTGCCCCTGATGTAAGCTACCTGTCTGATCTGTTCACAAAAGGTGCTGTATAATTTGCCTCAAAGAAACCTTGATCCATTTGTCGAAATTATGCATTTGCACAAAAACTTCAAAGTACAGGACTGGTATAGTAGTAAAATGTACCCAGCTCTGAAAGTTTGCCAGGCTAGCAAATTCTTTCCCCCTTCCAGCTGAAAGTGAGTCTCCTCCCCCCCCCCCCAAGGAATTGGCTAGGTGATTATCCCCCCTGACAATCACACCATTAGAACATTTAAATAGCAAAACTAAATTTATAAAAACAGATACTTAGTTTTAAAAAATTATAAGCATAAATCTCTGCCTTTCCAATGAATATATTAGTTTTTAAAACCAATCATATTAAAATAGATATTTATGTTACAACCTTCCATATTATCAAAAATATATATGTCCATTCTTCATTGAGGGGGTTATATGTTTTTCTTATTTTGTTTGGATTTTATATATAATTAGAATATAAGATGAGGAAATATAATTTTTGTAAGGTCTCACTTGGAAGAAATATGATTGTCCCAATTTGTCAGTTTTTATTAACATGTATAAAATAATTTTGTATTTTATTGAAATTGTAAATTAAAAAGTAAACAATAGGAAGTTTGCAACCAGTGTTGTAAGTATTCTAGGTGTTCCTTACTTTATGTATTTTAATAAAAGTGTCGCAGGTGTGTTGATTACAGGTGAATGTTATTGTTCTAACTGATATTTTGGGGGTTCAGTGGATAAGGGAATGGTGGTCAGATTTTGAAAACAAATAAAGCCACAAAACTTGTCTATTGCAAAACTCACCAGAAATGTCATATGTTCTATACGGTAACGTCTCATTTGAGCGCAAACCATTAGAGCTTATCACACTAGAGTGCAAAAAATATTTTTGTCCTACTTGAGCTGATCTTATTAGGGTGCATCCCATTAGAGCGCGAATAATGAAAAACACATTTGTTAACTGTAACTTTATATTTATTTTAAATGGGTTGATTCAGAATATGGTTAATGTCAGTTATCAGTTCAATAGCATCAATGCTCCCATCGTTGTACATTACCATTAGTATCTGAATGCATTTTTCAATGTCCAAATATTTTTTGTTTGGACGTACCACTTCTTGTCCTGCAGTGATTTGCAGTCGTGTAACGTCAGAACTTGCCTGCTCGTCACGAATTGCTGTATGTAGATGCCAGATGTTCGGATGATGTTTGTTGACCAGACAAAAAAGAATAAACCGATGTAAGGTATAATAGTTGTAGAAAATTATTTGTATTGAAGGTTCTCTAGTTTGTGTCTAGTAATTATTTTCTAATAGTGAGGATACCGCCATTTTTGTACACATATATTATAATATATATATATCACATCAAACGTGATGGCAATTCAATCTTGTTCAAATTAATTTTTTCTCCGCGCCCTATTGTGAATGCACTCTAGTGAGATTTTTGGCCCCCTAATGGGATTAGCCCTAATGAGAAGAAAAAAATTTCAGCGCCTCACTGAGTGGCGCTAAAATGGGATGCGCTGTAGTGAGACCAAACCATTCTATACATAGTAATTATCACAGGTAATTCCAGGTGTTCCCTACAGGAAATTGGTCTATAATCCCATTTATAAGAACATCTGGTGGCATAAAATCTTGGTATAAATAAAGTTGAATATCCTTAATATTACTTCTTGACTCACAGTCATGGATGACAAGTTATACATTGATATAGTATTGGATGCTAATGATGGCACCTACCCAGCAAACATGGCAGCTTTCAAAGCTCTCAGTAAGAGAAAGAGTGAATTGGGGTTAAAGGCTTTACTGCAAGCAGTGGTATACTTTATAAAGATGACTTCTTAGAAGAAATGAAGTATCAGCAGTCCAAGCAAGCTTTCATTTTGGTAAGTAGTACTTTAACAAATTATTAATCATAATGTAATATTATTGCAAAATTCTAAGATGCTCGGATAACATGTACAGAGCCTGGGTCTATTGGCCGTAGTCCACACACAAAAAACCAATATAACACTACTTGCTAAGCTACTTAATATATTGATACATCCATACTCTATCAAAATCAATTATCCATCATCATTCCAGGAGTGGAATCTTTTTGTCTCTGCTCTCTGTCTTCCTCTGTTTTTCTCTATCTTAATGACTCTCTCTCTCTCTCTCTCTCTCTCTCTCTCTCTCTTGTCTCCCCTCTGTCTTTCTCACTCTACCTCTTTGTCATCCTTGCTTCCTATCTCCATATTTCCTGTTTTCTTCTCATTCTTCATCTCTTTCTTCCTCTCTCTCTATCTTCATTTCTCTCCCCCGTCTTATGTTCTCTTGTCTCTCTTTTCCATTGTCTTCTTTTATCTCTCTCTCTTCCTTAAGTCTTCCTCTTTGTCTTCTCTCATCTCCTCTTAATCCCTTTCCCTTTCTTCCTCCCTCTTGTCCTGTCTTCCTTTCTCTCTCTCTCTGCCACTTCCTCCGTGTCTGTCTTCCTCTTTCTTTCTCTCCTCTACTCTCTTTCTTCCTGTCTTCTATCTCCTCTCTTTCTCACATTTCTTCTACATCTATTCCTCTCGCTCTCTCTTTCTTCTCCTATCTTTTTCTTCCTCTGTCTTCTATCTCCTCTATCTCTCTCTCACTTTTCTTCTATGTCTATTCCTCTCACTCTCTCTTTCTTCTCCTATCTCTTTCTTTCTGTCTTCCACTCTCACTTTTTTTCTCTCTCTCCTTTCACCATCTGCCTGTAGAACTCATATACTCCTCTTCCTGTCATTCTATCTCCCTCTGTCTCTGTCTTCTTTTCTTTTTCTATCTAAATTCCTTTCTCTTTAGCTCTTGCTCTTACTCTCTTCTTTTTCTCTGTGGTACACAAAGTATATAATTATAAATTGTAAACATTCTTTTCTTGTACTTTTGAAACATAATTGTTATATTTTTATTTTAACAGATAAATACACATGGTGAACATGACAAAACGTATGAGAAATGCCAGGAAGGGTGTTACTGGATGGGGATGAAACAACATAATAAAATATGTCAGTGACTGCAATAAATACAATAGACTGAATCTAGGCCAATACAAGCAGTACCTCCTCTGAATTCCTTACCAGTGCCATCAAAAGTGTTGAGTTTAGTTGGAATCAATATTATCTGTCCTCTTCCAATAACAGACAGTGGGAACAAATATATTATTGCAGCCACAGATACATTTTTTCAAATGGTCTGAGGATGAAGGTCTCTTCAACAAAAGTGCTGATGAAGTAAAATAAATTCTACTTAATATCATATGTCGCCTTGGTTCTATCGATCAGGGAAAAAAGTTTATAAACCTTTCACTCAGTCTGGAATTTATTAACAAAACATTGCAAATAACTATTTTAATATAGTGTTAGGCTACTACTAAGAAGTATAAACAATAATTAAAAGCTGTATTTTATTCCATGTAGGTGATTTTTGAAATGTTATTAGTCTGAAATTGTAATCTGTATTAAATTTAATATAATGGCTCATTTGAAATAAATCTGATATTAGTTTGTTACATGAACTTATTACATGTATTATATTTCACATGCCCCCCCCCCCCCCGATTTCTTAAGGACCCATTCTATGTACGGTATTTCACTTGTAGGCCTTAAGTATATTACAGTAGAATCCATTAATAATAAGAAACTATGGGGGGGGTGGGTGAATAATCAGTTAGCTGATTCTGGCCCTCCCCCCCCCCCTTTTTTTTTTGTTAAGTGACCCATTACATGTATGATATTTCACATGTGGACATCAAGCTTATTACCAATTAGTCGGGGGGGAGGGGGAATTGGCTAAGCTAAGTTATCTATGTGAACAAATTAGTTAATCAGTAGGTTACGCAAACTAGGCATCGATGATGTTGTTGATAAAACTTTTTATCAAGGTTTAAATAAGAAAATGTTCCCAAAGTTGTTTTACTTTTTTATTGTCTCATAATGAGTTAATTAAAATAATATATCTAGACTGATCAATAATAGATTGTTCTGAGGAATGATAAAGTCCTAAGATGACCAAATATCGGGACCAGGTTTTTCTGTGACTCCACCTTTTGTAAAGATAACTGGCTACGTTCCCTCATTGAATCATGTTCATCCATAATTGTTGTGTGCAGGGTAAAACATGTTGTTTTATAATGTGACAGGAACATTATATTTTTATTTCTTCATGCAAAATATTTGAAAACAGTTGAATAGATTCGTTGCACTTAGTAACCATTTTATTAGTCTTACAGAAATGAGGCTTTATATACAATACTTCAAAAATTTTAACTGTTTTATCATATAGTGTTGTGTTCATTTAAAATGTTTTATATAAATTATAACTAAGCAACTGCACACTGAATTTTTGTGTTATTAGCTGAAATGAAGATTATGCTTAAGGTGGAGATCGAATTTAGTATTAATATATTTGCATTGCTAATATTCTTAATGTTTGGAAAATTGTACCGTCTTTAAACTGCATTGCTTGAGGAAACAATATGGGCATTTACTGGCATCTATTAGTCAGTATAACTGGCCACTTTTATTTTCAAACCTTGGTTAATTGCCTGACCTGGTATAGGAGTTGAAGATAAAAATGCCAATTTTTTTTTATACATGAAACTCGCAACCTCTTGTTTGACAGTGGTGACACAAACAATTTTACTAAGACTTGTACAGTAATCAACTGACAAAGTCACAAAGACCTGGTCTCATCCTCCCATGACTACATATATCACTGTGCCTTTAGTTAATATTTTCTTACAGCTTTTTTTATACAGTCATGAAATTTGATTAATTATTTTAAGTTTGTTTTACCCATTTGCAAAAAAATTTAGAACTGTGACCTACATCTCAGGTTTGGTTAATTATGTTCTTTGTTTACATTAAGCTGACTTTCTGAGATCTTGGATACTGTTGCCTGTTGAAAAATGAAACTTTTTTATTTTATATTTATTAACTAAACCAATTATTAGCAAGAGTTGGGCAAAGCAACATATTATTGAACATTAATGCATATTTATCTGTATTAAAACAAATCATGACACTAATCATCACATGTATATACATTTTCATTCATCACTGGTAAAAATAGGTCATATTTAGCAAGAGTTGGTCAAAGCAACCAAACAACTTTTTTATTTTGTTTGTGGTGCAGATCCGACATTAGATGTGACTGTTATGGCAGCCATCATAGAAATATTATTACTGTCATCGCATGAATGGAAAATCATATTGACATGTGGTTTTGCACCAGATGATTTATTATCAAGCCTATATGAAAGTAAATGACAATGGTTCCAATCTTCCAATCAACATGGCTACCATTGTAGCCATCTTGATTTTTTTCTTTTTTTTTTTTGCATTCTTCTGAATGGATAGACATTTGGTTTTACCAAAAGGCTTTTAATGGTCATAAATCAAAACATTGTGGAGGTGACTCCACAATGGCCACTATGGAAGCCATCATAACATTTTAAGTTATTTATAATTCTCTCACATTGTTTGATTTTATATTTTATTTAAGTAGATTTATATTTTGGAAAACTTGAATGCTTGTTTGGTTTTACCTGGTCTTCTTACCTAAATTCAAGCCCTATGACTTAACGTTGGTCTTTAATGATGCCAATCTGCACAGACGGTATGATAGCTACTATCTTGATAAACATTGGATCTCTACTCTTCCTAAATGAATGGTCATATTGACCTAGGGTTTTCACCAGAAAACTTCATATAAAAAATGGCCCCAATCTTGCATCCATTATGCTTCTCATGGTGGTCATTTTGAAAATTGTCTTTTTCCTCCAGAATATCAGAGATAGTTTCCACACCATCAGTTAACAGAAAGAAACAGTCGTTGGCTCCTGGAAATTCATTTCAGCCAGCGGAGTATCATTATTTGAAGGAGCTCTTGTTTTACTTAACTTGGCTGTAAAGCCAAGTGAGCTTTTGGTATTAATGCCTTTTTTGTGCTTTGGTATTGCCTTTTGTCCATCGTGCATCATTTTGTTTCCCTCGGCAACTGCTATATTAATCTTGACACAAATTCCAACCAGACTTGTTAACCTTGTAAACATGTTTAGGTTTAAAACATTGCATGTTTGTTTTATGGTTTTGAGTTAGAGAAGCTTATTTTTATTATTAAATATGGCAATTTTTGAAAAAAGAAAAGGCTTTTTTATTTATTGAAAACAAATTGACATGCTCTTTCACCTTTCTTTATTTCAGTCTTGGTTATGTTTTCTTTCGCATCAATCCAATCGGAAGGTTGTATTCCTTTACACCTGTGCTTTTCCCATGTAAATTGGTAGTTTCATTAGTCTTACCACCAGTCATTGACTCATGAACCAAACAAAATATGTAGATGAGTTGAGCCCATGTACACATGCAAAGGGTCTGACAAGGCCTTATTCAGACGAAGATGGACAAAAAAGACTTTCATGACTTTACTTTTATAAGCAATTTTTCATTATGATCCTGATATGCATTAATGCATGCGTGGTAAAGAAAGTGACCCTTCTGCATTATACACAAAGCTGAAGTTTTTAATCAAGCGTATATTATTGATGGTGGTTATACTACAAATTCTTGTGTAAAGGCAGAAATAGGAATATTGATCACCACTACAATGATTTTATTTTCTGTGGCAGAGATAGTTTGAAATTATTTTCTACAAACTGCAGCAGAGGTAGTTTTTATGTTAGACAATTACCGCACTGTATATAAATGGCAAAAAAGTCACAGATTGATATTATAGTATTTTGAAAGAATGTATTGACATATCAAATTGTGGTTTCATTTTACCAGATCAGTGAATTATGCACAATGCTACAGGTAAAGATTAAATTACTGTTTTACATAAATGTATCATAAAGTTTAGTCAGAGACTTGTTAAAGACATAGCCTAGACATATCGATAATGTATTAAACTTAGAAATTGTCTTGGAGTAGCAATGATGTACCGGTAGACATGACTTGGGAGAAGAAAAAAATCCTGGAAAGTCCTTTGATATTATAAAGGAAAGAACTGAAGTAGTTAGCATTTAGAGAACCCAAAAATGAAAGAAAAGCTGCATTGATGATGATAGTGGTGACATTGAAAACATTAAGTGAATATAGTAGCCTAAGAGTGATGATCATCAAGAATGAAATAATTAGAGAAAGATGTCTTTAGCATTAAATATATTGAATTACGAACAACACCTTTACATGAATAATATGGGATTTTTTTCGACGATGAAGAATGTAAGCAAATGATGCAGTGTTATAAGTTTTGTGGAAAGACATTCACATGCAAAGAGAAAAGCTATAGTGTCAATATACAAGCAGTGCTTTAAGAACATCAGATGTAATTGTACAAGTTTTGGTCATTTATGTTTTTGTATAATACATTGTGATCATATTAATCAGCACTCCGTGATTTGATCAGATACTGAATTAAAGAAAATTATGTTAAGACAAACAATTATATTTGACATTTATCCTTGGTTGATGCAGACTGGTGTAAAAATGTTTGTAAAATACACTACCACAGGTTTGCAAATTACTTTCGCAGTGGTGTATTTTGCAGCAAATGGCCATACAATCAAATACTGTCCACTGCGAGTATTTTGAAGACCATATGTATATGCTGAGGAGCACATACACCTGATAATACGTACACCATCATTCCAACCAAAACAAATTAGGGGCCCTGGAGGTGCCTAACTGGTCTAAAGGGGTCACTGCCATGTTACATTTGCATGGGTTCAATTCACAGGCTAGGCCAATGTGGGTATGTGAGAAAGCTTGCCAGCATGTACGTACGGTCATCAAAATACTCGCAACAATTAGAAACATAAGTTATGATTTTTATGAAAACACAGATGATTATTTCTGTTAGAATACAATTTATAAATATATAAAGTTCAGTGGCATTGGTATGTAATGACTCTAGAGGTGTTGGCATTGGAAAATGTTAACTATTAAGCAGAACTTGCCATTATGTATACTGTAAATTACATTTGCTCACATAACATGTTGGAATAGGTGTCTTAAATGTGGCATCCGAGTTAAATCACATAACCAGCCTTGCCGACCTTGTGGATCTGTTAGTGAGTATTATTGTGCACTCCGACAATGAATCGCTAAGATATATGTCAACAAAAATACCCTGTAACATTAACACTGTAGAGGAAACACATATGTTGATGAAGTAACATCCAGGGTTGAAGCAATTACAGTTTACGATCCTGATAGAGTAAACAAACTAAAGCAAAATTATTTATGGAATTTGTATTTAGAGAAAGATTTTCCTTTATATTCCAGTACCAGTAAATGCAAAAGTTCAGTGGGATATTTCCATTTGTCACAGAGATTTCAGTGCTGTTAGCAGTGGTAAAATCAAACATTTTAGATGGTGTCTTTATGCGTGGAACATGCGTCGAGGATTCCACAAATAATACAAAATGGCATTGTTAACCTAGATTTGACTATGGGACCTAGAATGCATTGGGTAACATACATACTAAGACCCAAACATATTTTATATTTTGACTTGTATTGGCTTGTACCACTTCCTAAAATTGTTAATTATTTAACCCATGGTGATAGCCCAGACTGATAGCCATCATTGCCAAATGGGCCAAAATATGGTCATGTTGTTGTTAAAGAATTGCATGCACTTGAGCATTCACCATCCCAGCAAATGTGTATTGAAATTACGTTTAAGTTTGCTTAACGTTATTCAGAATGTATGCTAATATTTGCTCAGATGTTGTATTGATAAAAATCTGAGCAGATTTTCCACTAAAGCAGATTTGGCTGAGATTTGGCTTAGTTTACCAGCCACATTGTTGCTGACATTGACCCAGATGAGATTGTGAATTTTGAAAATCGAACTGGTAAACTTAAAATGTGTAACATGTTATTTGTGGAATCGACACGGCAACAGCCTTTGGTCTGAGTGTGGTATGAATCGCAACCACATTGACTATTACAGCTACACCCAGTGGAATTGTCGGAACCAGCGTCACAGATGGTGCTAGTAAAATTATTTCGTTATGGCTGCATTCTGGAATACTTGTCTATTCCAGATTTTGATGGCAGCGCAAAGCAGTTTCAATACAATTAATAACTCGATGGCTATTGAGGATCAAAGAATTAGCATGGCCGAGTTTGAGTTAGTGTTAGTGGAAATGGAAAACCACTGGCAACTCTGTGCACATGTACGAAACCTGGGGTTTGTTGATTTACAAAGAGTACAAGTCAAGTAATTTCCTTTTAAAATAAAATGTTTACAAATACCAAAAAGAAGAGCAGTTCGTTGTATTTATCATGTCACAATCATGAAGATGTGGTTTTCAAGTAGAGTTGTAAGAGCGGTATTTTGTTGGTTTCCAATATAATTCACAAAATTTTACTCTACATGACTATCCTCTTGCATGGACTGTTGGTAACTTTCATGGATTATAATCCACAGTTCACATGCATACATGTGTGATTTCATAAGATATGATGACTAAATCATGTTGGATAGAGGGTTGTCACCTGTATCAGTAAATGTTACCAGTCTATAGTCATAAACTAAATCATGGAAGGAAGAAAAACTGAGGAAAAAATCTAAGAGTGACATATAATTATGAACTGAATCCAAAATAATCATATTAAGGTCCAAAAGAATGAAATGTTAAGAATAATTTTCAGATACAAGAATATACTTGTTTACCAACAATCCTGATGTGTCAAAATGGTGTCATTCAGAACTTGTTTGAATAATTCCCACTAGTTCCAAAACCAATTATAGTCCAATGAGCACTGTCTATTTCCACTGAATAATCCAAACATTTCCAAAATCAGTTTCCTTTTAACTTTGTAAGGACAGTTAATATCTAACCTAACTAGGATTTTGAAGTCTTGGCAAGAGAGACAGAACTTTATCACCAGGTTGAAAAAGTCTTACCTTTGTACTTTTGACCTGCCTTAATTGTAATTTTGAGTGAGTAGACAGAAGAGTATATCTTGCTACTTCACAGAGATATAATTTGAAAAGATTAGTATCAGATTCCTCTGTATAAAAAAAGCATTTTCTTTTAACAAGTCCATGGATAATATATGTCCCAAAAAATAGATCAAAACAACTGAAACCAGCCATTGACAAATTAAACAAGATCTACAATATTTGGAAACGTGATGTAAGACGATGTAAAAATGATGCAAGAACTTCTGATAGGTTTCATTGACTCATAAATGACCAACCAAGATAGTTTAATGAGCTAAACTATGAATTTCCTGTCTATATGACATAAGAGCAACAGTTTGATAGCTTACTGACCACTCTTCACCAGCGGGTGCCTCAGATGGTCTCGATTTTATCATAACGACCCACTTTCCAAAACTATCAAGTTGTTACGTCTGCAGAATCAGCTTCGCTAATAACACTCTGAAACAAACTGGAGATATCAGGATCTTTTTCCTTTTCGACTACAAGTGAATGTCATTTGCCAGCCTGATTAGAAATAAGAGAATGAGTAGTTAAAATATGATCACAATGATCAATAGCTTTTTATCGATCAGTAACAGGAGCAAAGGTGTGCTCAACAAAAGTCTGACCAACACATGTGTCAGGCAAAGGAATAATTTCCTGAAAAACATCTTTCGCAAGAGCGTTATTTTTTGCCATAGCTTTAGTAACTGCACAAGCAGGGTATAAATAAGGGATTTCGTTTTCAATAAGTCGTTGCCTATCAATAAATAAACATCCTCAATGGGCATGGAACTCACAGCGCTGATAGTCGTTGGTTCTGAAACTAGGTGGGAAGATAAATTAACGTTATGGAGTGGAATCGAAGAAAAGAGCACCCTACTCCCTAAACAAGAACACTTTCATCAGAAGAAGACTTTTCAGACAAAGTATCTGATAATATAATATTGCGAGAAGCTCCTGCTTCCGTTAATATTTTTATTGGGATAGGATTGACCCAATTACCAATAAGTGATATAAAACCTTTTGACATAAATGGGTTATAATTCTCCATATTATCTGACCGGGATTTATTTGACTCCGCAAATGTATTTTTCCCATACATGACTATGACCTTGACCTCAAAGAATAAAACCTTTTCAATAGCTGTCTTTATTCTTTAGCAATAATAAATAATGTATCTGTTCTATTCCACTGAATAATCAAAACAACTTTTTCTTAAATAATAGCTAAATACAACATAGAATTAGACTGCAAACTCATTTTGACAAATGAAATTATAATCCAAAATAAGAATGAATTTGATTGCTATATTTCTCTTATATGAACCTTCAAGAGTCTTAATACAAATGTCTGTCGCAATAAACCCCATGATACATATCTAACTACTTAATCTAACATTTCAAAATACCTGTTCACGTGATCTAAAGTATAAAAAAGGAAATAACATTTCTTCTCAGAACCCACCTAACCGACCTGTCCAGTGGGAAACAACCCAAAACGTGTCCATAGATTTACTAATTTTGTTATTAGTAACAGCAGACACGCGCGTCAGCATCTATCTATAGATACTATGCAATTTTACGTTCATAATATCTTAATATAGAACCTATGAACGTGCGAATTTTCAACTAAAGATAATCACTGCCATTTTCAGTCATAAATAATATTTTTTTTTAAAAACCATTTAATTATAGATCTACATCAATCAAAAACCTCTATGATTACTCTACTGTTTGTATGTAAGTATAGCACGTATGCATAAACATTCCGACACTTTTCGCAGGATAGCAGGATTGTGTGCTTGAACAGTGATCCAAAAGCAGGATTGATTAAAATCAGATCTCCACTGTTGTACGTGAAGATCTGACAGCGACAACTTAGGGATCGTGTTCTGGTAACCTGTTATTACCATAATCGCTAATTTTATCGGCCAGTCAGATGAAGTCTTATATCTTTGCTTTTGGAGACTGAGCAGTGTGGATGAAGAATAACAATGTGTACGGAACGATTTGATTCACTGTCAGATTTTTTAAAGCTGCGTTTCTGTTCGCAAATTCAAAGGTCACCAGAACATGACCCTTAAACGGTCGTCGTCATATCTTCACGTTTGACAGCAGCGATCTGGTCTTATTGAGATTGCTGGATTGTAGTCTGTGTCTTTGGATAGTGATCAAAAAGCGGTTGCATGATTATGAGACACGTGTATCGCACTAAAAACAAAATGGGTAGCTAGATTGTAAATGTGGCGTATTAGAATTTTTTATTTTTTTTATAAAAATAATATCATTCCGAAAATTCCCGTTTGGCTCCAGGAACACACAATGTTAAATTACTGTTTGGCTGTAGAGTGCTTCTTATGTAAACCTACAGTATGGCATAATTTTTAAAACAAACTTCTCATCTGTCGCTAGGGTGACCGATATATGAACTCGCCGGCAATGACAAATTTAGAACAAAACGGAAACGGGTAAGAGCTGAATGAGTGTGTATGTTTGAAATTTAAATTTCTTACAACTACATCAACAACATGAGTGGAAGCCTAACATCAGATTATAAATCATGCCGGAAATACATGGAAAAAAACAAGACGCACATGACATTCATTCACCATACTAGTAGAAACCGATACAATGAACGCACAATTCTGCATTGTTTTAACTAATAGTGATATGGCATCGCCTTGTATATTCCCAAAGGAAAAACGAGTAATACAGCAGTGACATGTTTAGGACTTAAAAAGTTGCTATATGGTTCAAACCTATCAAACCCTTCAGGAGCGGATGATAAAATCAACTTAAGGCACTATCTTCTGAGTTGACACAAGTACTTACACACCTTTTAACAATCACTGGACATTTACAACATCCCAAGGATGGTATCTGGAAAATAAATGGCATGGCCACTACTGGAAAAAGGTAATCATGCAATGGCCAATAATTACCGCCCGTTGTCACTCACCAGTGTACTTGGCAAAGAGCTTGCACATATTGTCTGTTCTAATCATGAAACACTTGGATAACTATATGATAAAGATGATGTATTACGGAAATTTCAGAGTTCGAAACACACCTTGCTAAGTTATTAATGATCGGGCTAAATATGTGGATAAAGGTGACCAAGTAGACAATTTGTATTTTTGACTTGGAAAAAAAAATTTGACAGGTCCCCCATGAATTGTGGAATTGCAAGCAAAACTCAACGCTGGATAGGGGCTTTTTTCAACATCTTATGTAGTGACAATTAGTCCAAAATCTGGCTGGTGTTACGAGTCTATGCTCTTAAAACAAGTAACAAAAAAAAGTGAAAATCAACAAGCTTTGTAAAATTCAACAAATAATTTCTTTGCCTTGAATACAAAGGGAAAATCGAAAAAGAACTTACAGTATTACAAATTAAATCCAAAATAATCATAATTATAGAGACAAGTCCTAATGATTTAAAATTCTGAATAAACTTAGAAATCCAAATAAAGTTCAATGCTGAAGGAGTTGGTGTGTCTGTGATGAACTGTATCATGCTGATGTGCCAACAGTCTTTTATTAAAACAGTAATAAAATTTCAGGTTTTAATTCACTGCAAATACTAATGAATGTCTCTATCCAACAATATTATTTTTTGTGAACACTCTGCATTTCCAGAGAAAAGAATCATTGAATTAAATAATTTGAAGAAATAAATTCCAAATTAATAATGGACACAACAGTAATACAAATTAATTATTTGGCACGAGTGAATAATCTTTCCAGTGACAAGATTGTATAGTCCCCTACCTGACCTCGGTTCACAATTAAATGTGGAAAACCAGACGCAAAATAACCTTCTATAAAGTTCTGAATGATTACAAAATAAAATGTTGTTTATTATTAGAAAGTCTGTTACTAAAATTATAATATATAACCTGGACTACATCAGGTAAATTGTTGGGGAATGCGAAAAACATAGACCCAGACCCAAATAAACATATTTGCTTATATTAATAATGATCCTGATAATAACCCATGCATTTGGAGAATATTTTACTACATGTTAGTTGTTTACATAATAAAATATAAACATACAACAATTATGGTCAAAAAGAAAATAAACTTGATTTTGGACAAGGTTATGTCCATTATGCAATGTTACTTTACAATATCATATAATGAAATATAAAACATAAAAACTAACAAACAATGCAAAATAAATATACATAATACTAGTACAACGTAGGTTCTAGAGTGCCGCAAGGAACAATACTTTGACCAGCACTCTTCTCCTAGCAACAGCAGCGACATCCTAATTGAAATTGACTAATAATGTCGACTATTCGCAGATGACTGTATATGCTACTGATTGATCAAAATAGAGCATGATAATAAGATATTGCAAATGACATTAAAAAAGCTTGGACGATGGGCTCGAAAATATGGCATGCGATTCCAACTTAACAATGTAGCATATGCTTATTGGCAAGAAAGAAATGCCATAAAACCAATATGTCGTATTTACTAGAAGATGCTATGTTAGAAAACCTCAATCAAACAAAATATTTAAAGCTCACAAGTACATGTGATCTGAAATGGAACCTTCAAATTTAACTCGAACTTTAAGCCAGTAAAGACGTATCGTATCTTGTCCATAAATGCGAAAGAACTCGCTAACAAAGGTTTAGTAAGACCTAATTTAGATTGCGCTTGTACAGTACGGGACCCCAATTCCCAGGATTTAGAAGATGAAATTGAAAAGATTTCGGAAAACGAGCAGCCATGTTTGTTACATTAAATTATGACTACATGCCAGGAAGTATGATCTCGATATTGGATAACTTGTCTTGGAAATCATTATAAATACGTAGATTGAAAAATAGATTAGTATTTGTCTACAAAGGTCCAAAAGCAAAGCAAATATATCCTTCCATAACGTAATGAAGCCTAAAAGAATCAGAGTATAAATCAAGACAATATACATATATGATATCATGCGCACGAACCGATAGTTACAAATTCAGCTTTATTCCCCTCCCCCACCCCCCATATTAACCACAACTGCCGAATCCTCAGAAAACCTAATTAAGAAAGATAGAGGAGACACGTTTTTTAAAATAAAGTTAGTTCTTTCTTCTTGTTGTTGTTGTTGTAGGGTTTAACTCCATTTTTCAACACACGATAGGCTATATATGGCGGCCAGTATTAGTGGTGGAAGTATAACCCAGGGAAACCCCGGAAAGAATCACCGAGAAGCTACTGGCAAGCTTTCTCACATACCTACATTGGCTGAATGCGAGACTCGAACCTACGCAGACAGAGATGAGATGGCAGTGATCCATAACGGAGAATGCTTTAGACCACACGGTCACTCGGGGCCCCCAGTTCTTTCTGTAACTAAGCAAACCCGACATAATGATCAAGCACCGAACGTATCATGATACACGAAGAGCGAGCTTATAAGATTCAGTTTTGTACATCCTACTCTGCGACCGCTCCGGTGGCCTAGTGGTTTGAGCGTCCGCCTCGGATACTAGAGGTCGCGGGTTCGAACCCCGGCCGAGTCATATCAAAGATAAAAATGGTACAATCGACTGCCTCGCTATACGTTCAGCATTACGAGGTTAGTGTTAGGACTGGTAGGCCTAGTGTCAGGATAATGTGACTGGGTGGGACATCATGCTACGTGTCTACCTTATGATTCCTCAGTGCTAGACATCACTGTAAACCACCACACATCGTAGCGATATGACTGAATAATTGTTAAATCTACGTTATAAATCCAAATCACACACACATCGTTATCTGCGAACCTATCACTTTTCACTACAAGAGACACGAAATTATTGTTTACATCAAATTAAAAGTAAAGTCATAAAGCTGCTTTTAGATACTGCTAAGACGTTTTCTTGTTCATGTAAAACCTATTTAGATCCAAACTGAATCTGTACTTTACAGTCACTATCAAAACTTAAATTCAATTTCTACCAATGGACATTATGTCATTTAGCCGGTATACATGTATATTGGATTCGCGGTACTAATAATATGCACAACTATGGACCAATCTAGCAATGAGTGACCATAACATGGAGTTTATTAGTCTTAATGGCCCATAATTAATTCTGAAATGTAAAGTTTGTGCGAAAGAAAGTGACAATATACTTTTGATGTAAATTTAGTATTTATATAGACTTGACTTAGGGACTAGCACCTGATTCGTTGGGCACGGTATGTATAAAGCATTTCATGCGCATGAAGATGACAAAAATATCATTGCAACCGGACATGTCGTTTTCACCACAGGGGCTCGTATCGTTGCTTACAATTGACCTGTCATACATGTACTATATAATAACTACAAGGGAGGACACTTGTCTCCCTGCTCGCGCGACCTAAGTGCTGATATTTCAATACATTTGATATCGATATTTAGCTCACGCAGCCGACTGTGTATCCCTATCAAATGTTTGACTTGATATCATACGATTAAGGAATGTCAAATCATTTACCCAAGCAGCAGGGGGGGCGAATCCGACAACTTTTTCGACAAAATTTGATTGAGGCTTTAAAACGACAAATAGAGCCTTCCTTCGAAATCTCACTTTTCGAACAAAAAAAAAATAAAGTCTCCGTTTGGCAAATGGAGCCTTAGCGTTTTTTGCTCGAAAACGCTATATTTCGCGACAACATCTCGTTGGTGTTTTCCCGTGGTAATCATCGGGCGTCCCGCGTCGATGTCATCGCCCCCCCCCCCTGCTGCTATGATTTAACCGAATATTTGGTCAAGTCCATGTGTAACATTGACCAGCATCAATGGAGGAACTGTCATAGTTCCTATAAATAATTATTATGACATTTCCTCCATATGTGACGGGTCAGTTTTGCAAAACAATTAATAATGACAGTTTTCCCATTAATGGAGGAACTGTCATAGTTCCTATAAATAATTATTATGACATTTTCTCCATGTGTAACGGGTCAGTTTCGATCCAGCATCGATGAAGGAACTGTCATAATTCCTATAAATAATTACTCTGACATTTCCTTCATTACTTTGTCATGGGGTATTGTTGTTGTTGTTGTTGTTTTACAAAATAAAAATTTTTTTTATTAAATAATGCCCTATCGGCGGATTTTAACCGACGAGGATACTAATGAAATAATAAGACTCCGTGGGAAAACACCAATATCGGAAATAGCAGATCGATACAAAATCAGTTACCAGCGCATCTATAAAATATGGAAAAATGAGCCTGACAACGATATCAGAATGATTGACCTCAGCATCGACGATGAAATAAACCAGATTGTTGATGCGCCCAGTGATGCGAATTCATCCATGGACGCCATCGTGGATAAACAAACAATTCAGGACTTGCAATGGCGGCTAAATAATTTGACCAACGAGAATAAATCATTGCAACGACAGTTGAAAAACGCGTCAAGCACGGCCGATTATGATCGAGTGCAACGGCGCTATGATTATTTGCAACAGCGTTATGACGACCTGCAACAGCGACATGATGATATGCAACGGCGTCACGATGATGCGCAACGGCGTCACGATGATGCGCAACGGCGTAACGATGACATGCGACGCACCATTAATGGGCTTCAGCACGAACTCGGAAATGTTCGGAAGGAATTGAATGAAGCGCAAAACGATAATGCGCTACTGATTCAGCGAATCACCGAAATGACCGCCGCCCCCAGCGAGCCGGAAATAATCAGAAAAAAGAATAAATCCCCCTCGGACAGACCTCGCGAGGACAAATTTACGATCGACGAAATTCCCGGTGTGGTATCTCGCAAGGGCATCAAGTTTGTAAACCGCATGGACAAGGCTCTTCAAGATGGCGACTAGACATTTCGTTCGGTAATTATCCATACTGTATTAAATCGTTTGACGTCATGGTTTGGAAACATTTTTTCATACGTTCTTTGGTAATATTTGTCGCGGAGACACAACCGAGCTTTCGCTGAACGACTTTCAAATACCATACAATTGTATTTATCTCCGTTGGGGAATTTTTGAACCGCATGAAATCTTCCGTTTTTGAATTTCACGCTGATTGGCATTCTTGGGCAGGACTTTTTATAGTCGTTAATGACGCTGTCGAATTTCACCGGATGATATTCCAGCAACGACATTATAATTAAAGCCGTTATTTAATTAAATATTAAAAATGATATTAGAATGATGGGGCTTGGATCATATTATGTTCCTCATGATGGAATAAATTGGATTGACCGCAGCAATAATGATTTACCACCTTATATTCCACCACGGCAATTTCGATATGATAAAACCCGAAAAACAACACCCGATGGCGTCGTTATGGGCTGGCAAATAAATACTATCTGTTTGAATATTTCAAAGAGAAGAATTATCGAGTTTGATTCGGCGCCAGAGACCGCTAGGTACTTTGGTATTTACCAAGTCCACAATGATGACCTTCCCTATTATCTCATTGATGGCATCGGAGACATTTGGATCATACTCCGCGGGAATATTCCTGATGAAAAATGCGCTTGGTTTGATAACCCCGAAACGTTATTCGATAACGCCGTTGATGATCTTCCGTTGCGCTGTCGCGACGAGGTAGCGCGTCACTTGGTGGGCGCACAAACGGCTCTATCGAACCCCCCCCCCCATTCCTCCATCAATGAAGGAACTGTCATAATTCCTATAAATAATTACTCTGACATTTCCTTCATCGGTCACCGAGAAAACCATCCATTAACCGACCACACATGAAATCGTAACATTGTAGTGTGCTCGTCCGTCGCGGTAACATTTCCCCCGGCGAATCCAACATCATCGATGGTCTCGTTGATCCACGCCGGATCATTTACAAAATCAGACTCGGGCCAGTCGGGATAATACAGCACGTAGTCGGATCGACCTGAGTTCTTAGTACCGTCCGATTGTAATTGACCGCCGAATCCCTTGTAGATCGATTTGATTTTTTCAATGATATTTTTTAGCGTCAATTTACCCCTTCTGAACCTCATGTCCGGAAATATATCGCCGAAATGTTTCAATAGCGCGTTGTACTTGTCAAGTCGGTCTGGTTGCGCCAGCATCTCAGAAATGCTATTGATTAACCCGGCGCGACTCACAGGAACGCTCTTCACATCAAGTCGATCCGGAACTACATCGGGGAGACTCAACGCGCCAAGAACGTTTCTAACGATGTTAAGTTGTTGCCGGGGACTGATTTTATCGGACCGACACGGCGTCGTTGCTACGGCGCTACCGTTATTATACTCATCGACGAGAACGCGCTGATATCGCTGCAGCCGCGAAATGTTTTTATTCAGATGTTCTATCCGGTATTTATCTAGTTTTCTCACGTCGGTCTGGAACACGTAATTGAGATACGTCAACGCCTTCTCGTATGGCTCTAGCCGCTGTTCGGGGTCGTATTGGTAGTATTTATCACCGATTTCATCGCCGGTGATTTCATCGCCGGTGATTTCATCGCCGGTGATTTCATCACTGATTTTACTATTAACCGCAGCAATTCTCTCTCCGATGGACGATTTTGAAAAACTATCTACGCGTGGATCACTATTAAGTACAGCGTCGCTGACTCGTTTCTGCTTTTGTTGTTTTTTTTTCTTCCATATTTCGTATTCATCTGGTAATTCCCATTCAACTGAATAACCGGTTCGTTTCATCATTTCAATGAGTCTGCACGTGAAATAGCGTTTTGAATTGTTCTCGTCAATAATCGTGCTAATAAACATATATCCGTAACCGGTATGCACGTCACAGCGGTTGGGCGTTCTAAACAGCAACTCCGTCGACGATAAATCCCTTTCATGTGATTCGATTGCGGAAATAATATCATCGCGGGTCAGTGGAAGCTCCGTGCGGTCTCGTTTTGTTGCTGAGTAATGTATTTCCGAAATATTTCGGAAACGATGGATAGCTTGTTTGGTCGCCTCTACAGAACCTAATTCCTCGGAAAACACCGTCATGTACCTGAATCGCGGGTCCACAATGGATACCCCGGCCTCGACGGTATAATTGTAGATCACCACGTCGATGTTTTCAAACGCCGCAGTTGTATCAGCGAAATCTCGCTGTTTTTCGGCCGGGTCAGTGTACGCATGATAGTATTTCACTCGGTATCCTAGATGCTGTAATAATTTGGCGAGCTTCTCCACAGAATAATTTCCGCGTCGATTGTGAGTGAATACAACTGCACGATTTCCTCGTCGTAACGTGTCCAACAATTTATTGTAGTTGTCTCTGTGAGACTGTTCCACAATGAATTTTTTACCATGATCGGGCCGATATTCGTTGATGATGAATTTCATGTCCGGGCGATTCAAGTATTTCCTGAATAATTCCAAGTCGTCATTGTTAGCGTCCGCGTCAAGTACAATTACCCGTTTCGCGGATGAAATCAGCCATGTCAGTGTTCCCCAAATATGTTTGCCGCGTCTTGATGAGACTATCTGTCGAAGAATTCCGTGCCACTCATCCAGCAATAGAACATCGGGAATCCCCCCGACCCGTACAATTGATTCTATTTGTGAAATGACTCTACGAGGTGTTTTAACGTTGAATATAATATCTCCGTGGATCGCTTCGTACGATTCGAGACTTTGATCGATGGCGGTCTTTCTGGTAAAGGTCTTTCTGTACGAGACGCACAATACAGACTGATCATCTCGTATTGATTTCCACGCCGACTCTGACTTGCCGAGTCCACAGTGGGATCCGTCCATGTAGTCGTCGTTGAGGAGAATTTTACATCCCCGGCCACCTTCATGAACGGGTGGCTCGCGATAAGTGCAATCGGGAGTCCTCTTGGGAAACTCACCGCTGTAGTCTTTGCGGCGATAATTAAAACCCCTCACGTATCTCTCGTAGAGGGTTATATCGTCACCAGTGATTTCGTCACCAGTGATTTCATCCCCGGTGATTTTATCACCATCACGCGGTATTATTATTTTTTGCGCGCTTCTGTAACAACCGATCACAAACTGATCAGAGTAAACGCGCACGAATGCGTCAATGGCCTTTCCTTCAACGAATCCACCAATCTCATTGTATCCGTGACGTCGCTGGCATATGCTGCAAAATGAGCCCGCAACTCGCCCCAGCGATATTATGTTGCCGAGCCGATTTGTAGTCCCGGTGATTTGATCGGGTTGTCCGGACAACAACGTGGAAAATTGTCGAATTTGTTCACCGGTGATTTCATCATCAGTGATTTTATCACCGACGGTGATTTCAGGTTCCGGTTCGGGCTCAAGTTGTTCGTAACACGGCTGAATAGAAACAGGACAAGATAGTAGCGTGCCGGTGAATCCAGTAGGATAAATCAATCGCTTATCAACGCTGTTTGGTTTCGCCGACCTGGTTCCGGACAATTTGATGCTGTACAGTCCAGCTTGTGTATCAACATTCCATGCTGGTCTATCCGCGGCGACTTTCTTCAACAGCGATTGATGTTCCTCGAAATCCACCGGGATCGTTTTCAACATGATGTGATAACCACCGCTGGTTTCAAAAACCAAAACATCGTTGATGGAATCAACTAACTCGTGAAAATACGACAACAACTCGGCCAGCGATGGCGTCTTGGAATCTACGTCGATGGTGGGATATCTGCACCGGTGTTTCGGAATAATCTCATTGACCGCGGAATATCCCTGAAATTCAATTCATGTTGTTATTGACCCCTAAGCAGTTACTACTAGTAGTGACCTTGCAATAACAACAACAATAAAAACAACTGAGATATTTTTACCGCAAAGAAAAAAATTAATTGTAATTATTGCCGCGATATTCATCGCCGCGATAGGTAATTTACTTGTGAATCATTACCCCCCATTAAATGCCTCCGCCATTTTTGTGTTGGTACGAACGTACCCTGGCGTTTACAAGTCACCACCATGAAGGAAATGTCAGAATAATTATTTATAGGAACTATGACAGTTTCTTCATCGATAATAGAGCCATTTTCACGACGTAATAAGTCCGTCATCGCGGGGGTGGGTCAGACATGGGAGAACTATTGACATTTTCTCCTGTGAAAAACCGGAATAAATTCTATCAAAATTTCCTGGGGTTTTTGCCCTCGATAAAAATCCGGTTTTTTCCGGTTTTTTCTTGATTTCTAGTCATTTTTGGTCATTTTTTGTTGCCTATAGTCGTTTTTTTCTCGATTTTTCAAAAAAACATCGATTTTCTCTAAATGATTTCCTGGGGTTTTTGCCCTCAAAAACGGTCAAAAAATGTCAAAAAAAGACCAAAAACGGTCAAAAAAAGACAAAAAACGGTCAAAAAATGTCAAAAAAAGACCAAAAAACGGTCAAAATTGACGCGGATTTACAATATTATATAATTTTTTTTTTTTGATATTTATGCCGCAATCACAGTTTTTTACAAGCCAGTCCTTGCTAACATAGGAATAAACGCTTCCACCATTCACTTGCGGACACGTAGGGCAATTGCACTCAGGGCAATCGCAGTCCCGGCATCTTGGACAATTTCGACTTGCTCTACCATACCAACTATGCGGGGTTCCTGGTAAATACAACCCTGCATGCGCGGTGGTAGCAACCAGCAAAATCAACAAATACGTATGCATGGTAACACTACTGGTAGTACAGTATTACAATTTCAAATTTTTATTCCGTTGGTCGGCGTAGTAGGAAAGTGTGGTATCATTCCAATTCCAGCGTGGTATTTGGACTTTCCATCGATGGAGGAACTGTCATAGTTCCTATAAATAATTATTATGACATTTCCTCCATCGGTCAGACGCTTTCCCCATGTGTGGCAGGTCGGTTTATTGACAGTGACGAGTCACCCCATCGTGATTTTAAGAATTCTTCCGGGGATGGTATCGGTTTATTCTTTCGTTGGCAGTATTCTACCGCGGACCGATACTGTGGGCTTCCACAGCCGATACAAATTCTAATCTTTCCTCGAACTCCCGTACCACATCCGAGACAGGGCTGAGGACCGTTCTTGCTCCCCTGTTTTGATCTACTATTATGCATCCCGCAAAACTCACCGTAGCAGTTTTTTCCGCATGGGGCCTTTGATCCCTGGGGAAGCCATTTGCATTTATTGACAGCAAGCGCCGGATTAACCATTATTATTAACCATTATTAAACATTCAATTAAATATTAAAAAGTATACAGTATAATGGATAATCATTATTCCAATAACACCTCCATCGACGAATTGGGGCGCGGAACATCTTACTATGAGGAGTCCCCGGATGACTTTTTTACGTCCCCGGAAACGTATCACGACGTGCGAGAATACTACCGAAGACAATTAGGTCCATCTTGGAGTGTTTCCAGTAAAAAGACCGCAATGGAACTCCTCACCGTTGCAAACTATCGGTTTCGTGGAGTAATCATCCAACAAATGGGGCGATTCTACGTATTCGTAGATAATCCGGACACAAGGGAATTTCAGGGATATTCCGCGGTCAATGAGATTATTCCGAAACACCGGTGCAGATATCCCACCATCGACGTAGATTCCAAGACGCCATCGCTGGCCGAGTTGTTGTCGTATTTTCACGAGTTAGTTGATTCCATCAACGATGTTTTGGTTTTTGAAACCAGCGGTGGTTATCACATCATGTTGAAAACGATCCCGGTGGATTTCGAGGAACATCAATCGCTGTTGAAGAAAGTCGCCGCGGATAGACCAGCATGGAATGTTGATACACAAGCTGGACTGTACAGCATCAAATTGTCCGGAACCAGGTCGGCGAAACCAAACAGCGTTGATAAGCGATTGATTTATCCTACTGGATTCACCGGCACGCTACTATCTTGTCCTGTTTCTATTCAGCCGTGTTACGAACAACTTGAGCCCGAACCGGAACCTGAAATCACCGTCGGTGATAAAATCACTGATGATGAAATCACCGGTGAACAAATTCGACAATTTTCCACGTTGTTGTCCGGACAACCCGATCAAATCACCGGGACTACAAATCGGCTCGGCAACATAATATCGCTGGGGCGAGTTGCGGGCTCATTTTGCAGCATATGCCAGCGACGTCACGGATACAATGAGATTGGTGGATTCGTTGAAGGAAAGGCCATTGACGCATTCGTGCGCGTTTACTCTGATCAGTTTGTGATCGGTTGTTACAGAAGCGCGCAAAAAATAATAATACCGCGTGATGGTGATAAAATCACCGGGGATGAAATCACTGGTGACGAAATCACTGGTGACGATAGAACCCTCTACGAGAGATACGTGAGGGGTTTTAATTATCGCCGCAAAGACTACAGCGGTGAGTTTCCCAAGAGGACTCCCGATTGCACTTATCGCGAGCCACCCGTTCATGAAGGTGGCCGGGGGTGTAAAATTCTCCTCAACGACGACTACATGGACGGATCCCACTGTGGACTCGGCAAGTCAGAGTCGGCGTGGAAATCAATACGAGATGATCAGTCTGTATTGTGCGTCTCGTACAGAAAGACCTTTACCAGAAAGACCGCCATCGATCATAGTCTCGAATCGTACGAAGCGATCCACGGAGATATTATATTCAACGTTAAAACACCTCGTAAAGTCATTTCACAAATAGAATCAATTGTACGGGTCGGGGGGATTCCCGATGTTCTATTGCTGGATGAGTGGCACGGAATTCTTCGACAGATAGTCTCATCAAGACGCGGCAAACATATTTGGGGAACACTGACATGGCTGATTTCATCCGCGAAAAGGGTAATTGTACTTGACGCGGACGCTAACAATGACGACTTGGAATTATTCAGGAAATACTTGAATCGCCCGGACATGAAATTCATCATCAACGAATATCGGCCCGATCATGGTAAAAAATTCATTGTGGAACAGTCTCACAGAGACAACTACAATAAATTGTTGGACACGTTACGACGAGGAAATCGTGCAGTTGTATTCACTCACAATCGACGCGGAAATTATTCTGTGGAGAAGCTCGCCAAATTATTACAGCATCTAGGATACCGAGTGAAATACTATCATGCGTACACTGACCCGGCCGAAAAACAGCGAGATTTCGCTGATACAACTGCGGCGTTTGAAAACATCGACGTGGTGATCTATAATTATACCGTCGAGGCCGGGGTATCCATTGTGGACCCGCGATTCAGGTACATGACGGTGTTTTCCGAGGAATTAGGTTCTGTAGAGGCGACCAAACAAGCTATCCATCGTTTCCGAAATATTTCGGAAATACATTACTCAGCAACAAAACGAGACCGCACGGAGCTTCCACTGACCCGCGATGATATTATTTCCGCAATCGAATCACATGAAAGGGATTTATCGTCGACGGAGTTGCTGTTTAGAACGCCCAACCGCTGTGACGTGCATACCGGTTACGGATATATGTTTATTAGCACGATTATTGACGAGAACAATTCAAAACGCTATTTCACGTGCAGACTCATTGAAATGATGAAACGAACCGGTTATTCAGTTGAATGGGAATTACCAGATGAATACGAAATATGGAAGAAAAAAAAAACAACAAAAGCAGAAACGAGTCAGCGACGCTGTACTTAATAGTGATCCACGCGTAGATAGTTTTTCAAAATCGTCCATCGGAGAGAGAATTGCTGCGGTTAATAGTAAAATCAGTGATGAAATCACCGGCGATGAAATCACCGGCGATGAAATCGGTGATAAATACTACCAATACGACCCCGAACAGCGACTAGAGCCATACGAGAAGGCGTTGACGTATCTCAATTACGTGTTCCAGACCGACGTGAGAAAACTAGATAAATACCGGATAGAACATCTGAATAAAAACATTTCGCGGCTGCAGCGATATCAGCGCGTTCTCGTCGATGAGTATAATAACGGTAGCGCCGTAGCAACGACGCCGTGTCGGTCCGATAAAATCAGTCCCCGGCAACAACTTAACATCGTTAGAAACGTTCTTGGCGCGTTGAGTCTCCCCGATGTAGTTCCGGATCGACTTGATGTGAAGAGCGTTCCTGTGAGTCGCGCCGGGTTAATCAATAGCATTTCTGAGATGCTGGCGCAACCAGACCGACTTGACAAGTACAACGCGCTATTGAAACATTTCGGCGATATATTTCCGGACATGAGGTTCAGAAGGGGTAAATTGACGCTAAAAAATATCATTGAAAAAATCAAATCGATCTACAAGGGATTCGGCGGTCAATTACAATCGGACGGTACTAAGAACTCAGGTCGATCCGACTACGTGCTGTATTATCCCGACTGGCCCGAGTCTGATTTTGTAAATGATCCGGCGTGGATCAACGAGACCATCGATGATGTTGGATTCGCCGGGGGAAATGTTACCGCGACGGACGAGCACACTACAATGTTACGATTTCATGTGTGGTCGGTTAATGGATGGTTTTCTCGGTGACCGATGAAGGAAATGTCAGAGTAATTATTTATAGGAATTATGACAGTTCCTTCATTGATGGAGGAATGGGGGGGGGGGTTCGATAGAGCCGTTTGTGCGCCCACCAAGTGACGCGCTACCTCGTCGCGACAGCGCAACGGAAGATCATCAACGGCGTTATCGAATAACGTTTCGGGGTTATCAAACCAAGCGCATTTTTCATCAGGAATATTCCCGCGGAGTATGATCCAAATGTCTCCGATGCCATCAATGAGATAATAGGGAAGGTCATCATTGTGGACTTGGTAAATACCAAAGTACCTAGCGGTCTCTGGCGCCGAATCAAACTCGATAATTCTTCTCTTTGAAATATTCAAACAGATAGTATTTATTTGCCAGCCCATAACGACGCCATCGGGTGTTGTTTTTCGGGTTTTATCATATCGAAATTGCCGTGGTGGAATATAAGGTGGTAAATCATTATTGCTGCGGTCAATCCAATTTATTCCATCATGAGGAACATAATATGATCCAAGCCCAATCATTCTAATATCATTTTTAATATTTAATTAAATAACGGCTTTAATTATAATGTCGTTGCTGGAATATCATCCGGTGAAATTCGACAGCGTCATTAACGACTATAAAAAGTCCTGCCCAAGAATGCCAATCAGCGTGAAATTCAAAAACGGAAGATTTCATGCGGTTCAAAAATTCCCCAACGGAGATAAATACAATTGTATGGTATTTGAAAGTCGTTCAGCGAAAGCTCGGTTGTGTCTCCGCGACAAATATTACCAAAGAACGTATGAAAAAATGTTTCCAAACCATGACGTCAAACGATTTAATACAGTATGGATAATTACCGAACGAAATGTCTAGTCGCCATCTTGAAGAGCCTTGTCCATGCGGTTTACAAACTTGATGTCCTTGCGAGATACCACACCGGGGATTTCGTCGATCGTAAATTTGTCCTCGCGAGGTCTGTCCGAGGGGGATTTATTCTTTTTTCTGATTATTTCCGGCTCGCTGGGGGCGGCGGTCATTTCGGTGATTCGCTGAATCAGTAGCGCATTATCGTTTTGCGCTTCATTCAATTCCTTCCGAACATTTCCGAGTTCGTGCTGAAGCCCATTAATGGTGCGTCGCATGTCATCGTTACGCCGTTGCGCATCATCGTGACGCCGTTGCGCATCATCGTGACGCCGTTGCATATCATCATGTCGCTGTTGCAGGTCGTCATAACGCTGTTGCAAATAATCATAGCGCCGTTGCACTCGATCATAATCGGCCGTGCTTGACGCGTTTTTCAACTGTCGTTGCAATGATTTATTCTCGTTGGTCAAATTATTTAGCCGCCATTGCAAGTCCTGAATTGTTTGTTTATCCACGATGGCGTCCATGGATGAATTCGCATCACTGGGCGCATCAACAATCTGGTTTATTTCATCGTCGATGCTGAGGTCAATCATTCTGATATCGTTGTCAGGCTCATTTTTCCATATTTTATAGATGCGCTGGTAACTGATTTTGTATCGATCTGCTATTTCCGATATTGGTGTTTTCCCACGGAGTCTTATTATTTCATTAGTATCCTCGTCGGTTAAAATCCGCCGATGGGGCATTATTTAATAAAAAAAAATTTTATTTTGTAAAACAACAACAACAACAACAATACCCCATGACAAAGTAATGAAGGAAATGTCAGAGTAATTATTTATAGGAATTATGACAGTTCCTTCATCGATGCTGGATCAAAACTGACCCGTCACATATGGAGGAAATGTCATAATAATTATTTATAGGAACTATGACAGTTCCTCCATTAATGGGAAAACTGTCATTATTAATTGTTTTGCAAAACTGACCCGTCACATATGGAGGAAATGTCATAATAATTATTTATAGGAACTATGACAGTTCCTCCATTGATGCTGGTCAATGTTACACATGGACTTGGCCAAATATTCGGTTAAATCAAAGCAGCAGGGGGGTGCGATGACATCGACGCGGTCGTCGCTGTGCTTACCAGGCGCTGACGACGCTGAGATCGGCGCGCAGAAGGTATTAATTAAACCAAATGACGTCCGGACGATCCCCTCGACGACGACGTCGTTTTTTTTTTACCAGGCGCTGACGACACCGGATCCGCTGAGTGCAGAAAGTATTAATTAAGCCAAATGACGTTTGGACAAAATGTCGGATTCGCCCCCCCCCCCCCCCCCCCTGCTACCCACGCTACTGCTCGACATGGCCGTGATAGCGCCCGCTTAATATGTGAGATTCGGCTGAATGGAATACTGTCCCTTCATTGGTTAAAATAAAATGCTGTCCTGTATTTATTTATAACTGATTTTCAGTTGACCAATGATAAGGTAATATTCCATTTAGCGCGTTGTTCTTGTGTTGGTTTTGCTTCTTTCTGTTACTTATTTTAAGGCCAATGAGTCCTAACAAGCCAGCTAACTTTGAAAATATGACTCTTAATTTTGATCCGAGTAACAATAAAAAGAACAACAATATGTTGTTGTTATACATATATAATATATTCAATTTTAAATGATACTAATAATTTCAGTTGAATGTTCATATATAAGAAGTGAATTGATTCAGTTTTCGGATCCTTGGGGAAATGCATCTAGGGTCACTTGCAGATAGTCGTATTGCATCATAGCGATTGCCGAAATGAAAGAAACCATCAGGGTATGTTTGTTGTTGTTGTTATTATTGTTGTTGAAGGGTTTAACGCCATTTTTCAGCACAAGAGAGGCTATACATGGCGGCCAGTATTAATGGAAAGAATCACCGACCCACGAGATGCTACTGGCAAGCTTTCTCACATACCCACATTGGCCGAACCCGAGACTCGAACCCACGCAGACAGAGGTGGTATTGCAGTGATCCATAATGGTAAGCGCTTTAGACCACTCGGGGCCCCTGAGTATGTTTGAAAAGTACACTCCGATAGCTACATGTATAAAGGGAAAAGCCTTGTGTTTACTTGTTGCTGTTTTTTGTTGGTGCGTGGAGGTGCTGTGTATATTTTGTATACATGAAACTATTCTTTTATGTAACTATGAAACTTTTTTTGTCATGTACCTAACTCGATACCTGATACAAAATCTCTTAATGGAGGAAATAAAGATCAATGAGCGAAAAAATATTCTATACATAAGTATTGTTAATGTCAGCCGTGTTAGAAAGAAACATGTCGATACAACTATTATCTTCGGATGGTAGAGACAATATAATTTCCAAAATATCTTCCCTAGCGACCATATCCAATGGATATTATTTCTGTACATGTCAAGTACCTAGACATCAAGACAAACATTGCATATAATTTCATTACGTTTTACCCAGATATATTTGACACTGGTGAAATGGCCATGTTTGTCTGCTCCGGCTTGGTTGGGGTGTAGTGAAATGTGATTAGGTAGGAGTAGGGATTGAGTTTAGGTATAATCGATTTTTATAATCACGTCCCCCAACCCCCCAACACAAAACCTTCCAACCCCATCATCTTCTATCCGAGTTTGAGTTGAATCTCTTTTGACGGAAGTCCATCCAGTTTACCCACTGGATTCTTTGTAGTAAAGTTTACATAGAACATATAATCTACCAACCCACCCCGACCGCCCCATTATATTTTGGTCATAAATTTAACGTTGGTGCAGTGTATAACATGAGAAACACGTTGGCCAAGTGTGTAAATCAACAACATTCGTAACTTCAGAATGGTTGATAATTAGGAATTTACACACAATGAGGTTACCTCCATTGATGTCTAAACTAGCTGATAACCCTTCATACCATTTCTATATTTTTTCAAAGTTACAAATCGGAGATCACGTCTGAGTGTTATGGTATTTTGACGTAACAAACGTTTCTCTCATACATAATGCAAGAGTGAATTAGGAAAGGAACCCCGAGCATTAACGCATGTTAAAGTACTTTGTTTATTTGTTTGTTTTGTTGTTGTTGTTGTTATTGTTTATCTGATTCGACGCGTTGGCGGACTTAACGATGGATATGTTTTCTTAAATTCTAGCCCGAAATTAGAGTCACCCGAAGCGAGCGAGATGAGAATATTTTGTGATTTTAAAGGCGAGCATCTTAGACCACTCGGGTACCTGAGCCATTGATTTTCCTTTTCTAGTTGTTAAATTTTTTTTCAGTATGTTTCTTTCCTCCCATTCCTGGCGGGGAAGCCGTGTAGTTCATATCTTAGAGCACCTCTCTTCTACTGCAAGAGGTATGTCTGACTGCCTTTTTTGGAAATGCACCAACCCCTACCATCATTACACCCCCCCCCCCACGTGTTTCGGCGAATTTCTAATTTACTAGGTCAATTGCCCGTCCTTGGACGGGAATATAAAAAAACGTAATTTATTTTGGGATCAGCCACTTTAAACAAAAAAAGTTTAAACATACAAATACAAATAAAGTTTTGAAAGAATTCTGATGCCGCCACTCGTTTCGAACTCGCGACCTCTTGTTTGGCAGCCTGGATTTCACAGTAAGACAAATGTGGGTATTTTTATATGATATTTTGATTTCCCGTCCTAGGACGGGAATTAAAAAATAAAATAAATAAATAAATAAACTGGGGGAGAGAGCTTAAAAGAATTTTGAAGATAAATATAAAAAGGTAATTAAAAAAAATATATTGCGAATGCCGCTATGAGTTTCAAACTCGTGACCTCTTGTTTGGCAGCCGAACTTATAGAAAGACAAATATGTTTTTTGTATGTATAAGATATACCAGGTTTTCTACAATGCCGTGTTGTTGTTTTCTTTTTTTTTTTTTTTCTTCTTTCTTTCAAATTGGAAAAGATGTTCTACCACGTCTGATCAAGACATCTGTAATGCAATTTATTATTTCTTTGTATAGCTCTTTGCTATTTTTATCCGTTGTGTATAGTACGCTTTCTGTCTGAATGGTACGATGCTTAGTTTTTATTTTTGCAGTTAATTTCGTTCTCTCTTTATTTGTTTTTCAGTTCAATATCGAATGACTTTTTGGCGTATAAACTTTGTTTTACAACAAGTGATATACTGGTAATTTTTTAAAATATCTTCTAAATGATACATCTCCAGTTAGCCAAACAAATTTTTCTTCAGTCCATATTTTCTTGATCTGACTATATATTTGAAAACTATAGTTTTTATATATCTCATTTTTGTTGGTGGTTCTATTAATTTGGTTATATTATTGTTTCTGTATATCCCATGCATTTGTTTCAACGTATACACAAAGAAATTTATATCTTTTACACAGACTCCCCTTTGTCTAGTTTATTTTTTAATGCTTTTTCAAATATTTTCCAATTTATAATGTCTAAGATGTTGGATTATTTAGTCATCCCTACTTTATGAGTTTCGCTGCAGAGGTAATGTAACTTCCCTCCCTATATGAACAGGATTCTTTCTTTGTCAAAGTTATCTATCATACTGTCCTTTAAATCTACCTAGTTAAACATATACATATGTCTGAGCGACCTGCATTCGATCCATTATATCCAAATTTGCATGTGCCTACATTTGTGAGTTAGTTCGTAGTTTTTTCTCAATTGTGTGGTATTTGTATACTCTTATACCCCCCCTCCGCACACACACACAAGTCACTCCTAAACCTATTACACGTGTCGTTACAAGTTCTGGTTCGAGTCCAGGGTTGTTCTCCCGCCAGTTACTTATTAACAATTTCATTTGTTTTGCATGATTAATTTTAGATTCTAATGCTTTCCCGAAGTCCATAAATTCCTTTTCTAAATGTTTGAAGGTGTAGGCATCGGATGTAAAATTTGTATTAGTCACGAACATGCTGTACCATTAATAGTTCCTTTTTGAAGTTTGTAAGTTAAATTTCCTTTATATTTTTATTGTAATGTATTTTTATTCGGAGGGCTTCTATTGCTATTATAAATAATATCGATAAGGAACAATCCTGTCTCGCGGAACGTTCTATATTAAATTTCATCGTGCATATATAAGAAACTATATTTATGTAACTATACTATATTCTGTCAAAAGCCTTTTCTTGATATAAGATCAAGGCCCCTCCTCTCTTTAGTTTCCAAAAAAAATCAATCGCTGTTTTCAAGGTTACAATTTTGTTATGAATATAAGGTTAATTATGTTTCCGACACATGTTAGAAAGGATCTTACTATGTATTTTATAGTCTGTATTTAAAAACGATATCGATATCCAACTCGTTATGTCTTTTACATCTCCTTTCCCCTTATACATAAGTGTTTCTACCCCTTCTTTCATCGTGGACGTCATTTCATTATTTAATAGAATATTAACATATCGTATCTTTAATATTGGAATAAAGAGATATTGTAAGGTAATATATACATGTGTCGTTAAGCCACGACCAACAATTGATTTTCCTTTATGGAGTTGCTTGAATGCTGCAATTATTTTATTTGATATTATACGTTTTTCGCATAGAGACCTAGAGTCCTGTGGGATTTGCGACAATTCTATACTCCCAGCATATTCTTCTATCACCCCCCCCCCCCCGTGATATATTTGTGTAGCGTTTAGTTCATTTTAAAAGCTGTATATTTCTTCCATTATGTGTGTTGGTTTAGTTATGGTAACGTTATCTTTTTTTAGCTTTTCCATATGCCTGCTATTTCCTTTTCTTATTTCTTCCATGATTTGCATCCTTTTTGCTTTTATATGTAAATTGGAGAATTCTCCTGCCATTATTTTGTGCCAGTTAATTTGTAATCTTATAAAACTTCGTACTTTTATCACTTTTATTTTATCCTCTTCTTTTTGTATTTAAATATTTATTATTGTATTGCACTCTCTTTGTCTTCCCCGTCTTATGTTTTGTTTGACTTGACAATATGTTTTGGTTATTGATTTAATTTTCTTCTTAATTCCCCTCCCCAACTCTTCCATTAGGTTGTAATATTCCCTACCTAAAAAGGTTTCTAACAGTACTTTAAGTATGGCTTTGTATTCTTCGTCATCTACAACTGAGTTGTTTAATTGCTATAGGTTCTGACCCAATCCTGCCCAGCTTCACTTGGTAACAGGTAAATCGTAGATAAATTAGCGGTCGAATAATTCAGTTTTCTTGTATTTCTTTGCAGTTTTGACTGCATTATACGAATCTGTATTTCAGGATGCCTGAAACGGCTGCGATCAGTACACGTACTGATGAAAATAAAATTCAAACTTTTGCTTGCTATTATGGTGTATTTTTGTAACAGCTAGAAAAACTGTATATGAATTGGACGGTGACGACTACATTTGAAACTATCGAAGTCAGCCAAGTCTAAAACTTTCATCAAACGTTTTACAAACTCATTTTTTTTTATAAAAGGAAATTGTTTAAAGATAGGATATATCCTTTGGGTTGTGCCCTTGCCACACAACTTTGGAAACAGTTCAGAGAGCTCACCATTTACCATCATGGATATAAAATAAAGGTATGCTGTTTATCGATAGAGATTATTTGGTTCTGTCGAGTGAATAATGGATATATTTCTATTATTTAATTTTTTGGGGGATGGAGTATATCCGTTATTCACTCAATACTAGCCGGTTTTACTATATGTTCCGCTCGAACGTATTGGCTAGCAAAATGTATAATAAATTGAAGTAGAAGCTCTCTTACTGGATAAGGTCAGCTGATCACCGTTTATTTTCTGCTGTGTTTTTCATGATATTTGTATAGAAAATAGTAGTAGTAACAGAGCCTGCTTTCTTTTCGGCCAATTGGACCGATGAAGCCCAATTAGGCCCCGCATTCAAGGTGCCCCGCGCATTAGTAAATGTTAAAAATATATCTACAGAGAGAAAGTAACTTTAGATCGATGGAAGAAATGTTAAGTTCGATATTGTATAAAACTTGTTTAAAAGATTATTTCCAAATGCAGTGCTTACAAGAGGCCCCTCGCGTAAATCCAGAGGTTCCGCCAAATAATCCAAATCCAGCCACGCGTTTGCTAAAGCCACTGCTTAGTAATAACATAGTTCTCTTTCATAACTCAACGTTGAATACACATAGTCAAAAAGAAAAATGAAAAGTAGGTTGCTGGATTCCAACCTGGTACACCTGTGTGATATGTGGATATGTATACATTAAACTAAGAATATTACGAAAATACTCTTCGATGTTCTTATTCATAATGTTATCAACGTCTATCGATTACATTAGGACAAAAACCAGTTTAATTTGATTGGTTGGTTGGTTGGTTGGTTGGTATGTGGACGTGTACGTGTATAACACCAATTTATGTGGCTCTACATGGCGGCCAGTATTTGTGGTGGAAAAGAACCAGAGAGGAACCACTGACCCACATGAAGCTACTGGCAAGCTTTCTCGCATGCCCACGTAGGTAGAGTCAAGACTCGAACCCATGCGGACGGAGGGCAGTGACAGTGATATAATAAAGGTGAGTGCATTAGACCAATCGGCCACCCGTGACCCCATTCATAAATGACTCCAGTGAATTATGAAAAAAAATATTTTAAATGGAAAATCGGCTGATTCGCAGACTAGCATATAACAAAAATACGTATAATCATCTGAAATTCATGCACATAATGATTGCTATATACAGTAAAAAAAAATATAAAGATTAAACAACAATCTCTCCCACAAAATATTTGCATCTAAATAACCACGCCTATCTTTAAGATTAAAAAATTATACAGTCCGAATTAAAACCATTACGCTATTCTGGATTACAGCCAGTTATTCCAGTCCCGTTTAATAAGTATACTAAAACAGTCGCCTGATTACGAGAAGTGATCACATAAGCCAATATTTTATGGATGCCGACAGCAGAACCCCGATATTCAGACCGTCTAACCCTTGCGATCACTTTATTACTGTCTCGCTGGTAATCGTAATAGCTAAATACACTGTATATAATACTGTTAGGTGAAACATATAAATTTTACATCAGCGAGATATATACTAAACCTTTGGGCGACACATGAACCATTCGGCGACCGGTCGCCCAAAGGTTGGCTTTTTGCATGAGCGTACATAGTTTTACTTTTCGGCGACAGTAAATGGGCGACAAAAAAAATGTATGTTTGTCATTTATTTTATTTTATTTTACCACTTTTTCGTGTGTTTTCATATTCCATTCAGTATTCTGTACAGTATTCACTATATAGGCACAATCATGACCCACACATATTCAGTATACAACGATGTCGCCGAAAGGTTGCAATTTAGACGCTGTCGCCGAAAGGTCGGATTTGTGCATATATATATATATATATATATATATATATATATATATATATGCGTTAATGTATTGTCTAACTTAAGTACTATAGCAGTTACCTTTGAGGCGTGTAACAGTCCAAGTGCATCTAGCTCAAATCTTTCGAAAGGAGTGCGCACTTTAAAGTGTTGCTAATATTGCACTGGAGTCCTGATTATTTAGAAATATTTGGTATCTTTACAGTTTAATGTTTTATATTATAGGCCTACATAGTTATTTGTATTTGGTTTTGTCTTTGTTCCTAAAGAGTTAAGTGAATTCTTTTTTATCTTGACCATTGTGTACTTCTTTAGTTAAACTCTACACTGCTGTCACTATAATGCTGGTGCGCCATTAAACTCGACGCTTACACAATGTCACATAATAAAGTACTGCTGGGATTAGAGATGAGCTAAGATATAAAGCAATTTCGTGAATGAAATATTTATACTGTAACTGAACGATGAGTGAGTCTGAAACCAAGCTTTTGCGAATAAAGTCGAACAGTGGATTTAACAGAAGAATGCGACCGAGTTAAACAACCGAGATAACGAATTTATATCGTCGGAAACTGGAACTAATCCGAACAACTAACTTAAACCTGTATTGAAACAAGAATAAACATATGCTTGAGATATGGGTCTATCACCATGGGTGATCAGTTTTTAGAGTTTAAAGCAGAAATATGAACAATGTTACATCAGAACGGTTATCAACGTATAGGATTAAGACAACTACGAATAACGTGATTTTGTCACCAAGGATAATCAAAGCATAAATTATGGACACAAATGTGAATACTGATTCATCAACAAATACGAGATATAAATGTACTATTTATTTTCTCCTAGTGGTGCTGAATGCTTTATTTCACTCTTATAGTTATATGGAATATCGAGTTAACAACAGAACATATGCAGCCCTTGGCGTTCAATTGATGAACACGAGCTATTTCTAGTTCTTGACTGTGGCATGTAACCGTGTTTTAATGATGACTTCGGCTTGCAAGTTGGATCCTTCGCTTCAGCAGCCTCGAACGGAACCTTGGCTGAGACCCGACGGGGAGCGTGACGTGAACGCAGATCCATGCTCCCCGAGACATTGAATCTGGTTTGGTCCGTTGTCAGAGCATATGAGAGCTATTTCGACGGATGGAGTGATGAGTGGTCTTCAACTAATGTTGTAAACCACTCCCTCTTCGCTGAGCTATATGTCTGTGCTCCTATGAAATCGACGACTTCCGGAGAAAACTAGTATTGTCATAATACAGTCAGACGTGACTTTCTAAGTTCCGTGGATATGGTGAAATCCATGGCCGGACAGCTTGATCTAATCGGTGTATCTGCTATTAGCACTTTGCCATTGCATCATTGGGTGAACTGACCTCAGTATTTTGAAATAGCTAAAGAAGTTATTAAACCACCCTCAGATTACGATACACGCGATAACAGAACATAAAGGTCATGTTTTTTATTTCATATATAAAACATTGACATTAAGTATACATACATGCATACATACATACATACATACATACATACATACGTCATTGTAAGCATCCCTTAAAACAAAGCGTTTGCTTGGATAAAGAAAGCAAAGTTATTTAAATGTTTCAGATAGACAAGACGCATCAGCTCTGATAACTCAAGCAGTAGAATGCCCTATGGCAGAACACTCGACAACAAAGCTGAGTTGTTATTACAGCTGTTGTTCAAACTTGAAATGCATGTTTAGTCGAATCATGTGGTCTTGATGTTTAACATGTATTCATAATCTGCATAAATTGCGGTAGCAAAACGAAAGCCGCCTGTGTATAGTGTGAAAGTGACAAGTTTCATGACTCCATAAATCATGTAAAATATGAAAATATTTCTTATGAATACAAACAGGTATTCGTATAATAACGAATCAATTAACAAAACCAGAAATATATTTTGACCATTATTTGCTAATATTTTCAATACGGACGTATTGATACCAAAGTTGTTTTCATCTGCTATTACGAAGTAGAATCTTGTTGTTTTCCGTGTCACGCGATATAATGTTAGCCATTCTAAATTCTTGTTAAAACGATTTGGTAAAAATGTGAAATGATGATGTTTTGGATGTGATGTAGCGAGGCGGTCGATGGTGCTTATCGTCACTACAGTAAATTAGCGTGGTTATAGTCGTTACAGTAGATTAGAGTGGTTACAGTAGATTAGAGTGGTTATAGTCGTTACAGTAGATTAGAGTGATTATAGTCACTACAGTAGATTAGAGTGGTTATAGTCACTACAGTAGATTAGAGTGGATATAGTCACTACAGTAGATTAGGGTGGTTATAGTCACTACAGTAGCTGAGAGTGATTATAGTCAGTGGAGTAGATTAGAGTGATTATAGTCACTACAGTAGCTGAGAGTGATTATAGTCAGTGGAGTAGATTAGAGTGTATAGTCATTACAGTAAATTAGCGTGGTTATAGTCGTTGCAGTAGATTAGAGTGGTTATAGTCACTACAGTAGCTGAGAGTGATTATAGTCAGTAGAGTAGATTATAGTGGTTATAGTCACTACAGTAGATTAGAGTGATTATAGACACTACAGCAGATTATAGTGGATATAGTCACTACAGTAGATTAGAGTGGATATAGTCACTACAGTAGATTAGGGTGGTTATAGTCACTACAGTAGCTGAGAGTGATTATAGTCAGTGGAGTAGATTAGAGTGATTATAGTCACTACAGTAGCTGAGAGTGATTATAGTCAGTGGAGTAGATTAGAGTGATTATAGTCACTACAGTAGATTAGAGTGGTTATAGGCACTACAGTAGATTAGAGTGGTTATAAATTATTACAGTAGATTAGAGTGTTGACAAGCCACTACAGTAGATAAGAGAATGACATTCGGGAGAAAGCCTACAGCATTATTTAAGTAAAGTGATGAGATGGTATTTACTGGCAAACTAGGAGGGCGCGTGATCGATCAGCGGCCGAGTTATACCAAAGACTTTAAAAAATGGTACTAGCAGCTGACTTGCTTGGATCTCAGCATTAAGAGGTAAGTGTTAGGATTGGTCGGCCTGGTGTCATGATACTGTGACTGGATGGGACATCATGCTACATGTCTGCAGCATCATGTCCCAGTGCTAGACATCACTATAAACTTCCACAATGTAGACATCGTACGATATGACTGAAAATCACTCACACACACGGGCAAACTAGTCTCTAAAGGTCAGATCGATTGAGCAATCACCTTTCCTAAACACTCATGAGTGCCAACATCCATGCATTAACTTGATAAGCTAAGTCTGCTGAACAAACGTCTGTGTTCAGAGGCAACATTTTTCACTTCCGACATTAGAGTGCACTAGACTGTTATGTATCAGCTCTCCGTAGGAAAATGTGAAGACAACAAAACGGTTAGTAGCGACTTGGGTGTATATCGCAGTGGGTATTAGTGACTATAAATAAGAAATCATACGTTATCATATGTTAATTATTCTCAAACTGGTTAAAGTTATACAACGTTAGATCAATAAATGTTATGACACAGATATAACTCACGATCATATTACAATCTGAATGGAAATATGTATATATTAAACCAATTCAGTACTAATTAGATACAATGTACTAATTAGTTAAAATCAATATTTACCTTCTTGGGACTGTTCATGCAGTTTACTGTTTTAATATTAACCAAATTTACTTGATTTATGCGGGACAAATTTGTCCACTCATTCGATTTTAAATGTTCTATCGATGTATTAGGCAAATACAACACTATATTACAAGCATCAAATAATTTGTTGAATTACACCTTTGTTCTGTCGTCGTTAGTCCCTAGTTGCTTGCATTATTTAAACTGTGTACACTGAATTTTGGTATTATAAAATTTATTCACTTAACCGAGTCTTAAAGGTATTGGTTATGCAACATGCAATCCCATCACGCAACACGCCTACAGCGCTGCTTGTATACATGACGTACTAAGGTCATAAGTTTCAGTGTACGCAATATTTAATGGATTGTATACCTTACACTTAATAGCGACAGGAGAACACATTCCAACGCTTTCAAATGCTGTATAATTTCAGTCGACTGATCTCTGTGATCTTTATGTACAGTTTTTATATATGGCATCCATGCGATCGTTATGCGTAATGCCTTAGAGCGGATGAAGGTGAATTTAATCTCATCCCCATTAAGCCTTCTAAGGGTTAAATTTTTGCGGTCTTTATGGACAGACATTCACACTTATCACCAGCTAAAACTAGGAATATAAGAAAGAAAAACGTAAGGTGTGGAAAATCGAATGCCTGTTAAGTAATTTAGGTCGAATTTCATTTTCCGTATTTGTTTGGTAGCCTTATTTTTAAAAAAAATAACTATGCAAGTAATAAATTATCACGTTTGTTGTTCTTATTTTTTTCTGTGTTTGTGCTCGTTCTTTTATGTTTATTGCTTGTATTTTTTAGTTTAATATCTTCTGTGTTGAGCTTACGTCTGTACTGCTCACATGGGAAAAAAAATTGCATTTTATTTTTTGCAACCTACTCCTGATATACTAAAGCGATTTCTATAAATGTATGGATTGCATTGGATTTGTTTTTCCTGTTAGGGACATATAAATAACGAGGCATGCATACGTTTACTTGCTCCAGAGAAGCATTAGCTACTGTCTCGGCTTACATCAAAAATACCTCGCCTTTATTCATGAAACCATGACACTCTTCTAGGTTGAAAACCATATCCTGATACTGTTGTGAACATTTATCTTGTATTGTGCTGATGGCGTTGGTCTCAGTATTTGAGCGTAGAGGAATACCGGACCACTCGCACGTTTTGGTTGTGTTGTTGGGTTTTTGGGGGTCTTTTTTGTGTAAAGAAATTGCATGACTAATATATGTCTATGATTTCAGTTTATATATTAAGATGTATTTGTTTGTACAAATGTCTAATTGAGTCTTAATTCAGGTCAATGGTATTCACCTTGGGAACTCCTGGTGTACCTGCTGTTTGCCATGTTCTTTACTAAAGTTTTGGTAATAGACATGCTATTGTTGAAAACTTAGATTGTTATGTAAATACAATTTGACCCGTGTCCTGGTCCTCACATTGTGACTTAGGTTGTTTATGTACGGGTACGAAAAATATAAATTCTTCATTCCATATAACGACATCCGTCGTAGTAGAATCGAGTTGGGTTCGCTCATAAGATTTAAGTTGTTTTTATTATTGGTTTGAATTACATACTATTCTCTGACTTTAGAACTAAATCACTGGCTAGGAAATATTGCGAATGAATTCAAGTTCATTTTGGATTATGTTAATTTGATACATAAAGACTGTTAGCGCATTAAAGCTATTCCAGACTACTGGCAAATCAGCACATTTTATATCGAAATTCATTCTGAGAGCCCCACTGCAATTAATTTGGGATACTCTATTCTTTTGAACTTGTGATAGAACTTGCATGACTAATTGGAATTTAACATAGAATACTGTCGGTTCTTCTATAAATACTTTACGCAATCATAATACCTTAGGAGAACTACTACTAACTCGCCAATCCAGCCCTCCCAGATACTACTGTCAGCTAAACGGAGCTAAACGTAGACTGCCGACGTATGTGTCGGTTGGACAGAGTTACATCCGTTTATCTATAATAAATCGAGTCAAAGCCTAAGAATACATTAGTTACTACTTCCGCTCGTGAGAAACAGCATGCTCTCATCACGAGAAACTTCGCAAAAGCCAGAAGCGAGGCGGATAATATAATAATATTTGTTGGAGTAGTTTTTCACTTCTAAGGAAAGTACACTCCATGTAATACCTTAGGAGAAGTACCACCAACTCGCCAAGTCAGCCCTCCAATATACTACTTTTAGCTAAAGGGAGCTAAACGTTGTCTGCCGACATATGTGGCGGTAGGACAGTTACCTCCCTTGATCTATAAGATTTCGAGGCAAAGCCTAAGAATATATTAGTTACTACTTCCGCTCGTGAGAAGCAGCATGCTCTCTTCACGAAAGACTTCGCAAAAGCCAGAAGCGACGCGGATGATATACTATTATTAGTTGGAGTAACTCCTTAGGAAAGTACCCTTCATCTATTTTTTCTCTTCTTATTCCGACACCGTTCTTTCTACCTTTACAATGTGCTATGACTTTGTCGCTGTCAAAAATGTAGGTACTCGCACGGGGGGCCTAAGCGACTTCACCTTAATTACGGTATATACTTATTGCATGTATTTGCAATCCCCATGGCGCTTATACAAATTCTAATATATGTAACGGATATATATTGGCGAGTTTCTATTCCAAGTCATTGGTAGCGTCTAGAAGCCAACTTCAATGCTTTTACTTCTTCAGGCGATCTGTGAAATTTATTCTACAGGTAATAGTCTCATTTTGATTATTGTCGCACCTACTTAGTTATTATCTATAATTGTGCTTTAGTTCCTCTTATGTGAAGCTTTTTGTGTGTAATTCTGTATTGCTTCCGCTCTCGTCGGACAAGTACAGGTACGATTTTTATACATGGTTTACTCAGTCGCGTCTTGCTCATGCATCCTTCTTGAGTCGTGTTTATCTGCATAAAGAGCGCGTAATCTCTCGCACGGGTAGCTTATGCGAATTCACAAGATGGGTCGGGCTAAAATACTTCTAAATGTGCAGGTCTTTACGCCCGTAAGAAAACAACCTCCTTATACATGTATAATTTCATCGTTTCTGGTACATACATGTGAGTTGCTTTACAACGGCTTCCTTAGACTTGGAACGCTCTGCTTCAATGATTCTACCTGTATATACTGTTCCTGACCTTTCATACAGGTAGCATTGTAAATGAGATAGTCCGCTATCGGTTTTATCTAGGTAACTATCATTTATTATAACTCTGCTCCCACAAAAATCACAGAGACTCCATCCGTGGACCTGAATGGTTTGCAAAATGGTTTTGTTATATCAGGAATTTTCACTTTATTACAGCAAGATGATACAGTAGTCTTGTTCATTTGTACTGTAAAAGCTGCACGATCAAACTCTATGCAGTAAGAATAATAATATTAATCTCATGATAAAGGTGTTAAAAAAAATCCCTTCCTTGAAACTATGTACTTTAATAATCCTTCAGTCTCGTTTAAATCCGTTCAACATAATGTACATTTGGGAGTTGTATGACATAAGGATGTATGAGGAATTCGTTCACAGTTTATGAATTATGTTGCACGCAAGGAATATGGGAATTTAATTGAAGTAATGTATACAATTACTTCATCAAAGATAATAATTACGTATCACGTACCATGCTATTTGGAGTACGTACCACATACCATGCTATTTGGAGTTATTGTCACGTACCATGCTATTTGGAGTACTTCAAGGTTAAAAATCTCCTATCTTTCATGTTTTTATTAGAAGTATTGAAGTCATATACACGACTTGTACATGAAAATCTAAAAGATTAGCCGGTAAGTGCACATTGCTTTAGGATAGGAAGAGTTTAAAACTGTATACATATCTCACTATTTGACCTCGACCATAATTTGGAAGCGCACACTTTAAGATTGCGTATTAATCCTTCTTTACCTCTTTCCAGAAATTTGCAACAGTTCACTGGGATTAGAAAATGGGACTTTAAGAACTGATCAGTTCTCAGCATCATCCAGCTACAATAGCAATAATTTGCCTCATGCTGCTCGACTCAACAATGGAGGAGGTAAATTATTTTATCGTCTTTTCACTCTTTATTGATGAATTGATGTCAACTGTGACAAAAACAAATGACAATAATATGCAAATTCTATCAGTAAACGGACTATGGCATTTATTTTCCTGATGGTCTTGACTATTTTTTATGTGAAAAGATTTGTTTTGAAGTGATGTTCATTATCTGTCTGTTATTGTATATATTCTATTCGATATTGACTGTATCCTAGAGTCGAAGAACCGCATGTTAACATCAATTTGAAGACAGTACAGTGAAAACAAGACATGTCTTCAGCAATGTATGTGTTGAGATAATTCGAAAGAAGGGAGCGACATAAATAGGAACATGAAGGAAACCCCGGGTTGCGTAGAAGAAAAAGACGAGGAAGAAGAAGAAACACAAGGGGATTATGATGAAGATGTTATTATGCTATTGATGATGATGAATTAGGATATATTTCTTCCGAGAAAAGAACAAACACCAGGTAAAACTTGCCCAGTTTTGCTGCAGTTGTTGAAACGAACTACTATGCAGATGGTGCACAGGCATCTATATGCGACCGAAGTGTCGAAAGGCCTTTCTATTGTATTGTGGTAGGGTTTCCGAAAGTGCTTAAAGGAACAAAATCGTTAACTAAATGATCATGAAATATACACTCATCTGAAACATTTTTAGAGAAAATGATAGATTGTTAAATATGTGCGCATACATATATGTACATGTATAGGTACATTATATCAATTTAGGTATTTCATACTTGAAATTATTGCATTCTGTGTGGTCTTCACTTATCTCGTGAACTGGCTTGCACAAAGATGCCGTTATGCAGCAAAATATATGTGTTGTGAATGAGTTTGTCCTGTGTTCCTTGAGTAGTTCTCTGATGATTTTTCTTTTAGACCTTGTCACGTTAAATAACGTTAAATAACGTGACTGACGCGAGTTAGCAAGATAAATATTTATAGTGGCAAAAAGCTACATAAAACATTTTCCTTTTTTTCTTTTGCTCTCCACTCTTCTTTGAAATCAGGCAGAACAGTAAATTTTTCTTCTTTTTTGCCCAGAATCATAATTTTTTCAAACTTTATTTTCTTTACCATATTGAACAACTATTTATCATTTTACCGTGGGCATTTAATTAGTGCACAGTACGTTGTGGTCCTTTTCAGCTGAATTTGTGTTTATATCTGTCTAAACAAGAATGTATTAAATAACAGCTTAAATGTCGATATTCTTTCTTTACTTTGCTAAAGCCTTAAATGACATGAATCCACATATATATATATATATATATATATATATATATATATATATATATATATATATATATATATTCAGGTTACTTTTATCGTGTTGTGAAAGTTCACGTGTTCCAAGTAAACACCTAGGGAATTATAAGCATAATTCTGGCAATTATATTGCAGTAGCGACAACGTAAATCACTTTAAGCACTTGAGTATTTGCCATATAAATTTCATTGAAAGTTACTAATGGTGCTAAATATTTAATTTTAATCAGTTGCAAGTCACTTTCAGTAGTCACTTTCAGTTACAACTACATAATTTAGGTTACTAGTTTGGTGAAATTTTCAGGAACATAATAAACATGAATTGCACGATCAACATTAAATCAAATGAAATTCATGGACAATTTAATCAGAAGAATACATATGGCACAAAATGGTTTTTTGATAGAACTAAATACATGACTATGAACATCAGCATTGACAAATGATTATCTTGCAGCTCCTACATCGCCTTATTTGTAATGCGTTGAAAATGGGAATGTCTGTTTTACTCTCACCAAAATAATCATAGGTGTTGTTTTGTTATGATACGTAATGAATTTTAAATATGATGCAGATCGTCAAGGAACAGTTTAATTAAATACAGTGCTTTCGATTTATGGATATTCTGTACATGTAGAATATATATATATATATATATATATATATATATATATATATATATATATATATATATATATATATATGTGTGTGTGTGTGTGTGTGTGTGTGTGTGTGTGTGTGTGAAGACGAATGTGATGTTTCCGTATAAGTGTTCAAGACAGTAGAAGACATACACACCAAACAAGTGAAGATAACAAAGTCTGTAAGAAAGGTACAATTTATTTGTTTCAGATTCATGTCTAGTCATATAAATAGACATCACCGAATAAAATTATATATGTAAAGAGTACATGACTTTTTCCACATGAAATCAATTCCAGAGAATACAAGACTATATTTGTATTTTTCCACATGAAAACAATTTCAGAGCATTTAAGACTATATTTTTCAGAGAATACAAGACTATATTTTTCAGAGCATACAAGACTATATTTTTCAGAGAATACAAGACTATATTTGTATTTTTCCACATGAAAACAATTCCAGAGAATACAAGACTATATTTGTATTTTTCCACATGAAAACAATTTCAGAGCGTACAAGACTATATTTTTCAGAGCGTACAAGACTATATTTTGCTGGTAAGATGATAGACATCATCCTTGAAAGCTTTTACATTTTGAAGTTTGAAAAAAGATAAAACCTGAAACACTCGTAATCTAACCGGAGTTCTGGCTTCTGCATGTATATTAGATCAACGAATCTGCTTATGAACCATTCATTTACAGTTGTACTAATCGCTTTTGTGTATTTTATAATGCATTCTGCAAAACTGCACAATAAGCATATCTTAATTAAAGCCACATTATGCATGAATATAAACGGCGTTCACCCTTGAAGGTGAGACACATTTTAATTCAACCAATATGCTCCATATTTGTAATTAAATAACACTTAATAAGCGTCCACGTTCAGATAACAGGTAAGTAAAAATGTTCATATAATATTGCAAGCAGTTTGAATTTAAAATATAAAAATTCACATGATCTTGTACTTATACATTTACAGATTACGACTGTCATTTATTCATCCAAGTCATCAGTTAGACAAATGTGCATATACAAGGAATAAGTCCCTTTGTTGCAGTCCTTTTGCGTCTGACGAAGATTATTTAAAATTAAAATAATTTCTAGTATTTGCTATATGCATCACGCATAATTCAACATAACTTGTCAATTCAGAAAAAAAGACTGCAGCCTGAAACAAACTATATTAATTATGATACCACCGTGTTGTGTAAGATTGTTCAACCTAATTGAATTTAAGACCAACTCGACAACATTTAAATTAAAACGCTTTTTCTATCAAAACTATATTATAGGAAAAATGTACCAATATACTTATTACATACATCTACAGCGAAAAAACATTGTATTGTCAGCATCAAGTGTGTGTGTGTGTCTGTGCGCGCGTGTGTGCGTGTGTATAATATGGAGGAAACTGCTGAAATAATATATAAAGAGGTATTTTATCCCCGGAACATCGCACGTGCAACAAAATAAATCAATTGGCAGAACTAAAGGATACACCATGGGTAATGCTGTACGTAGGAACGTGGCCCATACCAAATCTACGCTCCATATAATGTTATCATTATTTATAAAAAAGAGTGACACTGATCATTATGTCAATGTTCTAGGATTAGTTCATAACCTTAATTTTGGGCTAACCAATATAGAGCATAACATTATCGGATTATATTATGTTCGCAACGATCGAGAGTACAATAGGGGGAACAAATATCACCACGAACACAATGTGGATAATAATGCTTAAAAACCCTACGAATAAATAATGGCAAATGCAATAGGTGTAAAGCCTAATGCTTCATTTTCACATAGACTGAATCACGTTTATATTGAGTCATGCACCGTTTGCAAACTTAGCGAAAACTGAATATGTTATATGGATAAAACCTGATTAAAAACCTGAAGACAATGAAGGTGGGCGCATTACATTAATGAATTTGGAAGTGCCACATGGCTTGAACAATTACTTCAATAACTATCTTATATCACCAGAAACGATGTACCACCTCTGGAAGTAATAAAGCATTGATAACCAATATTCCAATTAACCTAAAAAAAACAATAAAAATAACTTAACAAATTACAGTGTAGGTGGAAAATATAAAACATAAATACATTATTCGCTTCAGTAATGTGAAGCTTAATATAGGGTAACTTAACAGCTGAACAATTCTAGAGGATTTTATATTCCAGGAGCTAGGGAAATATTTGAGACGAGGAGCTACTAACAAATTCAAAAAGAACTTTTTATATTGAAGTATATTCGGTAATGAGATGAAAATTCTAATTCAAATGACAGGATCAAAATCATGTCGAAACTAAGATACATTTTTTAAAATGGGAAAATAGATACTTCCTTTGTTTTCATGGAGAAATAAAATGCAACAGAATTTGGTTATATTGGCAAGAATAACTACAAAATAACATAAAATCGAACCATCTACGATTGTTTCACTGTGCTAATACCGTTCGAGTGTCTAATGTATGAATGGTAAGTTTAACTATGTAAAAGATAATAAACAAAACTGTTCAAAACTTAAATACATTCATTATGAATCTTATTTGAAACTGACAGGATTCACAGGGATACGATAAGTACATTACCTTTTACGACACATTTAATTAAAAGATACAAAATATTTTCAAGGTAACACAAGTAAACAGAAAGTTATGAGCTAGCGGCACATTGTTAGATAGATTGCGGTTCAAACCTACTTGCTTAGGTCTTATCATAATGAGATTTACAACCTTAAATAAAATACATACATCTAACGGATCATGATCATAAACTGCGGTCTGCTGACAAAACGATGCAATTCTTTAAACTGATACATTTAAGCAACAAATGAAGTTCTATTGAGTATATAAATAATAGTTCAGGAAGCAAATGCTTATGTTCCCATCGGTTATGTTGACATTGGGTAACTTAAGGTAAAAGTAGAAAAGTCATCATGAAAATCTTCTAATTACTGTTAATCTATAACGTTTTCCGGAACATGGAAAATACTGAAATATACGAACAGCACTAACAATGCATGTGCACTTGGAAGACATTATTATAAAATCATCATGGATTTTGGTATATCATCCCATTTACCAGGCAACGCTTAAAATGAAACGTCAGTCATTTGGGAAAGTAGAGGCACTCTTGTTCTGCTCAGATGCCTCAAGTGTTTAACGGCAGAGGTAAGTTATAACCTGTGAATAAATAAATTCTTCAAACAAATCAGAAACGGTAGGCAAGCTAAAAATAAAACTCTAATGAAGCAATGAGTGGTGTACCAGCTAACAATTAGACATGTGCACACATTTTCCGTTGCACTTGCTGAAAAACCAACTCTCGTAATATTTTAATGTGATTGAAGGAAGTTATTTGTAGTTTTGCTCAATATGTTTAATTAGCTTGATCACCTTTACTCAATTATTTAGACCTTCTAAAATATTTATGTAAGCCTTTACACTGTTTTTACCAGTGTAATAAATGCAAGAAGTCCTGAAATATCTACCCGAAAGTGATCTGTTGAAAAGTATGACAGACAAGTCTTGCCTTGAATCTGCTGAATAATTCATATATATCCTGGTGCACAGTTAACATTATACTCCTTGATGCTTTGTCAAGCTCAATTTTACAAACATGGATGTCATATTTAACACTCGGCTTAGGACAACTCCAGGACTGAAGTGCAAAATTTTGAACAGGAATTAAGACAACTAAGCAACAGAGATGCAATCAACGGAAAGATGAATGAGTGAGCATTACTGCAATAACATTAGCGAGAACATCTAATTAATAGAAACCGTCCTAGATCAACCGGTAATAATAGAGATTTACAAACTCCGAAGCCACAACCTCTTTTAACTTTAGTACGAAGTAACCACAGTTTTACAAGGGATACCTGTTTTAAAGACGTCACGTTAATAACAAACAGTATAGTTAGTGTACAGTATGTTAAAGATATATGTTTCGTTTGAAGCGCTGTCCATCTAATATATCTAACATTTTATCTGTATTCAGCTGGATGGATAGCTTCTGGATATAATTCCTATCAGTACCTTAGAATAGATCTGGAAGGTAAATGGAACATCAGTGGATTCGCTGTACAGGGTGCTACAAATGGATGGTTTACAAGACAATTGCGAATATCATACAGGTAAAAACTTTGAATCTAACAGGTGCACAATATTTACGTGGGCCTTGTGCCGTTTTTACTGCAGGTTACCTCTCATCTGTTTCAGCGCACATCAACAAAGTTAGGCGCATATATAAAGCAAATTAGGTTGATGTGGCTTTCGAAACGTGCATATCGGTATCGTTCGATACTTAATAACCCTTTTCATACGCAATAAATTTATGCTACCATGGAAACACAAACTTGTGCCACATTAGCATATAAGAGAAACAGTTTACCCTAGGTTAGTAGAAAACATGCAGGATATATATGTTGTTGCTAGACCAAAGGTAAGGTACATTTTTCGATCTCTCGATAGATTTATTTTCCTCGTTGAGTCCAGAAGCTTTGAATCGAACAAGCTCAAATATACCCAGACGATTTTATCGGCTTAATATTGTATGGCTTAAGTACCTGAAGATGGATTACATTCAATTTCAACACCTTCGTGTAATAATACAACAATATCTTTTCGGGGAACACAAAAATACAAAGTCACTGAAGAGCGAGTCTCTCTTATCGTCTACAATAGATTGGGATGCTTCTGTAAAAATTGAGTTGAGAAGATTTGTGTCTGACTATTCATAATTTATAAATAGATATCCCCCGTTAACGACATTACGGTACATTGGTAGGACCTGATTTATTCTCATCACATTTGATATGATCAGCATTGTGTTTATATCACGTTTCATTCCCTAACCAATTCCCGGTCTGCTAAGTCCACTCCAAGCTGTCCTTTGATATGAGAATTATTTTCGGATGCGAAGCGTTGGTGTCTCGTTTGTTACAGGCGATTTTTGGGAAAAGTTAACTATTTGTTCTGTGGTGCTAGCACATAAGCACATTTGAAACTTCGTTTTTAATACATTTGGATAGAGTCCGGATTACTGGGAAATTAATAATACATTTAGGATACTATTATATGAATTCATACACTGACAGCTTTAATTCTTTCACTTTTCTTTGGTTTATGTTGTTGGAAAATATATATAATCAAACTGCAAATAATGATTTTGCGTGAAAGTGTGAAATACATTTAAGTGTTTGTATCAGTCATATTCAAAGAACCACGAAGTATATATGTTGTGGTCCATTATGTAGAGTCAACACTATACTAAACATAACTAAAGGGATCACATCTAATGTCTGATGTGCGCATGTGGGAAGCTATAAAGTTAACTTGATAAGAAAATCGGCTCAAACCTTAATGAGTTATGAAGCGTTGCCCTTCATGGTAGTTTAAAGCTTGGGTAGGCTTTAGAAATTCTCCCCGTGATACGCATGGTTTATCTGCATGTCGATTTGTATAAACAAAATAACATTTATTCACATAATCTAGTAAAAACATTGTAGCAGAACCAATGTTGCCAAGGATAAATATATTTGACGTACTATTTGTTTACTTTTGTATTTTATTATTTTCTCTTTCTATGCTGATTGATTTTTTCCGAATGTCATAACTACCTGTGTCTTTTTATTTTGGCTCTTAAGATTACTATGTTAGCGTTTGTTCACATGGTAAAGCAAGGTTTTTATTATTGTGTTGAGTTTTAGCACGTGTACCACACGAATGCTCTCCAGTGAATCCTTCTGAATTTATTCAACCAAAGTTTACAAAATTAGTGTTTTAGCAATGAAATAAACAAGTCTTAAATTTAGGAGGATAAATACCAGTAAATATCGTGCAGATCAACAAGGCGGGTTAAAATGTGCAATTGCCATTTACAAATCACTTTGCAATGCAAATCGTAAAAGGCCATAATGTAACACATTTTATTAAGTAACGTTCATAAACCTCGCTTCGACGAATGACAGTGTCCGTTATGAGTTTACCCCACACTGCATTTCTTTAAATCAAGTTTTATCGATATAATGATTATCGTCATACAGATTTATGTCTAATGCATTATCAAATTTTGTCTTTAAACAATGCAGTCTCTTCTCATTTGAACCAACGAGCACAAAAATATTTTAGGGTGTCTAATTATTCAATGTTAAACTTGACCAAAACTTGGCAAGGAAATGGAAAATAAATAATACCGAGAAAAAACGGAAGTAGTAATCGTTTCCTCAAAGAATGTATGCAAGAAGTCTTTTCTATCAAGCTGATTATTTAATAAATTTCGTCGACGTTTTAATACAGTTCGTCTATCAGAACTGGGAGCGGCGACAATACACGTCATTTATTTAAACAATTTTTTAAAATAGAAAATCAAGTCTGTTTGCCAATTTTGCCTTAACATGTATACTTTTTCCGTCTTACTTCGTCTCCAGCGTAGTTCTTTATAAATTGTGTTTGTTAAGTTAATGCTGCTACTTTTTCCGTTTCAATAATATGTCTAAACCTTCTCATTATTTATGGAACAGTGATGACAACATGGTTTGGTATCCATACAATTCCCATCTATCTGACGACCTATTGGGCGAGGTCATGGCTGCAAATGAACAATATAATCAAATAAAAAGAATTCAACTAGTTCCAACAATTAAGGTAAGATATTTCAATATTTGTGAGGTGAATTAAAGCTGAAATTTGACATTAATTATTTTAACACATAGATCGGTTTGATAACAATTAGTGACTCCTCTTCTGCAGCTTTATTTTAAAAGATGTGTATATTAACACAGACCACATATATAATGCAAAGATTCCAACGGAAGGAATACATCAAAATGTTTAAACAATTAATTTATTCTAGAGAACCTAAAATGTATGGATATAAAAATTAAACTGAACTTGTCTTTATTATATTGTATAAAGATGATCTGGCTTTATATATTTTTATATTACACGCACTTAGTTCTCGATGAATGCAAACCAAACACGAAACGTAGCACAAACCATAGAAGAATCAACACGATGTTATCTATAGCAGATTATAAACTGTCACAAGTTAACTTTTACATATATGCGCCATTAAAATATCATTCAAGTGATAAAATACGATATTTATATCAGTGTAATCATGATATATGTAAGGATATCAAAGAAATAAAAAAAACATTATTTTATTATACGTAATAAACCTATTACAATCACAAAAAACTGACGGCAAGCTAACAGTCCCAGAGGAGAGACTACGTGCACTGTGGCTTATTTCAATTGCTTTACTGTAAACGACAACAGCCTAAACGTCCGTTCTTTTTTAATGTTGTAGCAGTTTATTTGTAAAACTACTTACTATCGTTTATCTAATTAGCAATTCTCTATTGATATATTATCACACACACACACACACACACACACACACACACACACACACACACATATATATATATATATATATATATATATATATATATATATATATATATATATATATATATATATATATATGTTGCAGGCACGATTCATAGCCTTCAATACTGTTTCATTCATCGGTAGACCATCTCTCAGACTTGAACTGTACGGCTGTAACGTCGGGAACTACAGTAATCCCATATACACAACCATTGACAAGGATATCGAGGTAGTACTGCATAAATGTTTTGTTCAGCTTAGTTCAATTCACATCGATTTAATTCAATTCAGCTCGTTTCAAATATATCTTTATCGCAGTAACGGTATACTGGTGTATTGTGACCGAGTCATTTGCTGTGTACAATGTGCCCTTGTAAAGCATATTTTCCATCAATTCATATATTAATAATTGCTTGACAAATCAAGTATGTCCCTCAGCGATATTGTCGTAGCATAATGTTATTATTTGTCATATAGTGTCTCATATTTTGGTCATAATGTCTATAACCTTTACCTGTGAGTCAGACGACTGGAAAGATAGCAAATTATCCTTTTGATAAATATCTCCTACTTTCTCTAATTTCAATATTGTTACTTGGCTTTTATCGGTATATATGGGAAGGAGTTGCGTGAACTGTAAGCACTTTTCTGAATACGTTGTCTGGTACTAATTATATCAAATAAATGATAGATAAAATCAAACAAATTTTAGGATAGCCGAACGTGGATTCCAAGTCAAAGTCCGGTTGTCGTTGACAGAAAGATAGCAGTCAGACCTTCTGGAATTTTATCAATACAACCAGGCGTCACGGTAATATTCACAACTCCAGAAGCTGAACTAAGTGTCTTTGGTGAGCAGAGCTAGGTCTCTCTCTCTGTCTCTCTCTCTCTCTCTCTCTCTCTCTCTCTGTCTCTCTCTCTCTCTCTCTCTCTCTCTCTCTCGATCAAACCGGTATTCTTCCCTCTAGTAAACAAACGTAACATATTTCATCCTTCTTTGAGTAGTGTTGTGAATGGACAACTCACGAATGGGATGACGTCTTGAGACCAAAATTGTTTACATTCACGACACAACGAACACCGAATCGAAATAGCTTTTTATATCTTAAAATAAGTTTGAAATAGCTTTTTATATCTTAAAATAAGTTTTCGTGTCTGTGGAATGTTATTTCAGAACTTCCACTGACATGTTCTATGATAATTTCATGAAGCCCTTTTGTTCACACTTACTATATATATATATATATATATATATTATATAATATAATATATTAATGTAAACAATTTTGGTATATCATACCAATAGGATATTATTTGCAATTTAATGAAGCGGCGCAAATCATAATGACATATATACAAATGGAAACTTTCGACTATTTGGATACGATAGAAGAAAAATATCGTATTGCATTACAAAGATTATTGATTTAACAATTCAGACCAAGGGTTAACGATACTGACATTGCAAAGATTCTAATTTATCCATAAACGTGACATATTTTCTTTATGTTGCTGACCGTACCAATCATTCAATTCTTTATTTTTAATTCCGTCAGAATAAAATATCTCATGCTTTCCAAATTGTATAACCATATGCTTATACTTCAAAGAAGGCAGCGACCGTATTGTAAAACGGCGAGTCAAAAGAGACAATTGCATGTCATTCTTTATGCAAAACTAATTATCTTACGACGATTATTTTTGTGAAGAAAGAGGTAGCTCCGTAGTTCAACCTTGCATTTCGATGTAAGCTATAAATTGTGCTTTGATTTGAAATTGATTTGATACTTTTCTGCACAATGATTGAAGTCAATCATCTGTGTGGCCAAAGGTATTGGTCTTGCTACCATTCTTGTAAAAGTTATGTCTGTTTAATATTTTTAAACAACTCTTTTGAAGCATCATCTTCAAATGGCAGGAACAAAGTCTAAAAACAAGTTGCAGGCTATAAGACGTGAATAACCTTAAGATCATTCTAGTTTCTTCTTTAACGCTTGTGCGCAACTTTTGCTTAGTCAGTGGGAAAATGCTTCTGCTTCCTTTGTATATATAAGTTAGAAATAGAGGTAACCTTTGTGACGAACATATATCTGGCCGATGAGACACAAATTGTATGTTCTGAAAAATTATAATTTGGTGGCCGAACTCTTTTAATTCTAAAAGTTTGAAATGGCAATTTCTGTCCACTTTTTAATTATAATTGTATTACAGGAAGGCTGTCTACAAATGGGGTCAATGGCGTACCTGTTTTATTCAGTGGTAGTCATCCGGTCATGCAAGCCATCAATCAATGGAGTGGAATAAAACGTCAGGCTGGAGGTAAAGGTGTAGATTCTAACTACAAAACAGATTTCATTTTCTGGTAGGTTAGAAGTTAAAGCTCAAAATCGGTGTCACGAATTTGCATGTTATTTGAATGACACAAAGTTCAACAGATCATAAAGCAGGCATGTCCTCGAGATCATTTTTGTTACTGCAGTGTACTCAGTCGTAATGGACAGAGATCCGATCTACCCGCTTAACAATTGTTTCTGGAATTGTATTATCTTGCAAATGGAAATTTTATCTTCTGATGGTTGAATTTAAAGGTACCTCAGAAATGTGCCTTTTCCTAATCAATCCTAGTGTTATGAGTGCGAGATAGTTATACATATTGTTTCGTAAATTAAATATTCTCCACTATCAACACTTTAACCAGATTTTCATCCATAAAGATTGTTTACATTAATCATGTAAAGTTTAAGCGGCCATCAAACGCAGTTTTCAAGAGTATGCAAACAAATTCATGATTATATTTATGTTATAGAACATTCATATTAAGATAAGTTATTCAGTTTAAGTAGTACACGTTATTAATAAATTTATAAACAATAAAATACATGAATAGATGTGTGTGTTTGTCTCATTCTAAAAACAGAAAGAGTCACTTTGATATTCCTTCGAAATGTAACAGCATAAATGATGGTTGACTGAGCACTGCTTTAAACGCACAAAAATATCTATATCAATCGTGCATCTTATTTGTCTATCGAATTGCATTTTGTTTAAACCCACATAAAATACAAATATAATTGTCAGAAATAGGTGACATCACAAATGTTTAGCTTTGTATACATACTTTTGTATTAAATTAAGTACGTCCTATACAGAACCTATTGAATATTTAATATTTTTGAATGCTGGTCACAATTTCTTTCTTTAACGCCCTCTTTTATTTTACTTTCATTACTTAAGTGTTCCATTTTAAAGACTACATTTTATTGTCTGTGTGTTTAATAGCTAAATCCAGATCAAGTATCACGCCGACATTCTTTCTCCAACAGATGACATGTTCTATGACGTTTATGTGCAGTATGAAAATAGTTTACATCTATAACATATTTATATAGCCACCGTCATCATTAAAGTCGTCGTCATCGTTGGTTGTCAATGAGCACTTAATTTAAATTCTTAATTACAACGAAGGAATAAATACATCAATGCATACCTAATCGTTTTTTTTCAGGCTCCATTTTTACTGTTGACACCCGAATTAGACAAGCAACTGTAGGCATCACGGGTGCCTCACAGGGGTTGAAAATTTTGAAGACTGTAATCCATTCCTGCAGCGATGCAATTCGAATATCTAATGGGCTGGAATATAACAACATTTCTGTGATAATCGAATCGAGGCTTGTTTTCAATGAAAGAGGGATCGTTCTGCATGGTAGTAATGCTGTCCCCTATATTACCATAGAGAAAACAGAAATTATGTTGAATACAAAGAGTGGAGTTGTTGTGGAAAACTGGGACCGTACATTGCAGGATCCTTTAGCTACAACAAAATTGAACCTGATTAGCTGCAAATTAAGCAGGAATTCACAACATGGACTAGAAACGTCGCAATCCTATCCAGGGCACATTCGGGTTGAAAATTGTTCTTTTGAACAAAATTCGCAGCAAGGAATATATGTTTACAGGTGGTACAGTTATGGCAATAGTATGAACATGACGGTATCTTCTTCAAACTTTTATGGCAATGGTGGGCGAGGAATTTATATTTATCAAGTCTACATTGACTCATTTGCTCTAATTTTAAACAATAACAACTTCACGGGAAATATATATCAGGCAGTGTATATGTACGTTAATCCTGCATATGACCGAGCTACCTTTATTACAATTATGGAAAATGTATTTTCATTCAGCCCTGGACAGATTTATCCCCTTGAATTTCAAAATACAAGAAGGATGGATTTTCAGTTTCAGAATAACACTTGTATGGAATCTCCTGGGTGTCTAATTCTAAAGAGCAGCATTGATACGGAAGCAGTCATCACGTACAATCGATTTAAGAACATATACGGGGTTTCAAACAGTGTCGTAAGTTCAGATAAGGCTGTACTTATTTTCACGAACAACAAGGTAGAAAATTGCAGTACGTCGACTCTTCTTGAAATCGGAAGTGGCTTTGATCATGTCATAAAGCACAATAACTTTACTTCAAACAGTGGCATATCGTGTCTTCTTAAAGTTTCGACCATATTTGATAAAGACAAGTTTATACTGGCCCCTGACAATTATTGGGGAGACAATAACATTACAACTATAAAGCAGAAAATATGTGACTTTTACTTAAACGTTGCGGTGGCACGTGTCAAATTGCAATACTATTTTGCAGACCCTTCCATGGAGAATGGGACTCTCACACACATAGATAATGAGGATAAATTTGATGATATTCCACAGTTATTGAATGGTTCTTACTTGTATGGAGGCATTATTACAGGCACACTAGACGGGGAAGACCAAGTAAATACCCCAGTACTTGTAAACCGGAGTATTCTAATAGAAAAGGCAGGAATATTATGGATCCTTGGAAACAACGTATCGTTTACAGAGAACAGGGGAATCGCTGTCAAAGGTTTATAGATTTGTTTTATATAAACAATTTTGCATTAATTCAAGTATTCCCGAGTAAAACATTATTTTAGTATTTGGGCTAGTTATTATAATCGAAAATGAACTATTTATACTGTCTTCTTAATTTCGAACTATGCTTATTCGAATGCAAAGAGTTTTCAAATTGTTGTCATTTGGTCTAATATGCAATGAAACAACATGACCACAACGTCCTCAAAGTAATCACTTTGCATTGCTGCAAAAGATTCGATACAATATTATCTTATATATATGGTCCTTCATGTGAACAACGTTGCGGCAAATTAAAGGCTTGACCATTAAGCTCTTATTTATATATCGTTTAACTAACATTTCTATTTATTTTTATATTTATTTATTTATCTATATATTTATTATTATTATTATTATTATTATATGATTATTATTTTTTTAAGGTCAGTTATTCGTTGGCAGTAACAGCAGCTTGGTCAATATTACAACTCTTCGATCAAATAAAACTGGCCAAGTCTGGAAAGGTATCACCTTGCATGGAGGACGTAAGTAGAAATCTTCGCATTTTCCCTTCCAACACTAACGATAACAACAGTGTGGCCATCTGCAACTCGATCCTCTGTTTGCTAAATCCACTTTATTGTTTTGTCTCTTGAACACAAAAATATTTAATAAGAGAAAACCATAGGAATCAATAATTTTTGTTAAATTCCTAGTCGTGTTCTTGACACAAGTTACCTATTAATGCTTGGCTTTGTTTCGACTCTAAATACCTTACCCAATCATAATTTTTTAAGAGAACTACTACCTCCACGCAAATACAACCCTACCAAATGTTGATTTTTACTGGAGGAAGCTAACTGCTGTCTGCCGATTTATGGCGGTCCGACAGAGCTATCTCCCTTTACTTATAAGACTTGCCGTCAAAGCCTAATAATATATCAGTTATTATTTTCGCTCGTGCCAAGAAGCACGCTCCCGTCACGAGAGACCATGCAACAGGCATAATTCACGTGGAGGATAAACCTTTACAAGTTTGGGGAGGTTTTCACTTCTGAGGAAAGTGTCCTCCATCAAACTTTTTCTGTTCCTATCCCTACAAAGTACTGCCTCACTCATTTGCTAACACGTTGTCGTAGTCACACATTTAGGTACTTACAAGTGGAGCCTAAGTGGCTTCACCTTAAGTACGGGATATAATTAATTTACGTACGTGCAAGTCTCTAGCGCTTATAAAAATTTCTAAAATATATGTAATGCCATTAATAACTGGTACATATTGGTAAGTTTCTGTTCCAAGGTATTCGTAACGTCCGGACGTCAACTTCAATGTTTTTACTTGTAGAAGCGGTCTGTGGGCCTTTTTATTATATAGGCAAATGCCTCATTTCGGAGTCTGATGCACCTACTATGTAAATATGTATAACGGAGCCAGAATTCTTCATATCTGAAGCTTTCTAAGTGTAATATAGAAACTTGTGTACATTGCGTTATTGCTTCCGCTCTGGTCGGAGAAGTACATGTAAGATTTATACACATGGTTTACCCAGCCATATCTCGCTCATGCTTGTTCCTGTAAGAGACACTTGAGTCATGTTTCTCTCCAGAAGCATGTGATCATATTTAAAGAGAACTTTGTCACTCGCACGGGTAGCCTATGCGACTTCACAACACACTTTACATATGCACAATTTCGTCATTTCTTGTTAATTTGCTTTACCACGACATCCCTAGCCTTGGAATGAAATACTTCAATGATTCTACCTGTGTATACCGTTCTAGACCTTCCCTACAGGTAGCAATGTAATTGCGATTGTATGTTATCACTATCACATTTTTACAGGTAATCATCATACCAAAGACTTATACAAATGGCACTAACAGCTCCTTCGCTTGGCGCTCAGTATTAAGAGGTTAGTGTTAGGACTGGTCCGCCTGGTGACAGAATAATGTGATTGGGTGGGACATAATGTTTCATGTCTGCGGCATGATTCCCCAGTGAATAATTTCTCTATATACTGCCACACTGCAGACATTGTAGCGATATGACTGAAAATTTTTTAAAGCTACGTCAAAAATCCAAATTACACACTCTCATTTGGTATAGCTCTACGCCCACACAGTATTCAAACATCACATGTGCAGGACCACATGCTTATAATTCTTCTCCTTATAGCTGGTAATGTCATTATATTTTAACTATGTCATTCATTGTTTTATAGATTATATGTAATCAATTTCTGGGTCAACAATTTTAAGATTTAGATCTCCTCGGATATTACGTTCTGACAGACAGGTGCAGGACTATAGTTTTAAAAGTTTTGCTATATTTGTTTAATTGAGAATAATTATGGGCAAACCGCAACAAAAAAAAGCTCAGGGCGAGGACGTCAGAAGACTGCATGCTGACCTTTCCTCAGTATGAAATTTCTGGAGGAGAAATGAGATAAATCAAATTAGCTTTCAACCACGAAGCGCCTGACATTAACAGGCTCTGAAAGAGCTATATCACCCAGGTCACCACCAGATGACTCAGCATTTATTGTCGACTCGCTCTTTATTGCCTTCTCTGTGATAGACCCGATTCCGATTGCCGAACATCCAGTAACAGAGCTGACAGATAGTCATGTTCCCTCTCACTCAACAAACATTCCAACAGATTATATGGATCAAACATCCGACAACCCATCCCAACGGATAATCTTATCGATATCCTTCCCAAAGGTTGGCCTACATCGGATGCGACTTACCTTGGCCATATTCTTGGGATCACGAAACATCAATATTACGGGCTCAGTCACTAACAACCCGGTTTCCAGTACGTCGAACCCGACTTTTGTAGACATGTGCAGTGAACAGTGTAAACCCTCATACCACCTCAAGACACTCATTCGGCACGACGACACGAACAGTTACTTACGCTTCAATTACGTCGCTTCGCAATTATTCAAACCTCTGCCAAGAGAAGTAACTCTTTACTCAGCGACTATCTCTAAGACACGATTTCTAATCCAAGGCGTTCTACGAGATTTGAAAGCGACAGACCTCATGACTGTTCTCCAGCTAAGTCCAACGCATTGCCGGGGACCTTATCCTCACCTCATGCAACCCAGTTGATGTTACTTGATCTGCATTGCTGCCATCTATTCTACACTATCAGATGACAGATCTAGACTTCCGAGCCTCCATTGAGGACGTTATCCACCTCTGACCGCTGAAGATTTGTCCTCCTCCTACTACTACATCAGCAACATAAACAGAACTTCAGCATATGTTGACCTGACAACGTTCTGACTAGCCTCCCTCATCAATTTTGTCGTTGGTTCTACCTTTGCCACACACGAGTCTTTCACTTGGAACACAAGCAGTTGATAGTGATATCACCACTTAGGGGATGACAAAGGCACATTACATACATATGACCAGGATTGCCACTTTAGACCTTGGCATTTAGTGCGTAAAGCAGTTGCCGTGGCTTCGACGGTGAACTTTAGTCTATAAGGCTATTTTCGAACAGGCGGAACATAGCTTATCTTCTCCCACTTCGAATCCCTCAGGTCACGCATGGGAGTTAGTCTCATAAATAGCCTGTGTACTGAACAGAGCAGCTCATAACAATTTGTTCAGTGCAGTAATCTCAGCTACAAAGATGCAACTGGCGAAACGTAACTTAGTGACCTTTACCGCCACTTTCCTGAAGGACGGCCATACGTCCAAACCATGAGCACGGCCCTTTTCCGCGAACCTTCTCTTTCACGGATAGATTGAGGAAGTCTACAAACAAGACACCAAGGGGACCAGTTTCGCTTTCTGCCACAACCACAGCGTCGATATAGGTTTAGTACGGGAAATCAACCAAACGACCCAAGGTCCACTCATTGGACACGAAACTCTGAAACCGTCCTATGGACGCTTTACGCAGCGAAAGCCACAGTTCTCGCATACTAAAGCGGATTTAACACTGAGAGGGTCCTATAATTTTTTCTAGACTTATTTTGATCCCAAAAGCAAACGGCACTCTGCGTCTGGTCATTGACCTACGCCCTCAATCAAATTTTCCCCTTGGTTCTCAGCGAATTTTGAATGCCATCCATGAAAGAGACGTCTCCATCAGTGTGGACTTAAACGGTGTATACCTTCATGTCCCTATTAACACGACTTCCATGTGGTTCATGCGGTTCGCCTACAACATCGTGGACCAATTGAGAGCACTGCCACTGGGGATTATCAGCAGCCCTGGTGCTTCACTCGTCCTTTGAATACAATAATGGTGCATGTCCGGGTCATTTCTATGGCGGCAACATCAGGTTACCTGGACAAAATCCTGCAGAAATGTCATTGAGTTACATCAAACAAGATATGATATCCCCATTTACCAAAATGGACTTCTCGTTAACAAGGAAATATCCCACCTAGTACCATCTTAACAATTTCGGCACCTAGGTATGTAATTCAACACAAAAGCAACATGTTTTGTCTTCCTCAAGGTCGGTCATTGTAATCTGAACCATGGTAGCACCTTCACTTTCGAGCAATGATATCCGCACGCGAATGTTTCGCCAACTAGGCTTTATCAATATGGTCATGGATGTCATGATCTTAGATCGCCTTCCTGTACGCCCATTGTAAATGAATATTCTGCCCGAATAGAGGCCACAGTCTCAACATCCGCGCACAACTGGATCACCATCTGCGACATTGGAGCAATATAACTTCGCTCACTTCGGGTATACGTCTTCCGGTGTAGCCGCCCCAGATTAAAGTCTGTGCCGATGCAAGTGTTGACGGCTAGGGCGCCCAGCTCCTACCGACGGCTCTGCACGCTTTCCCTGGAACGAAATCTTTATATCAATAAGTTCATTGTAAGACACCATTGTGAAAACCATTCAGTGGTAGCAAGAATATTTGCATGGCAAGGGAGTTCCCATTCTTACCTACTGAGAGATTTGTCTCAAAACAAAAGAAGGAACCACGTCCTTCAGTGGTCACGTATCTCAAATACCAATGATGAACCAAGACCCGAGAATTTTGCGCCGTGGTGTGGGATTTCTAAATTGGTTCTGTCAACAATAAATCCACGTAAAATTTTACCATATGCCAGGACTCCTAACGTAATAGCCGACGATTTGTATTGGAACAATTGACTAATACAGAAAGAATGGTCTTTTCTTTCCTCGCTCTTTGTTCGGATATGTACCCGATGGGACTGACTTTTGGTGGACCTGTTTCCGACAAAGTGGAATACCAAATCCCATCCTTTATATTTCCAGTCCCAGACTCAAAGACCGAGCAATCAACGCTCTATCGAAGGTTTGGAATATGCCTACCCTCAAACATATTTGCTTTCAAAAAGTGATACAGAAAGCCGGAGATTCGGAATGTCACCTTATCTTCATTGCACCACACGGATGGAAGAAATCGTGGAACAACGACCTCATCAATGTCGCAAAGGGAACTCCTCGGAGACAGGATTTTTCCTCTTCTACTGAAACAACCACAATGGAAGTTGTTTCACTTCTGTCCAGAGCTATGGAATATTCACGTCTGGTTGATATGAAACAGGCCCTCAAATAAAACAATTCTTACAATCAGTCGTGAGAGAATCACTCTGGCAAAAAGTTCTTCCACTATGAATGCATGAGAAAGCAAATGACACATTTCAGTCAGTGACGCACAAACGAACACATCCTACCTTGCCAGGCATCTATACCGCAAATAGCTTAATTCCTCCACCTTTTCGTGGAGATAAAGTTTGCACTGAGTACAATAAAAGATTCATCATCACGTAAGAGTGGATACTGGACAAGACAAGGACTTTTCAGACCTACTATCCAACTTTGAGTAGACACGACCATACATGTCAGCTTTGTAACCAATGTAGAACCTATCTTGGGTGTTAACTAGTTGAACAAGACATATTTCAACCACTTTCATGGGCATCTCTGTCGCTCTTTTTATACAAGACCGGCTTTCTCATGGAGTTAGCGACGGCAGGCATACTTTGAGAAATACTGACGCTATCGGGAGATCTGATTTACGTTCAGTTCCGACAAGATGGGTCAGTCTTACTCATAACGGCATTCTTTTTTATCGCCAAGAACTGGATTCACTCCACGGGTAAACATACTTTGGTCACGAAGCCTCTGTTTAGCCTGGACACATAAGCTGAAGGACAACTACATGAGCCTTTTAGGGCGTTCAAATGGTACCTTATTGTACCAGATCACCCTTCTTTCTTTTCATAAAAGTAGAGGAGTATAAGTCAGAACAGACTATCTCATCCTGGAATAGGTGGGTCGTTCGGCATATAGAGAAATAACCCCAGATCAAATGATTTTATTACGCATTTCGGCTCACAAGTTTAGATCACTTGCCATCAGTCTAGCATTCTACTGGTACTGTTCGCATAACCGACATCATTAAAGCTTTGGCATGGAGATAGGAGCCCACCATCTCTCCCTCTCTCTCTCTCCCTCTCTCTCTCTATTATCTCCGAGAAGTGTTATACCAAATGGACACGTTTGATCTAGTGTAATATATATCCGCATCTGATCATGTCACCAGGTCGATCAACAGCGTCATAAGAGGCATCTTTACGATTTCTGTTGCATTTACGGGCCGAACTTTTTCCTTATTTGAAGAAGCGTCCCCATAGATGAAGTCTCCTGAAGTCGAGTTACGTAGAATTTCTCTCGCTTAACATACTGGACCGCATATGGTATCTTCTAGGTGAAGGGATGCACCTCCCTCCACCTCTTACTTGTTCTCCTAAGGTAATAGCTCGGACAGGACAGGTTTGTTGTGCAGTAAACCTTGTCCGATGGTGCCTGGCCGCTAACTCTTCATGTTGATGTGGAGCTCTTTAGGTCATGTCACACACTATGAACAACTGTCCTCTGACAAAGTTCCACGGTTGACTGCATGCGCTGCACGTTGCTGCTGATGATGTTGTTAAATGGCTTAGCACGCACTGCACACGATAATATATATAACGTATTTAATGCATAAACCATTTTTTCCTAGAAAAATATGTTTATTCGACATTCACCCTCCCGGTCTCCTCAAAGTTTCATCCATATAGAGCGTGCCTTCCGCCCCAGTAGGGACTGATTTATTCTTAGGCTTTTTCCGCAAGTTGTGTACCTAACGGGAAATAACTCTGACCGACCGTCAGATAGGTCGGCAGACAACTTTTAGCTCTCCTGAGCTGAGAGCAGTATTGGGAGTGTGGAGCTGGATTTGGGAAGTAGTAGAAGTTATCTTAAAGCATTATAACTGAGTAAGTATTGAACAATTAATTACACAAGTGAAGTGTTAATATGAAATTGTTAAAACCGGCCACACTGCAATTAACAATTTTAACGAGTGCCACTTTACGAGTTAAATAGATCCCTATTTATACCAACATACCGTTGAGTTTTATTATAAGTTTATTTAAGCAGAGGATGTTGACTTGCTAGGAATTTTTCCTTATTTCGGTTCATGTGGTAAAAGACTCTAACTCTGATAATAGTACAATTTACGAATTATTACACAATATTACCACACTGATTTTCAACAAAATTTATATCCTTCCTATATAATGCTTCATGATGTGTATTTTTTCGTACTATAATTGGAACTATCTGTCAGATCTGTCAGCTTTTCAGAGTGTAGCGTCTGTTCAATACATATTTTAACATCTTGTGAGTTTAGATAGGACTTTGGTTATTTACTCAACGTGTTTTCATTTTCAGTGTTAAATTATATATCTTTGACAAGTATACAGTCTGGTCGTGCTCAATAACAGACAATAAACAAGACCGTCATTAGTCGCTTAATTTCGGTTCGTATTAATCATTATTTTGTCCCCAAGTTTCCATCGTTTCTAAACGTAAGTGAGCAAGAAGAAGAACAAGAAGAATGAAATATCTGTATGTTTGGGAATATTACATTCATAAGTGAGACACATTTGAATTAGTGAGAAAAGGAACCACTTCCTGTAACGAGATTGGCGTTCCGGCGATAACGTTTTTTTCTCACTAACTGCAGTATTTCGAATTAGAGATGAAATATATTGTATTTAAATGATGTATATGTAACTCACAATATAATCAATGATTTGTTCTTGTTTATATATTTTTGTGTGGGGGTAAGGAGCGGAAACTACGTTTTTATTTAAATACTCGAAATTTATTATTATTATTATTATTATTATTATTATTGATGAAACATATATTTTGTTTCTTTTTCCAAGAATAAGTGTAATAGCGGTAACTTTGTTTCCACTTCCTAGTGCCGTTCTAATTCATAATCAACGCTGTTTTGAAGTACAAATATAAACAATATTCGAGTATTGCTGGTTTGAAAAAATTAGATCAATTAAATCAGGTTTATTAAACGTAACAATTGAGTACTTTGTATATTGAATACGGAAATGAAAACCCGATGAACCTATGACCCATAAAATATTTTGATTTGTCCTTACGGTCATATATATGTAGGAAATTACATTATCCAAATTTGAAAAGAAATTCAATCTACATCAATACATTACTCGTTGATAAGATAGTCAAGGAAATTATGTTTATATAAAGACACACTTTTATTACGCATGATGAGAAATAACCTTTCTAATGACAGAAATTATGTAGAGAGGGTTCATATTTTCTAAATTCACCTTCTAAATCACATTTTAACACGTCAGTAAAAAACCATACTAACCCAAATGTTAGCTTCTGTGTTTATTATTATCAGCAATATTTCTTGTCAAATTGTGCAACTTACTTTGCTAGAAAATTACTTTTTCAGGACTGATAATGACGAATACAAACATCAGGGGCGTAAGTGAAGCTATCACTGTGAACTCACTTAACATTAAAACCCAGACAGGCATCAATGCATCAGAGAATGTCACCACCGTAAAATCGGTATTTTCATCATCCAACTACTTGGAAGTTCGAGGCACCTACGCAAGCGATTCTGGCACCTTCATCAATGTACCGGGTCTAAATGGAGACTTGAGTATTCTAATAGATTCATCACGTTTTAATTTGAACAGACAGACAGTGCTAATTGAGCTGAATGATACACAGAATATGTATATTCATCTCTTTAATAGCACATTTCAAAGTAGCACATCCAATATCATAAGCATCACTGAACAAAGACCGCAGACAAATTTAACACAAGTTAATGTGGACATACAGGATAGTAGATTAAGTAGCATATCTAGTAATACGATATCGGTTTCTACTTGTTCTGTTCATTTTAGCTTTCGGACACATCGTAGCATTTTCTCCAGTTCATATTATATCATTTCCATTAATGCACAATCATCTAACACATTTGCTACCCAAAACTCGTTTATTGATGGTCAAAGAACGTTCTTTTTTCAATTCTGCAACAGACAGTTTGAAAATGTGAACGTTAGTCGGGTTATAAGCATTCAAAACAATACATTCTCAACATCATCTAATGGGGAGGATATTTATTACTACAGCTGGTATACAAATGATGCAACACACACATTCAATATTCAGGATAACGTTTTTGCACAACCGGGAATCACAAATAAACAAGGCTTTGTAGTCTACAGTCCATATTGGTACAACACAGCCAATAATTATTTCATTAGGGAAAATTCATTCTATGGGTACGGAACTGCTTTAAACTTCAATGGAAAGGCAAACGAAATTCAGATATCCCATAATACGTTTTTGAATAATTCGTATGTTTTGAAACTAAACAGAAGAGATTACAGTACAGGGTTTGTAAATATATCTGAGAACCGTATAGAACATAACAGTGCGGATGGAATCCTACAGATTCAGCCTTCTGTGTCAGATGAGAACGTTCGAATTCATGTCATCAATAACACAATTATAAATAATACTGGCTCGGTAATTACAGTGTCGGCTCCTTTTATACTTCTTAGACATAATTTCTTCGCAAATCAGAATGCCAGTTACAACCTGAGAGTCATTCCTGACAGAGGAACGTCATTTGCAGGCAAAGTTATTAATGCTTCTTTAAATTATTGGGGAACCACTGATGTCAACGTTATTGGAAAACAGATATATGACGCAACCTACGATGCATTGTTATCTGATGTCATTTTCCGGCCATATCTCGGCTCTATGAATATTACTAACATTCAAGATGAAGACGCCGCATTCGTAAGTCCCAACGGAGAAATAGGAGGCATGATAAAGGAAAATATTTATTTGTCAATTGAAAGAAGCCCTTATTTGGTGACCTCGAACATTGAAATTAAAGAAGAGGGAACACTTACGCTCGGTGCTGGAGTAATCTTAAAATTTAAAGCGAATCTTGGAATATCTGTCTTTGGTAAGTAAAACTGTAAATTGTATAATTTCAACTGCATTTGATGACCTTATAATTCAAACTGCTCCAATATTGGATTCTAATAGATTCTCTTTTATAAGTATGATTTCCAATTTTCATGCGTTCGTTATTTGACTATCGATGAATGTTTTCGATGTTTGCTTGGAAGTTCTCATGAATAGACTGACAGTCAGATACTGATAAACCATGTGTGGACTTGTTTTTCTATCTTGATTTTCCATCTGGTGATATTTATATTGCTATATATTGGTCCATTCTTGTTACATGATAGTGACGGAAACCAGGACTCCGCGAAAATCCTTTGTCGTGGATTATATCTTACTTTTCGTATCTAACATAGGTCGAAATTGCACTCTGACATAACATAAAACTCTTACATTCTATGCAGGCCCCGATCAAGTTTGTGTCATTTATTATATTCTGATGAACAGTTGTTCTCTTGTATTCCCTCCTGTAAACCGCCATATTACCCTTTTCAGTTTAAATTTCAGGTTCTTTAATAGCTTTAGGTAATACTTCACATCCAGTTCAGCTTTTCTCGGAAAGACATGACCAACAATGGCGAGGCATAGAGTTCAAGCGAAATAGAGGTACAGTTACTGTTTCAATTTATGTAATAATAGTGCAATTCAAGGTTATGAGATGGTAGTTAAGTTGTACTAGGTTATTTATCTTCCTTATTTAGGATTAGATCATTTAATGTCAACATTTGTCCAATAATGCAACTAGAAATAAAACGAAAAAAAATGGTATGTCAGCGTGTAAAAATGAACAATGTGGTATAAACAATAACTTTAGAAAGTCAATTAGACTTAATAATTGATTATTATTTGTATTGCAAAATTTAAATAATATCAGCGTCATTCTATAAGTTTCAATGAATTTGAAATATGTAAATATAAGCCCATTGTAGAAGGTCAGGTCTTTTGAATTTGCGTTAAATGTGTTATCATTGTAGATCTCTCCATTAGATTCACGTGTTAGGCTTAAGGGTTTATGCGGGTGAAGCTGTTGCGTGTAGCGGGAATGATTTAGTTTTAGATCCATTCTGGATGCAAGCACTCTCAGGTTTCACATGCGGAGTTCGAGAGTGTAGAATATATATATATAAATATATATATATATATATATATATATATATATATATATATATATATATATATATATATATATATATATATATATCTTCTTTATATTTGCAGGCAATGTAATGTCAACTTTACGCAGCATCCACGTTAACAATACGCTGAATGGTGTCTCTATCAATGGAAATTTTTCAGAGATAAGTGGTGTTGTATCCAACTTCTCACAAGAACATGGGTTTATCTTCACCACTACAAAGGATAACTCTTCTTACTATGAAATAAAGGTTGAAAATCTTATTGCTGCCAACAATAGCAAAAGTGGCGTTTTGATCCGGTCAGAACAAGTACCAATGAACTATCCAAGGATCGAGATTCAGAATTGTTTAGTACAAGGAAACACCGAAAGTGGATTTAGTGTCGAAGCAAATACCACAGTAATCATTTCAAAATGTCATATTGTGGATAATCATTTGAGTGGAGTATACATAAACACTGGGGGAAAAACCCACCTGTTCTCATCTATGCTGTCTCTGAACCGTCAGTATGCTTTAAATGCTTACAGGCCCTATGAAGTCCTCCTTGAATCTTGCAATGTGTCGAATCATAATTATGGCAGTTATACTTATTGGGGAGCATGGAATACGCGGCAATATATAGAAATCTATCTTGATCAGTCATCGCGTCTCAACGTGACCATGAAACGTAATCGATTCGTAAATAATACAGCGGACGGAATTCGTCTATACAAAACTTACTATAGTAGTAGTGAATACTTCTATACTTTAGAACACAATACATTTCAGAATGGCAATCGAACACTCTTAATTACGGATCAATCGTACTCGTACGCAAACAGTATCGGACACATTATGATTCGTAATAATACGTTCGAGAATATCACTGAATCTGTGTTTCAATTAGCATATATTGACATAGATAAAGTGTCTACCGTTTGGATAATGAACAACACTTTCAAAAACAGCATTACCGCAAACTTAATTGTCTTTACAGGAAATGTCGACGTTAGTTACAATGGTAATATTACCATTTATGAAAACAATTTTCTAGACAATAAAGTAAAGTCAACAATCGTGTTGAACACTTACTACGATAATGTAACAATATCTAAAAATATTTTCAAAAATATAGGATCTGAATGTGAAGTAGTGGGACCAGACTTCAAAAGTACCTTTTCTCTTGATGCCAAATTCAACTTCTGGGGCGAATCAAATGGGGAGAAGGTTGTAGAAAAGGTGTGCGGTTTTGAAAAAAACATGACAAAATCTTTCATTTACTATGTTCCATATTATATTGATGTTACAATGCAAACACAACTTGCACAGGAACAAGACACATTCAACCTAGATGGCGCCCTAGGAGGAGAAGTGACAGGATTAATAAATCTATTAAAGCAGATGTCACCGTATAGAATTACTCGATCGATCATGTTGAGGTAAATCCGTTCAACTTTCAATACGATGTTTGTATCAATGTATCATAAACTCTTTATGTCGAACGATTTCATACAAATATTTTCAAACTTTTTTGTGTTTATAAATATAATTTATTTGAATTTTGACATGTGTAACTATTTGAACTGCATCTTGTCTCAGTCGTAATAAATTACATTCTTTTTCACTTGGTAAACTTTACTTACCATGTTGGTGCACTTAAATATTGTATCGAATCAACGCGAATTTGTTACTTTTATCTTTCTAAGATATAAAGTAACTTTCCTCCCAAGTGATATTTGCTATCCATTCTTTTGTTTTGAAACTATATTATGAAATGTCAGTGCATTTTCACCAGATGAAAATTTTACAATTTCTTCTAAACCAATCCTTCGTTCAAATGTAGTGCTCCATCAAAGTGGCACCTGCTATAATCTTATGATTATGTAAATATCAAACATCTGAATTCCAGGAACGATTCAAGACTCGTCATCGAAGATGGGGTGATACTTCAATTTGAGAACGATCGCGGAATTTATGCATTTGGTAAGTTTGCAAAATTGTACATGGTCACAAATCATATAATACTGAAATGGAATATGCTACGTTTTCACAATTTAAAAAATGTATTTAACAATTATTCATCTTTAAAGAGAAAGTATTTTTACTATATGCATTTGTTTGTATATAGATATATAGATAGAGAGAGAGAGAGAGAGAGAGAGAGATAAATAGATAGATAGATAACTCACACCAAGTCTAAATACAAACTAAATTATACCCTTCTTTGTTTCCGCCAAATTGTTGACAAAAAAGACAATGTTGGAAATCTTTTTATAATTTCTTTTGAAGTTCGCATTGAATGTTGAAAGATGAATTAGCTCATTTGATTTTATTCGTGATGGGAGATGAGGATGTAACATTCAGGGATCACTATAATTGACATGTATTTTAATTTTTACAATTGAAGATAATATATCCTTGAGATATATTTCATCTTTACCATTGTACCTAGCCACGTCCGCCAAACGTTCTACATTAGTTTTATCCATTATTACAACATTTACTTCATTTTCTCGTTACCATTCCGAGAGGATCACCTGGACCCTAATTAAGGAAATATTTCGTACCAATCTGTATTATGTGCATTGTCATCCTTAGGTTCCTTACAAACAAGAGGTCTTGCCGACTCAAGGATAGTATTAGAGGGAGCAAATGCAACAAGATGGTTTGGGATTATTCTAAATTCAACAGTGACAGGTAGATTGTTGACATTTTATGACAGATACTGCATTTAGCATCATCTTACCTCATATTATTTGACCATTTATCATTGCCTAATTGACGATATATCTGGTTTAAACCAGTTATGTATTGACAGTATCTCCTCCAAGAAGTGATTCACTCAGTATTTCTTACTTTATTTACCCCTTCCACTCCTCCAAAGGGGTTATTCCCGCGATAGGTGTACCTTTCTCTCCGAAGATTCACTCTTTGTTTATCCCTGTAGTTCCTGAAACTTAAGATATAAATGCAGTCTGGCAGTAGTGTTGGGTTCTTGTAGTTCTTTAGAAGAGAATTTGATGTCATGAAAAACATACCAACATTTATTTTATCGATGTTCTGAACATTACATCAATTACTGATAATTATGTGTCAAACCTTTAATGAGAATACAAGCGAGTTAATGTTTCCACTAACCTGAATCGGGCTTTAGACGATTATGTCAATGTTATGATAATGTTCCACTAACACAATGTACTGGACATATGTGCGACACTTGAATATGTTAAGTTATAGAGATGAATAAATGGCGAATTTCGCTCTTAAATATATATCACAATATTTAGAATATATTCCCTATTTTCAAATATTTCTTTCTCAAATGTGGATGACTATAGTTCACTTGGTCGATATTACTATCATCGTAATACCATATATTCATCCTAAGTATTTATAGACTACTGCATTTGTATGGGAAAATATGAACGAGTCTTGTGATGGAATACTGCACGACCTTGGGAGTGCAGTATATCCTTTTGACAAAACGACTTCGTATTTTCCCATACAAATGCAGTAACCTTTTTATTATATGCTCATTTTTTTATTCTACCTAAGGTTTAATTATATAAACACAATACACTACAAGAAACAACGTAAATGAATGTATGCCGCATTGCAAACTAAATACACAAGCGCATATTCATCATTACACAAATCAACATTATTACTGCGCACATTACTCCGCCCAGATAAATTTGAACTTAGTCGCGCGTTCGACATAACTTTCGAAAGAAAATGGCGTGTCTAGTTAAAATTGAAATTTGGAGTCATATTGTAAATGAATGTGCATTGCAACAACTTTTCCTTTTGATCTGGAATGAATAGATTTTGGGATTTTTCTCGATTCTAGGAAATTTCATGATTATGGACTGGATTTGTATGTGACGATTCCACATGAAATACATGAGATTTAATACGCTAGGGAGAAGCGTGTTGACATCTGCAAATGTGTTTCTGTTTCTATCACTGAATGTTTGAAGTCATAATGTGGGAAAAATATGAAGTCTTTCAATTGCAGTTATTAATTCTACGCTTTGGAATTTAATGCTTATTTCATTTTGAGTGCAGTAAGGAGGATGCATTGCACTTATCATTGAAATTACAGCACAATTTCGAAATCTGTAATCCAGATTCAAAACCTATGATATGGCTCATGTAATTCGGATTTGCAGAATTAAGAAAATACATTTTTGAGGAAATTCAGGATGTAAAACTGTAAGTGTATTTCATTTTGCCATTCTTATCACCAGCTAAAGAAGAGAGTATATGACTTGTCACTTGTATGTTATATGTAAGGACCTTATCTTGAGTCTGTTATATACTGTAGCTAGCCTAAATCCGTAACATTGTATCAACGCGGAATGTGCCAAAACAGCTGGCACGTGGCAGTCCACGAAACACCTGTTTTAGGTCATTCAGAAACAAATTTAAACAACCACAACGTAAAGAGCCTTTTACGCGAGTGTACATGATTTGTGTACAATCAAAAGTGCTGGCGTCTGCGTCCATTGTTGGTTTACAATAGAAAGTAGTTTCTTTATGCAAGTGAATGCTATATGTGTATTGTCGCGCGAGTTCAGTATCGGGTAATACTGAACGATTCTGACAATGTAAATTTAACGTGGAAAAATGAGCACGTAAGAAAATTAAATACTTGAGGTAAGTTTCTTATATAAATATATTATTAGCGTCCATTCCTTGTTATATAGGTGCTGTTCTAGTGATTTGTACCTGTACTGTCTCTAATGTGGTCTTTACTTTGAATCAATTAAGACGCTTTATTTAATTTATTTGTACATGGTGTGGACTATAGAAAACAATCATTTTGCTGTACATTTTTCTCCGCGGTCATGTACTTACAGATACGTTTTCTATCTATAATCTAGTCAAAGTTACTATGAGCGAGGCTTATATGAATTTACTTATACAGGCAGGCAGTTGGCCTTCCCTACAGGTAACATTTATTACAATTGATATTTTAGCGTCTTCTTCATAAACATTAATAACAACGATCCAAATCTCTGCCTGAATGGCCACGTGCGCATTTTTATAAGTAATTGATGATAGTGTGATACCCTTCACCTCAACTCCGAATTTCAAAAAATAACAGGATGCGTGCCGCGCTGAACCTGTATATATTGTTTGTTCTCCTTTATCTTACAGCTTTAGACCATGAGCAAGATCGGAATGACAACCACTCAATATGGGTAGCTTATTCATGTTGTCAATCTACAAATACATTACAGACATGCATATAACGACAGAAGTTAATGGGCGGGGAAATCGCAGAAACGCACCTTCAGAGACTGGCATGTCATCCGTTTTCACGCTCTGGTTCGACACCATATCTATTACAGGATAGCGTAATAGAGAGTAAAGATACAGTCATGGTGGATTAATATTCTATACCCCGCCCCACCATCATGAACTGAACAACGGCATGCCAGCCACTATGGCCCTGTTCTTGACCGGTCTCTGTCTTATGCCTGTGATCGTAATGGATCACGACCACAATCAATCATTCAGTAGCAGACACCAAAATAATGACCTTACCCAGTATCACGAACCCATATTAATCAGGTACTCTCAATGACCTATGGTAACCGCATAGAGCCTAAAGGCACTCCCTGCGAACTACGCCCAGGTTAGTACCTCAGTATTAAAGAGATATCTCTTCACTTTGTGCTCATTCATTTGCCACACAAAGGAAGCATGTACTTAGCAACAGCTTGAAAGTCACCCTATCAAGCTCTGGATGTTCTGGGAGTTATTTAGGCACCATCCTCGACTCTTCTCCAGCTATTTCACAGGCAACACAAGTGACAACATCTTTATCCAAAGACAAAGGAAATTTCCCGCATGTCCCCTTGTCGTTTTCGTTTTTGTCTTTCTTCTTTACGCACCGATACTCGGCAAAAATCCGCAAACGAGCCACGTCCCTCACTATCGCAGCTAAAGTGGAGTTATTCTTAGGACTATTAACAAAATGATATAAATGACACAATATAAATGACACAAGCCACTGGAAAGCAGTCTACCGAATATACAACTGTCACAAACCTCAGTTCTTCTGAACAAAAATGAACTAGAGGCAGAGAGTTTCGGTCCAATACAGCACACCATCTAAACAATTATACCATCTTCCTTCTGCCTTTAGCACCGATCACGGTATGTAGAAGGCTCTTGTTCGTCCCTACTGAATGGGATAAGATGTGACACGATAACCTATGGACCTGACAAGCGGTTCCCTAGGGATTCAGGGTAACATTTAGCGCTTCTATGCCTTTGTTAAGGGTCGCGTCAGACACAAACATACTCTATCAATTCAATCGCGATGAAAACACCACGATGTGTTCTAAATGTCTTCCACGCGGGAGACTACACAATCAATGTTGACTTGGAAGATGCGTGTCTGTACCTAACCATTCACACAGCTTCAATCTCAGAACTTTCTCAGCAGGACTCAGAAACAGCATGAATATGGAATTCTTATCTGTCCGACATATCAACTGTGATGAGCTATATCAAACTGCATGTTGGAACGAAGTCCCCCCGACGTTTCTGTCCCATGCCGATTAAATGTATTAGTCATCAATTAATCCTTCGGGTTTCATTTAGATATGTGCCTGATGAGATTAGCTAATGGTGGATCTATTTTCGTCTAGTTGGAATGCAAAGGCACAGCATTTGCCTTACAAGTACCGGATATGAAGGCTTGTTTGGTCGATGCTCTTTCCATATACTGGAACGGCCTGGAAGCATTCGCTTACCCTCCAACACCTCTGAAGGTGGTACAGAAGGCAGATGAATCGAAGTGACTCTTCATCTTTGTTGCTTTTCTCAAATGAGAAAATCGTGTATCAACGACCTCATCACTGTCTGGTCAGAAATCTCCAGGAATCTAAAATGTCATCGTTTGCTCAAGCAACAGCTGCGGCAGGTGTTTTGTTGCATCCCAGAGTAACTGAACCTGCTCGTCTTGATAGTATTACACAAACCCTCAGGAACAGACTGTTCTCACAACCAGTAGTCGAGATATCGCTCGAGCGAGATGGCTCTCCACTTTAAAAGTGTACGAAAACAAATTTGATCTTCACACTGTTGTGTGCCCAAGAAGAAAACATACCACTGCAGGCATCTGTGTCTCAATTATCTAACTTCGTACTATGGCTCTTTGACAAGAAAACATTAATACCCATCAAGCCCTTCCGTTTCACACATTCTGACACTCTGCATCATCGTGAAAGAAAGGATACCGATCAAAACAAAGGCCTATCCGATATTCCCTTCATCTCAATGTATTATACGGGAACCATTTCGACCTAGGAAGTGTTAATTAAAAAGGACATAGCCGTAACGTAAAAATCCCAAACCTCCTCCTAACCCTCACAGAGGGAAAGGAAAACATCAGCACGAACAGTCTTGTCCTAAAAAGTGCGTTACTGCTTCCGCATATCGGAAAATAAGCCCAGACCAAACATACTTCAGCCACTAAAGTTAGGGCAGTTTGAAGATATACTGCATTTGATCGAAACTGTTCTCTATCTATCATTATCGATTTCTTTCGATGGAGAATCGAGTTCACCTCTCCGTCATTATCTCAGACATCCTTAATCCTAAAAGGTACATATAGATCTGGTGTTGCCCATAGTCGTTTCGTAAAACGTTACAGTCTCAGGCCGTTCAAATTCTTCATCAGGACGAAGGCAAACGACTTCTCTTGATTTGCAGGAAGAAACATATTTCTATGTTGCGGTTGTTCGTCTGACGAATAGTTTGTTCTCCAGTCGTGTTATCTCGAAACTGTCCCGCATACTTAGCACACCGAAGATGGTATATCCTTGGTAAGAGGACGTATCTCCTCCACCTCGTACCTATTATCTTAAGGTATTATGATTGTGTAAATTAGTTGAATAAGAAACAAGGTTTTGTCGAGAAAAGTGTTTCTTTAGTTATACTTACCTGTTCACGATATGCATACACACACAACTTCTCGCACTTACATCAATATCGAGGGCGTCCCGTCTATTCTAGCAAAAACACTCGCAACCTCTCCGCAGTTACGTCCATACAGATAGAAACCCTTTTGATCTAACAGTAATCGAAACATTTATGATATGTTGCGCCAATTCATGTTCCAGTGTCAGAACAATACACCTCCTATCTAAGTGGACAGATAACTTTTATATTGATAGCTAAATGTATCAGCCTGGATGGGCTGAATTTGCGGGGCAATGTTATTTTTTCTAACCTATTTTGATCGGAGAAATATTTATATGTTTGAGTGTGTGTGTGTGTGTGTGTGTGTGTGTGTGACAGAGAGAGAAAGAGAGAGAGAAAGAGAGATCTTACACAACTTCTACAATAATATATATTTACCACTTACCCGAATATTAATATTTGCTTATGAAACTTTGAACTTCGCATTTATTCCCATTCTACCATATTTTCTTCTTCAGATGAGTCAAGGCTGAACTTTACACATATATTACGAACAAGACTTGGTCTACAGACTCAGAGTCCATATTTTGTTATATCGTCGTGCATTATATCGGATTCATCAGGTTTTGGACTTGCTATGAGTCTCGAGCAAGGAATCATTCTTCATGATTTCTTGGGAACAATTATCGAGAACACGAATGGAGATGGAATTTTTTTGAGAAACAACGGAAACATCTCCATTGTGAACGTTACAGTTCGGAATGTGTCGTCGCGAGGAATATATTTGAACTCAGACTGGGGTCAATTCAAGCTAAGCAGAAGCACTATACGTAACTGCTCCAAAGCCATCGAAGTGACGTTCGGTTCCACAAATGTTGCCGGAAATTTCTACATGGAGAACTGCACCATTGACAACAATACAGTTGGTGTATTTATTTCAACTCAGAATTACTACAGTATTAATACCATTAACTTATTTAAAAATAACTTCATCAATAACAAGGGCCTAACTTTGGATGTAAATGCTCCATCATATCAGTATTGGTACGTGTACGACAATGGATTTACAAGACAGATTGACATAGGGAATAACTACTTTGAGAATAATGGAGATATCATGTTAAAAACATGGAACTTAATGAACTTAACATTTCATGATAATATTGTGAAGAAGGGTAACAAGACAAGTTCTACTAATCAATGCATGTTACATGCTTTTGCAAGTGGAAGTTCTGATCTCGCTTACAGACGATTTGATATTTCAACAAATGTATTTGAGATAAACGATGCAGCGTGTGCTATATACTTGGATGCGAGCGATTACGTGGTGAATGGAACATTTTTCTATAATAAGCTTTTGTCCAACAAAGACAAGGATTCTGTAGTTAAAGTCAATACCCGGCATTACAAATTGTCTCAAAATATTTTCGATAATCCGGGTTCACCATTTGATTTATACGTGACCAGGCAAGGCAACGGTACAATTACAGCTGCAAATAATTGGTGGGGTAGTGCCAACCCTACTTTTGTTTCCAATAGAATATTTGACTACAGAAGAGATATTACTATTTTAAGTGTTAATATCACACCTATTTTGACCGATCAAACGTTCGACTGTTCTGGTGTTAACAACTGCAGTGGACATGGAGAGTGCGTGCGTCCAAATGGCTGTAGATGTATCTCCGGATGGGCGGGACAATCTTGCTCAGACTATGACTGTGCAGGTGTGAACTTCTGTTATGGAAATGGACAATGTGTTGGACCTGACCGATGCAGTTGTTTGGACGGTTGGACTGGTGATGAATGCATTTATGCTACATGTAACAATGTCAATAACTGTAGCTATCATGGAGTCTGTATTCGACCAAATGTGTGTACATGCGCAGGTGACTTTACAGGCAATGACTGCAGCAGATGCGTTGCTTTACACTGGGGACCGGATTGTAAACCGTGTCCATCTTGTAGAAATGGAGTCTGCGACCTAAACACAGGTATCATTTTCGCAAAAAAAACTCCTCACTGTAAAATAATTGCATGAAAGAAAAGCAATTTTCCAAGTTCATTCAAGTTTTATAAGACATTTTTATTTTAACGAAATTATACTATTATAACACTCAGTTCCCTGCGTCAGATCATAATCCTCCTAAACTTTATAAAATTGAGAGAATATATAAGGCAATGATGAAACAAGGTCTACAAATAATTGTCGTTATTTGTTCCGGAAATAAGTTTGGACCAATCATAAAAGTCTATAACTTACTTGATAAGATTAGAAAAGTTTGATAGCTGATGGTAGAGTTCAAGAAAAGTTACAATTTCGGAAAAAGTGAGATGTATTTGAAGCGAAACTGTGCAATCAAGCCGAATGTCTCCGAATAATAGTAGATATTATTCATCATTCAACACAGGAATGTAAGGTATTAGATCATATGCATCAATACAATGCGATCAGTATAAACCCAAGTTGACTTTCTAGTTATATATATATATATATATATATATATATATATATATATATATATATATATATATATATATATATATATATTCAGTCCGTTTTCCGTTTTGAACCTACAGGACTCTGCGTTTGTAATGGAAACAACTGGGCTGGATACTTATGTGACAGATGCAATGAAACATTTTATGGACCGAACTGTTTGCCATTGATCATGGCGTTAAATATCATACCAAGTCAAGGTACTGACAAGGGAGGTAACCTAGTACATGTCTGGGGACATAATTTTCCTGAGACACAAAATAATACCTACTTTTGTAAATTTGGAACAAACGTTTCCAATGGCACTTGGGTCGCTTGGAATCATGTGATTTGTACCGCTCCTGCACTTCCTTCTGGCGACATCATTCTTGAAGTTTCACCAAATGGAACGTTATATACTAACAACAAAGTAAGTGCTTGTCAATGGTGTTCTATATACAAAATGAACTCTTGTGTCGCTGAAATAGCCTATCTCTGAATGTGAAACATGATTTGTCATCAGTCCGTTTTCCTTGTTCTGATACCCTTCATGGATTTGAAAACATGATTTTGTCTGTATAGAACTACAAATAAAGTCAAAAAAATTAAAACATATGTCTCATTTTTAACAATTCGGTGGCAGTTTCTGTTTTTTCTTCTTTAAAATAATAGTCGTGAAAGTATATCTTAGCTCCGCCTACAAAGACAACACAATAAGAACTACAATATATATTTGAGTTGCTATTGGAACTTCACCCTCTGACCCGAAACAATGGCTTCGTGTTTGGAAGACTATTTAGCGATGTGTATAACTGTATTACGATTATAGTTGGATTAATTATTTTATTAAGGAGTTCGAGAGAACACAATGACTTGTAATGACAAAATGTTTCATTAGAATTACTTCTTAGTGCCAAATATAGTGTTTTCATTTCCTGATTTGTGATATTGTTATTATTAAGTTTTTATGGTTCAAACGTTAATATGAAATTTACATTATATGCATATTGCACGTACTTTCAGCTCGTTTACACATACTATGCAACATGTCCGCCAGGAGCTTGCGGGCGTGGTCTGAATCCTCCCCATGGCCAATGTCTATTTGGTGGTTGTTCCTGCAACCTTCCATGGACTGGAGATGGGTGTACTGTAGAATTGCTCGCTCCCATCATACAAGCCCCTCCTGCACAAGCAACAGTTTCGGAATCAAGTTCGTATTCCTACCAGTTGAATTTAACTCAGGTTGGTATACATTTACTGGTGCACTACATTCGAAACTGTAGCTTTAATTTCGTTATTCATTTATTTCTCCTTGCATCATTTAAATAACCGATTTTATTTTGTTGTCACATTATGATTATATTTGCGAAACAATGTGGAAGAAATTAAAGCATTATTTGTTTACAAACTCATCGTCGTACTCATTAAAATTATATTCCAAATAGACATATTTTTGATCATTTGATTTTATTAATTATGTACAATGACATCAACTGCGATTCCACAATTTTAAATCCGATAGAAGTGTCACGCAGTTTCATTTTGCAGTCATTAGCAATAAGACGTTGTATGATACACATTAAATGTACAAATAACTAATTAAATGTGAAAATCCTAAGCACATATATACCACTAAGCCTGCTTTAAGTCAACCAGCCTAATATTCAACCAGCAGATACTTATTCAGACATTCTCGTAAATGCACTGAAAAACAAAATATTGTAAATGTCACACTACGTACTAACTCTATCCAATATATAACTGAGTATCCATACAATCCATTTTCTTCACAAAAACTGATGACGATTTCATCCACTTTTTTCCAGGGAAGTGAACCAATAACATGGACTTTGACTAACTATCCAAGTAGCATGACAATAAATGAACGAAATGGATTGGTGGAGTGGAGGCGCAGACTGGCTGGTTCAGCACCCTATCAAATTACAGCAAAAGCAAGCAATATTATTGGTTCTCATAGTATCACGTGGTCAATAATGGTTCCACGCTCATATTCTGCACAGGCGACTAGTATTGAACCGAGTGGCATTTTACCATTACCCAAACCTGTGTCAATATCAGGTGTTGTAAACTTTGTAGATGGGAGCACGCCACGAGTTATTCCCGTTGATATCAGGTACGTTAACTCCAGCTCAAGATTTCCAACTAAAGACCTTAACAATTGTTCTGTATTCCCAAATTAAGATATAAATTGAGACAAAATTTGCAACCAAATATCTAGTTAATATGTCGTTTTTGCGAACCATTAAAACTTAATCTATTGTGTCTTGCAAGTACATATAAATGCATCCAAACCGACAAATGGTAGAAATAAGGTTTCCTAGATCACATCACAGGCTTGCAGTTAAATATACGTTACAATGGACAAGTGATAGTGCGTACACAGCCAATAGTAATTGAAACAACGTATATGCAACCAAACGAAGATTATAAATGTTAGTCCAATGACCTACGTGTTCAATATTGTGGAGAAAACATCCGTCACACACAAAAAAGTACCTAAATATTATGCCATCATTTGTAAGTCAAGAATCCTCGTTGCATGTCACAATTTATTATGTCAGGCTCGTCTTGTAAGGGTTCTTTGTTTACGAAGAGAGAGAGAGAGAGAGAGAGAGAGATCAAATGTGCTTGGAGAGAGAGACAGACAGACAGATATACAGACTGGGGATGGGGGTGATGAGACTTAACATAAAGGCATTTATTATTTGTCCTTCCCTATGTTTCTGTATTACTCGAGCAGTCTATACCCTTACCAGCCCACACAGTGAATATAATGTTAGGCAAGCGTAGGGCGACCTTCGGATATTTTAATATTTAAAACCCATATTAATATCGTTTAAAAAACCAAGAAGAAACAAACAAAAGCAAACAAACCATTGCAATGATATATGATGACCAATAAGTGTACCGTGCATGTTTAACAGGTCATTGTAACATTGCATCTTTTGTATTGTGAACTTTGTGTAAAAATACCATGAAAAGTGTACGCTTAACAGTTACGAAGTCACTTGATCTTGCTTTTTTCAGTTGCATTTTTTTAGAATTTAGTGCTTTGGTTGATTTCTGAAATTGACGGTCTCTCAGAGATACTTGATACCCTTCAGCCCTAAGATGGCGTTCTATGCTGTTTCTTTTGGAATCTAAAGAGCATGGCTCATACTCAGAACCATTGACTTTGCCAATCGTTATAAACATTTCGACTAAATTCGTGTTTAAATGATCCGGAATGATATTTTCAATGCAGCGTGTCACACGTTTTTTATCATGCAGTCATCGCTGCATATTCCTGATATCACGCTCAGACGCCTGCTTTGTTGAAAGTTACTTTTGTGATTCTATGAATTCATCCACATTTTCTCACACCACCTACTTTCCCGTATTCTCTACCTTATGTAAGAGAGATGGAGGGAGAGAGAGAGAGAAATCCATTGAAAAGCAGAGAGTATTTCCATGAAGTTGTGTACATATTTAATTCACATAGAAGACTGGAATTATGAATAATGATATCGTTATTTTATAGAATGTCAAAACGATAGCCTGTTTCTGAAATATAACCTAATATTGAAAAACTATTATGAAACATCATTCAGGCGGATCACAATTTGATATGCCAAAGGTATTGATATACCACATTGCTTTGTAATAACACTTTAAACTTTAAACGTCATGCTACTTAATCGGTGTTATTTGTAATCGTGTGTTGCACAGACAATCGCATGACGACCAAGAGAAATAGGGGAGGGAGAGAGAGAGCTGTTCCCAAGACAATTACGTCTGCATAGTTGTATAGTTATTTTACTAACTGGGCCAATGTTCGTTCTTGTTGTCTCACACGTAAGTCATTTTACCCGAAATTTTATTCATCTGGTAATTCCAGAAAAGTTTCTCGGGAAACAAAACTGAAGAATATACAAAGGCTAAATATAAAAGCCCATCATCTTCATCAAACAATTTAGCGAAGGCATTATTTATTTTTACAGCAAGAATTGTCCAAAATCGTTTTCTGACCAATGTTTATATTTTAGTTTCATATTCTTAACATCGTATTCTTCAGTTTTCACTGAATCATATGTTTGCACTGGATACAGATATTCAACTTCCACAATACTGATTTAACTAATGATTACTTAACATGTTAGGAACTCCTTATCCAGATAATGTATATATGGCCTAGTTCGGAGTATTATACATCCTAAAGCATGTATTCTGGACCTTAAATTAATGTACGTAGTCAATGTCATGAGATATTAAACACGTTTAATATCGAATACATTCTTATTTAACTGCCGTCCTTCCTCTTCGAAGAATACGTTCCGAATAATGATTTGAAGCCTCTCCTACAATTAGAACGAGTGTCGCAGTAGATAGAGTAAAACAAATATTTTAGTGGATCGTCAAATATCCAGAATACTGCCCTGTATTTGTCCTAAAGCCGGTCTAGGTGCATATTTGTCTTTACTCCAGTTGGCTTACATTAATAAACGGCCACTGAACCTCAGCTACAAATTTATATGCTGATTTGTAACCAGTGGCACTTATTGTATTACTTTTTTTGGTCTGTGAAAAAAAAAATATTCTTAATATTTTTCCATCACCTTCCTGTCTATATGATGTCTTTCCCAGAAATATGCTCTACCAAATTTAGTTTATTACGGTCATTATGGTATTTACCTACTTTTTCATTTTCGAAACTAGAACTGCATTCAATTTAAAGTGGCATATTACGGACAATATGACAGGAAGAGTATTGCTTTGAAACAGTAAATTATTGTGATCAGGTTTATATACGTATCGCTCGTTCAGTAACTGATTCACAATATCGTTTAATATCAAATCAAACATTATAATTCCCGAAGGGAAACAACAACATTGTCATTCATGTTAAACAACAGAAACATAACGTTTTGCCAATGTTAACTAAGAATGATTGTCTCTTAAGTGCAATTACTTGGGAGAGCAGCTAAGGCAAACTCGACTGGTATTGTCAGATTGTATTTGAGATTATTGGGTTAAAATGGCACACCTAAATCGATATAAATTCAGAGCATCGCAGTCCAAACGTTTCATGTGGCTTATATGATTCTGTACTTGGGATTGGCTGCTGAAAATATAAGATACTTTGTAGAGTTAGAAGTCTCTCCACGGGAAGGACATCAGTAATATCAGAGTTGACCAATCCACTGCAACCTACTAGTTGGACAGCCACCTACTACCCACGACCGGATGATGCTGGAACTTTTGAAGTGGTAATTATTGCAGATTTGGTATCTTCTACATATATCTAGAATATTCAGCAATAATCCTGACAAAGAAAGATTGCCTTATCGGATACATATTTTACAAAATTAGTAAAGTATATTTCCAAGCCTAAATGTACCTAAGACGGTACACATTTTTGCACAATTGCATTTTTCCTTCATGTTTTTCTTATATAATGCACAATAATACATTTGTATCTTTCTCATAAAAATATAATTCGTTATCAAATGAGAATAATTGACTACAGTTTAGCTTCTTTTAGTCAGAAAATAAATTGGATGAATTGGTGGTATTATCCTAATTTTACAATATATTCATTTGCAATATATGTTTGCGGGAAACATCTTCACAAATATCAGCATAATGCTAGCGTCACAATTTTAAAACAAAAGTACAAAGAAATCAACCATTACCAAAGAATCACATGTTCCATGCAATGGCACAAAATACCTGCCGAAAATAATTGTTGTATATCTAATGTCTAACTTCAGGCTGCTTATCATCCTGCTGAACCTACCTTCAATTCGACCGTCACTTGGTCAGTTTTGGGCATGCGCTGTGAGCCAAGTTCAGTATCCGTTGACAAAGTTATTGAAGACGGAACCATTATTTTCCAAGGACTATCAAAACTTATCAACGTGGGTGGATATCCAATACCTGCAATCACCACTAAGGTATTTATTTATGTCTGTTTACAAAATATTGATTATTTCCCGTTAAAATTAAAACTACAGTGCTTGAATTGTATGCGATGTTTGCCTTGGAATATCAAATTGGCAAGAGAGAAAATTGCATTCGATACTTGAAAAGTGATCTAGCGGGCTATTTGGCAAGTCATTTACAGTAGAACCACAGAAACCCAGCAATTTATGACATCAAGGAATTTGCAAAAGGTGTAAAACTGAGCACTTGCTCATCGGTTATCGTGACAGACTCCGGACTGCCACAGAACCAGCCTGGGTTAGCTATCGTGTTTGCAAGGCTGTGTCGTAAAGCAGCAGCCCAAACTAAATCATATTATACACCGATGCCTAAAACCACGTTTATACATTAAGAACACTGACTTAAGATTTTAAAATGTAATACAGCGTATATCTTTCTGCTAATGATTTGCAACAACTTTCATTTGTCATTAGAAAGTTTAATATTTCTGTATACAATTTAGCTAACATTATTGAATATGAAAGTCTTTGTCTCTTTGTGAGATAGTATATGCCGTTTAGATCTACATACGTTCAATGATACGAGTTCTTTGCAGTATATATTTTAACAGTAATGTAATGGTACTGCAAAAATGGACCAAACTAGTCTTATTGTGTAAATCGGTAAGCACATTTTAAAATCTGTAATTGACACAACTTTAATGTATACAAGTTCAATTGCACGTAATTTCGTATTGACAGTAATGCATGATATTGAGTTATATCAGCAATATTTAAACGGATTGTTGTTTAATCAGCCATTCTACAAGATAAAATAAACTACAATTGTTTGCATGAACTACTATAACAGAAAGGAAACAAACGCAATCCATATTTTCCCACATAGGCAATAACGTGTGACTCGTATCTTACAGCTGCAGTTGGTGATGATGCTCACATCAAAGTGCACACGTGACAAAATGAACTAGGCCAGTGTTTCAAAGTAAATGTAAATTTGAAAGATTTAGGTGGTCAGTTCCATGCTAAGTTCAGATGTTTGTGACAAATTAACTGTAAATCATAGTTGATAGTACATATCAATAATTGTTGGAACAAGCAGCTAGCCAATATTTATATGAAAAGGTTTATTTGAAAACTTTGTTCCCCAACAATCCATATAAATTATGATATATATCTATAGGTTACTGCATTTCTATGGGAAAATAGGAACGAGTTTTTGGAATGAATGCTGCACGAACTTGTGAGTGCAGTTTATCTTTCCGACAAAACGAGTTCATATTTTCCCATACTAATGCAATAACCTTTTTATTATATGCTCATTTTTTTATTCTACCTAAGATTTAATTACATAAACAAAATACACTACAAGAAACAACGTAAATGAATGAATGCCGTATTCCAAAATAAATACACAAGCGCAGATTTGACATTACAAAATGACATCATTATTAATGCGCACATAACTCCGCCCAGATAAATTTGAACTTAGTCACGCGCTCGACATAACTTTCGAAAGAAAATGGGCATGTCTAGTTAAAGTTGAAATTTGCAGTCATGTTGTGAATGAATGTGTATTGCAACGACTTTTCCATTTGATCTAAAGTAAAAAACAATTTGGTATTTTGTTTCGATTCCACGAAGATTTGTGATTTTGGACTGGATTCATCTGTGCAAATTATACATGAAATACATCGGATTGAAGTGGCGCGGAAGAAGCGTGTTTACGTCTGCAAATGTGTTTCTGTTTCTGTCATTGAATGTTTGAAATCATAACGTGGGAAACTATGAAGTCTTTCAATTGCAATTTTCAAAAAGACGCTTTGGAATTTAATGTGTTTTTCATTTTGAGTGCAGTAAGGAGGATGCAATTGCACCTATCATCGAAATTACAGCACACTTTCGAAATGTGTAATCCAGATTGAAAACCTATGACATGGCTCATGTAATTCGGATTTGCGCGCGTTCAGTATCGGGGAATTCTGAACGATTCCGACAATGTAAAGTTAACGGGGAAAAAATGAGCATATAATAATAGATGATTCAATACACTTCATAAACAGTGCTTATCCGGTTGAAGGTCAATATAATATGTGTGTCTCTATCACTCCCCATTTTCAGCTTGGTATAGTTTCATCATTGTGTCCGAAGTTTAGGGTCAGAAACAAAGCTATTCAATTGGATTAGCTGTAATCATATATACATTTGAACCTATCTTATTGCAGGAAGTAAAATTATGTTGTTTAAACTTGAGATTGTTTGGGGAAATACAGGCCAATGGTAGTAGTATTAGTATAGATGCTTTTATCCCCAGTGCGTTTTGAACAATTTTTAAATTGTCATTTCACAGTTCCTTATTAACGCAGATAATTGTGTGCAAAATGTTTGTGTGATTATATTTCTAAATTGTCCTTATATTTGTCTGCATAATTCTTAAACCAGCCAATTCCTCATGCATATTCTTGCTTACTCAGTGTGGAGTAACGTCAGTAAATATCTGACTTTATTTACTTAGCTGTCTTACGGTTCTATAGTATCAGGTATGTGCAAAATGTATAGTTCGTCCTCTGCGCGAAACTATTCAATCGCAGAGTAAACATCATATTTGCAAATATTTGTAGACAACTAACTTCAACATCTACCCTTATTAGTCTATAGACCGGCAGATGTTTTTCGGATAATAAATGTAATTCTATGACTATTAATATCCTTTGGGTCAGTGTAAATGATCACACAATTCACTCTAGTTTTATAAGACTACTGGTTCTTCTATGATAACAAATGCACTGTTGTGTTCAATGTGATCAGCCACAGTTTTGATATATATTTAAAATCACCAACGTCTATTGCATAATATTGATATCTAAATCTAAGAAATATCAAGTCGTGTTCAATTACTTAAATACATTCTCATCATTAACCGCGCTCCCTTGGATACAAATGTGGGACACATACTATTATATCGCAATGAAAAATGTTAGCTGTAATAAATTATTTCAATCATATCTCAAGATCACATTTTTTATTAAGGGCAAATTGATCATTCTCTTTAACAAGGATAGCGATTTGTAGAAAATCAAAATCAGAAATAATCTAATTTTGTACACATGTTGGCGCTACTTTAGTATCCGTTCAACTGAAATTGTTCAGATAGTTTTCGCTGATTTTCTTATAAACAATGACACCATCTTAAGTAAAGAGGAAACTCAAGAAATGTTAAGTTCATTGGTTCCATAGTGAATCAATAACATGATAATATAATATGTAGAATACGTTAAAGGTTAATCAGTTTGAGAGCTATGAGGTAAATACAAACTTATTCAATATAGCCATTGTCTGTGCCAACGTTTCATTGATGACGTAAGAAATGAGTCTATTTTATAGAGGTATGTACTGCTCATTTCAATTACGTGTTAAGTACATTGACTCTTGTATGTACAGTGTGCCTACACGTAATACCTACGTTCATCTGATATGTTGAGGCTACGAGGCAATAATAGAACGTCTCAAAGTACATTTGGAAATGGACAATGTATATTTTCGTAATATTTAAGCAAAATAAGTACATATAACAGCTGATAAATGTTATGTAAAGGTTTTCATTAGCGAGAACAATATAGAATCCATTTATACAACATTATTTACATATATGGCATTTATGACCAAACGAGAGTTTAATGATGATGTAACCCTACAATTCAATTATTCTTTTCCTAAGAAATTGCAACCCTAGGCCAAATACTTGACTTCCGAAGTAAAGTACTAATTATTATTACTATTATTTTTTTGTATTACAAAGATAATTACCATGCAGACATGTTAGTTTAGAAAAGTACTACACGATGACTAATCATAGATCTGCCTTTTCACTAAAACTGATGAACACGAGGACTTATAAATAATCTCAAAAAATATTACATATGGAAGGAAGAATTTCTGATATCATTATATATTGAAGGACGAATTTCATAAGACATGTATAGATAGTAACTCAGCTTTTATATTTATAAGATACTATTTGTTTAGTTCTATTTAGAAAACATTTTCGAATGAAAGATATGGTTTTGGACATAAAGGTATATCTCAGTAATAAAAAACCACTGACTTCTGTTGCTCCTATAATATTGCATTATATTCTTCAGTAGTGTCGAATTTTAAACCTAGAGTGATCCAATCTCTCCGCATCTTTCTGTCAATAAAGGTATTTTCAAAAATAATGTTTACCATTATGAATCCTTTATACATGTAATACTTGATATTTTTCAGATTGATGGATTAAGTGGTGCATTTGTAAGAGTATTAGGTTCCAATTCCAATAGGTCTTCTGATCCATTCCTGGCAACTCTTAATAATCCACAAGAAATAGCATTTGATTTAGTGGTGACTGGAGCCAAACCTTTGTCTGGGACGATATACGTAATATTCGCTTCTGATGAGGGTACAACAGCCAGACTACAAGTTTACATTCGTTTAACAATTAGAAGACCATTACTTATTTTCAACCCAAATTCAATATCAGAAAATATTATTCGAGGGACACAGACTATAGTTGAGGTAAAGTTGAGTAACCAGGGAGAAGTCGCAGCCAAAACTATTGTTCCAGACCTTCCAAATGATCGGCGCCTTTCTCTTGTGTCATTTTCTAACGTTAAAGACAATTCATCCACAACTTCAGAAAATATAAATATAGCTCCTGGAGAAGTTGCAACAATGTTGATTGCCGTAACGATACCACCAGACGCAGGGTTGGGGGAAATGAGCGGAACAATAGCTGTAAATTCAGATCTAGCTTCTGCCACGTTTGGCTACAGGTTCTTTATTACATCTATTCGGCGACTCAACTTGACCTTCACTGTCAAGGACGAGTACACATATTTCGCGTCAGGGGCACCTCTTGTCAGTGGAGCAGAAGTACGACTAAGCAATCCACAAAGACAATACTCGGAAAAGCGTTTCACTACCAATGAAACAGGTATGATGGTCATTAATATGTGTATTGCTGTTAGTACATCTGATCATTTCTATTCGCAAAACAAAATACTTTCTTAAATATTATGCACTCTTGATCACACGTCTTTAATATTTTAACTTCAGTTCACTAGTAATAACTCTGTCTATTATTTTAATTTAATAATTATGATTATATAGTTGTAGATCTTACTTTTTCATCCAACATCCAGCTTTAGTTATCATGATTGAATCGTCCATAAAAGGCACATATATACATGTGTGTATATGGATATGAATGTGCATTCTTGATTGGATATTACACACTGCATTATCAGAAACAGTGGGAGAGTTTCTTTCTTACCTGACGTTTTGTATTAGATATTTCCTTTTAGGTGTTGATTCTGACGTTGGTGATTTCATTTAATAATCTAAATATCTTTCCGAAGGTCTGGACTATCCAGAACAAGTTATTATTTTAAATAATCTTATATTTACATTGCCAGGCGAATGAGAATCAAACATTGCTGTAAATTAGCGAAAGAAGCAAATAATTCATGGGATCACAAATACTTATCGCATTCCAAGAACTGTATAACTGTTTAAATAACTTGTTAGATTTACCCTACAAACGTAATAATTAGTATGTCCTTTAATTGGGGGCCCCGAGTGGCCGAGTGGTCTAAAGCGCTCTCCGTTACGGATCACTGCCATTTCACCTCTGTCTGCGTGGGTTCGAGTCCAGGATTCGGCCAATGTGGGTATGTGAGAAAGCTTGCCAGTAGCTTCTCGTGGGTCGGTGGTTCTTCCCAGGTTTTCCTGGGTTCTTCCTCCACCATTAATACTGGCCGCCATACATAGCCTATCGTGTGCTGAAAAATGGCGTTAAACCCAACAATAACAACAATAACATGTCCTTTAATTGAAAACGCTACAGAAATATATGTACTGCAACGTGCTAAGCTAATCGACCTCTACAACTAATAAAAAGCCCAACAACTTGTAGAATTTCCACTCAGCAAACTGCAGTTGATGATGTGATAAGGACGTGACATAAATACAAACAGCTGAGCAAATGAACATAATTCTTATTATCTTTAAGATACCGAACAAATATACGCATTGTTAAATGCAGTGCTAAAGTGAAAAATATGGCAAATCAGTAGAAACTAGATAAGAAGCGCAATTTTTCAGTAAATATTTGTCACAATAAAATTTAAACAAAAATAGTATAATCTTATGTTACAGAAACATATGATATAATGGATAATTTATTAACATCATTTGCATTTCCAATGTTTTCTCACTAGTTATCTATTATTTTTATATTACAAACGGTATTTCATATAATATTAGTTTGATTTCTAATAAAGCGTATTGGCATAAGTTTCTTTCTTGTCTTAACCTCTATGTCAAAGATCATGGATTCCGTTAAGAAAAAGCAACTCTTCAAAACGATAAATATCTTTCAAAACGTTAGCTTAATTCGTAGGTTATCCAATCTACAGAACATATTATCTTTACCAACGACTTACAGGTCGCGTGACATTTGAAAACATCTACGAGGACCAGTACACGGTCTTTGCAGGAGCTGATGGCCATTCGAAATACAGTGCAGTCATATTGGCAAAACCCGAGAATAACCAGATGGATATATTCTTACAGAGAGTAGCGGTAAAATATACCTGGACCGTGACCCCGACTACTGTTCAGGATATTTACATCATTAAATTGGAATCTACATTTGAAACATTTGTAAGTACTATCTAGCTAAATGGTATGAGAGTAAGACACACGTGTTTTGAATTTTGATGTAAATGATACCTGAGTTTCTGAACGAGTGCAATCTTTGCGACATCATGGTTAGGAGACAATCATGACAAAATTGTTAGGTGTTGAAGAACTGTGAAGAACGCTATCCCAATTTTTGCAGATCACGTCCTTCGTTTTCAAAATGGAATATAATAACGTTAGAAAAATATTCGAGGTTTATGTGAATAATACGAGTAGGTACCGTAATAAAAATGTATATTTAACATATTTAGATATCTCCACCAAATCACTGAATGATTCTTAACATCATTCTTATTCAAGGCCTGCAAGACCAAGCATATTTGTAAATGTATATTTAAAAACTGGTATAGACGTCATGGTGCTTAAAAGGATACTTTTTCAACTTATTCCTCGAAAGAGGCGAGTGGTATATTTTTAACTGCATCGCATGTTTCCTCAGATAAACGTATTTGTATCTGAATGATGGGCAGTAAACTTCAACATTAAATATTTAATTATGCGGTCTTGATGGATACATTTACAAGCTTTTAAGACTGTTGGAGGTTGGCCGTTGTTTAGCAACATTTGTAACAATCTATTCTGTGTGCAAAATATATTTATTTTCTTCGTGTGATTTCTGAAACTATAGAAATAGAAGTTGAAAAACAAAACATTTGCATACTTTTTATCCTTCTAAATCCATCTCCTCTACTTATTGTGGTGCTTTCTGCTCGTTAGATCTTTTTATCGGTTTCTTCCGCATGTAACAGAACGTATAAACTGTATGCTAAGATAATCTCTTGATTTGTTTCGGCAATAACTAGTTAGTCAAATTTCTTATTTGCTTTCTAGATTATTATACAATGTGGTCTTTTGCTCAAGAGTATAAACATACTTAGACTGTCTTTGTTATTTTATTTTTTCATTTTAATTATGACACAGGAAATAAAGTAAACGTATCTCCTAATATAATATGACGGGCTTTCATTGTCTACAAGCAAGCAATGGTCCGTTACATACCAGAAACAGATCTGATGGGATTTCGTTCTAATTGCAGGTTCCTATGCCAGTAGTGACGATAGAACCAGCAAAGGTCAATACCATTCCCTATGAACTAGGCGAAACAGATATTATTGAATTTACAATTACAAATCATGGACTTATTCGAGCAGATAATCTACGTTTTTCCCTGCCCACCAGTCACCCGTACTTGAATTTTAAATCAGTAAGTACAGTGTACCTGTGTGTACGTGTTTGTTCATACCTATATTTATTGCTTCTTTCCTGTCTCTTATGACATCATAGGATGTTCGAATATGGACGTCCTATTTTACTGCTCTAACAACACTAAGGTCAGTATTCAGCCACTATCTTACCAAATTCTGGATATTGACTGCTCGGAACGATGCACTATGAATTTATGAATAACATAAATATAGATCATATGTGTATGTTTATGCAATAATACGTTTACGTTCAGGGCATAATGATGCTGATGCGATTTGAAATTTATGGGTACTCTTTAATGACCTCCGAGCGATATCAAACCTTAAATATTCTATTCCTGTATATAAGCCGAAGTGCGAGAAACAATCATATTCCTTATATGCCAAAGACAAGAGAGCTTATAAGGACTCTTTCATTTTTTCATATATCCATAACACTACTTCAAAATAAATAAAGTCCTTTCCGAGCTTGATCGAGTTTTGTCTGATGAGTTACTGGTATATCGTCTACAACAATATTTGATATTTCGCATGTCTTGTAACATCAAAAACTATGGAAGGAAAAGCAAATAATGAAATCACTTATGTAAAACACTCATGCTTTCAATGAATAACTATATTCAGACCTCACCTGAACAAGATCGACAAGCAAAAAGGATGAAATTGCAAATACTAAGTGGTGACAAGATTAATCCATAGATTTTGTTTTCAATTTCAAGACGATAGAGTCAATAGGCAGCATAGAAGCAAATACAACTTTAATCGTTCCTGTGAAAGTCACATTAAAAAGTAAAACAAAGCGCAATGTAGCTGCTGCGGCATTTTGTGGACTCTTGCTTCTATATGACTATGACTGTGCCGGATTGCAGACACGAAATCTTGACGTCACACTAACAAGAGAATACCCTGGGCGTCCGCCATTGCCATGTGGATTCGGTGGTGGAAGTGGTGGTGGAGGTGGTGGAGGTGGTGGTGGAGGAGGAGGTGTTTCTTGTGAGTAATGCCACTAAAACTATTTTAACATATTTTGTATACAATCAAATACAGCATAAACATATAGAAAGAACCTTCCATTATTTAAATAATTTTAAATATTTTATGTTTAAGAAAACAAATTCAATTTATATTTCATGTAATACCCCCCTCGATGTTTGGATATGCCTTATATTCATCCGGGGATGTTTACATCGACATTGTAATCATGCGTAGAACTTATTTGCATTTTTGAGTAGAAGGACGGAAATGCTTGAAGAATAAAGTGCAAACATTGCAATATCATGGGTGGGTAAACCACCAGCCACAATATAAAATGTTTCCACTTCACGATTGAAATATTTTCGTACATCGGCCTTAAGTCGCTTTTTATTACACATGTATAAAGGCACAAAAAATCCGATTTCCATTGGGTTACTTAGTTTTTATCCAACTTTATTAAAAGCTGCATTGCTACATCGCTGAAAATACATTTACAAATTGTTTGGGGAGGGCGATGTTTGACGAGATTATCGTGTACATGCCATGCTTCAATATGTGTATTTTGTCAAAATATGGACTATGTTCCGTACGTAAATAATACATTTTTATTTCTTTAATACATTTTATGCAAGGATTTTTACGACGCCGTTTTGGAGTAAGCAGTAACATAAAAGAGCGGTTGTATTTGATAGACTTCAGAGCGTAACATTTTTACACAAAATAGTATAATGATTAGTTAATTTACTATTAATGAAATGGTTCTTCGTTTTCTTTATTTGTAAATTTGAAAAGTAATTTGTGCTTGGCCTTGGCAAGCTTTCAGTCTAGGTAGGTAGCAGAGGATGCACCCAATTTTCGATTGTCACTTCATTTCTGTTTGCTATCAATACTAATCAATGCCTGATTTAACGATCATTTTAAAGACGACTATGGTGCATGTAACAACTGCTACATAGAACACCTCATCGCTATATAGAATTACTAGTTTTTTTCTCCTAGAAATGTTTATCGTAGCGTATTATATGTATACAATGTTCAAGTGTGTCTGCACAGCCTCTTCAAATAATAACTGAATAGATAAGTGTATGGACGCATAAAGACTGTATATATTGTATGTATGAAACGGTTAATTGTACGTTTTCTGCTGCGCACGATGGTGAGATGTGTTATTAGGTACATCGTACTCATTTCATACAAAAGTTGGTCCTCAGTACAGAGACACAATCATGTCTCGCAAGAATACGTGAATATCGATTTAGGATGTAGTATGCTGCATTGCGAAATTAGCGTCACTTACGATAGTTCATAATAGCAGGAAGAAGAGAAACGACAAAATAAACTATTACTGCAACATTCATTTACAGCTAATTGGTATTCTTTTATGTATGACTCCTTGATTGGTATATAACAAATACGGTGTGCCAGTATACGGTAATTCTTCGTAAATCAACAGGTCATGTACGTGTAGTCACTGTGAGTGTCCATGATGCATGTAAAAAATAAAAAGATGGAAATATGAGTTCGTATAACACGAAAAGGGCACATTTATCTCATAAAGGGAAAAGAAAGTAGTTCCGAAAGAGAGATCGTTCACTGTGGCGATGAAAATAACATGGTCATTGTGGCAGTATTATTATCATTTGAATATGTCCTTATGAAAATATAATCAATATACTATACACATTTCTTATACAGATACTAATCTTGAGTCAATAATTCTTTAATATTTTCAAAAACATAAATCACCAAACACAAATGCGTAAAACATACCGAACTTAGAAACTTTATAAACCATTTTCTACTGAGATGTTAAATAATGTTTGTCTCATATAAATATTTGCAGACGGTGGCGGCGGTGGCTCTAGTGGTTCCGGATCATCGGTTTCCTATAATCCCGTGACGCTATTGTCATGTGATTGTGCAAAAACATTAATCAAATCATGCGCTCTAGCTTATCATCCGATTGTAGGATGTGCTTATGCTGTGGCTGACTTGGGGACTGCATATGCAGTGAGTCTTGTTCTTCTTAAAGTCATTATAGCCGTCATCTTTGTCATGGAAAAACACTAGTTTAAACGTGAAAGTTATTGATTTTTCTGTTTGTGCTTTTCGATGTGATTTATCAGAGTTCATAATGAGAGAGGGTTTTGAATGCCGATTAGTTGCATGTGTTTCAAATAATAGCATATAGTCGTTAACATTCGTAATAACTGTTTTTTGACACGCTTTGATAAACATTATTAAACATCTATTTAATGTATTATCTTGTTTTGATTGCTTCTTTAACTATAATAGTATTGTTACGTTGGATCTTTACAATGTAAATTTGTTTTAACAATAATTTTAACGAAGGTTGCTAATTTCGAGAAAATTTCTTTGTTTCATCTTTAGTGATATATCAAATCAAAATACGCCTATTTCTCGTTATGAAGAGTATAAGTTAATAAACTTGTGACATCCCTTTTTTAACCCAGAGAAGTGGCGGGGATGCCATTCTTGGAACCCTGAGTGCTGTTCTGGGATTAGCCGATACCGCATTCGCCTGTGTGTTCGGTGTTGTTCACGGCCCATATGCGTTGCTTTACACAACAGTCAGGTAGGATACAGTCGTACATTGCATAATAATCACAAAGTGGTATGGATTCTGGATCTGCTGCGTAAATGTTACGAAATAAGTTCAGTATATTTTTTCCGTTATGATATGAACTTGCCAAACGAAATTGGTTGCATCTAACTAAGGACAAAATTTACTGTGTTATTTACCCGGCATTACTTTTCAAATGAATGACCAGAAGAGGAGGAATGTATTTTCCTTGTTTGTTTACCTATCCCAGTCACTACCACTATTGCACAGATCAAATAGCTTGCATACCAGAAACGTCGAGCATTATCAATGCTCTTCATATGTTGCATTACTGTATTTAATTCTTAATATCGAGCAAATCAATTTTACTTCTTGCCTCTTTTCTAATAATGCATGAATATGAACCATTACCATTTCATCACGAAAATAACACTAACAAATTTGAGTTTACTAACCAGTGTATAATTATAATGAGTAATCGTCTAATTAATATAACATATTTCGCACGTACTACAATAAATATATTCACCAGAGTACTCGGGGTATTGTTTTAAATGGAATCTGTCCTTTCTTTTGTATATGTATAAAAACAAGCTGAGATCGATAAGGTTAACGTTCTCTACCTTTTGCTAATGGTATTTGAAAGTCATCTCGTATAAGTATGTCAATACGTACTTTCCTTTTGGTTCTAGATGTGTGATGGATGTCATTGAGAAATGTGGTAGTGCGAGACGACGACGTGACGTCAGTTCTGAAGTTGTTGAAACCATGATACAAGCCACTAAACCAGTAGACAACTTCTTGAAAATGATGGCAGACATCTATGGAGATGACGCTATGTATATGTTTATCATCTTTGTTATCATGTTTGCTCAAATTACTCCATTTATTGGTTTAATGCATACATGAGTCCTTTTCATCTTACTTATGTTATATACATTGTCCATGGTGTACCTCGAAGCGAATATGGTAGCAGCATATATTTATACCCTTGTATTTTCGTTTCTCCTTCCGTTTTTTTCTGTTTTTTTTTTCAGTTTCATTTATGTCAGTGTTAAGGCAATGAATTTGGACATTCGTATTCCATTAACGAATGCATGGTCTCTTTCAAACTCGGAAGATTAGCATTTCCGACAGTTTCACCTCTACTAATCAATCTTAACCAACTTAACCAAGTCATTGTTTCGATTAGCTCAATCTTCTCAGTCTTTGCTCGCGTAAGTCAGGGACCATGTCTCAGCAATTTTAATCCTCTTGATTTCTTTCATTATCTCCTACACGTCGTTTCAGTTGGATATTCATAGTATACTGACGACAATGACACTTCCTGACGATTGTGTTGAATCATTCCACATCATTTGCATATACTAAATAGAAGCTAATTTCTCCCCGTCCACAGTTATTAAGGTTTCATAGTTCGAAAAAAGCAGAACTATATTTTTACAGGTACAATTTGAATAGAACCTGGTTTGACTCCTTCAAAATGGTTGTATCTGACAATAGTCCTGCGGGAACCTTACTAACTACAGAAGAAAGAAGCAGAGTACTTGGAACTGTGGGAAACCAAGAATCGAAAACAGTTTTAAACAGGTTTCTTATTCGCTGGAATAACACAGGTAAAACTGAAACAATTAATACACGAATTAGTGATTAATAATGTACAGAACATAAATTATCTTTCGCCTGGACATACTTCAAAGTCTGTCTTTATAATAAGAATATGTTCGTTCGTAGATTTAAACAAATAAACTTCAGAGACTGTTTAGGTTATATTTGCAGGATTATTCTAAATTTATTGATCCTAGATGTATGCGGCCTTTAGTAACCTCGTAACAAAATGGTTTTCATTGGTATCCTTCATATACAATTTCCTGTTAAAATGTAATTATCTTTATTGTTCTTTCTTCCCCAGTACTCACCTTTTCTATTTTGAAATAAAGGAAATGATATATTTAACGTATCATCCTTCAAAACGTCCTAATCATGTGATATTTCTAACGGTAACAATAATTGCTAAAATACACGATTTACATGCACCAGAAATGTTACATTGGTTATGTAAGATCTTAAAAAATAAATTCTATTGAAATTAATCAATGGACACAAATACGATTAACAAGCATCTGTGTGTTTCTGATATGTCTTTCTTTTTCTTTCAGCGGCCGCCTGGGAAAATGGAACACTCCCGGAAATTACGGATATCAGTCTAGTGATACCATTAAATAACCTTTCACCTAGAATTAAGCAATATCTGAATGATGTTAATACTGCAAAGCAGGTCACATATACAAATTCATATTTACGTATTTCACATATATTATTCCTTTCATTTTTTCTAATGACTTAAATTTTATTGCTAAAGAATATACAACTGGTGCGGCTTCATTATTGCGCATCGAAAGGTACAGTAGGGTAGGTTCTTTAGAGGCCGCAGAATTCAGCCTATTTTGATGTAAAGCTGTAAAAACTATTTCTTAAATGCAAAGACTAGAAGCGAGAACTAAAGCAACGAAATAGATCGCAACGTATGTAGCCCGAAGTCTTTGTAATGACGTATATCGTTAAGCCATTCTAAGGGTACAGTGTCATCATGCTACGAAATTGCATCGGATCTTGTTCGAAGCCTGCATATGTCTTATTCTCATTCTTCATATAGTTTATTATTGTTAATTTGTTATTTTCCTTTTGTTTTCATCTTTTCATTTTTCACAATAACTTGGGATTTTTTGTCGTGCTTTGTCCGTGCCAAATGGAAATATTTTCGTATCTCTTTTTGTCCGAGCTTGACGGGAGTGTTCGCATTGGGTTGGTCACATCTTACTAATTGCAACCGAAATACAAAGTATCAAAATCCACGAAAACTACTGTTCAGCTGTAACTGCTTTCTTTTTTCTGTCTTTAAGAGCTTCTGACGATTCATCTCTCTAGCCGTAAATGGCTTTTCATTATTAAGATATTTATTTTTCCAATATCTGGATGTAGAAAGGTAGAAATGATCTGTCTGTTTACAGCTGGTTATAAAGTATCAGAACTAATTACCTATGAACAATAGCGATGAACCTAGTTTAGGGCAGAAGTAACAGATCGCTACATTAAAAAAAATTATATTCGTTTTTGAAGGCAATTGGAAACGAAGTTATTCGACTCTTTCATGCAAAGAACAGATTAACGGTGTTTTCAAAGTGAATCAATTTAATTATGCGTTTACAGTTAATAGCACATCGTGTGATTACCGTTCTAATTAATTAAAATTGCATAATTCACCATTCAAAATAATATTATATTGTTTTGCATCCAGGATATTTTCAAACTAGATACCAGTTTCTAACATAATGTGATGTGCACGGTTTCATTCTTTTTTAGAGAGGCTTTGGTTCAATATTCGCCAATTTTGACAATGCAGCAAATACGTACAAGACTGCTGAGAAGCTGAACGAGGTACTACCATATAATATTGACGCAGCAGGCGCTTATCTTGTTTAATGACACTGGTTTCATCCAGTCATATGACGTAGTCCATGGAACATTTAGTAATTTCACTGTACAAATTTACTCCTCTTTGCATACCTGTCCATTTCTGATTCGTGATACTACATGTAATGAATTTATAAAAATCAATACTTACTAACAAAGAAACACATTTGATACGATATTTCGTTTTATTGTTAATCAGTTCAATACATGTGGTTTCGTCATGGTCATACAGTTTACATTAATTATTAGCCATATGTCTTGATGAAAAAATTATCTTAGTTTTCATAATCCCTTATGTACTATCTTTCATCGATTTCAGCTTTATTAACTTGAACTGATATATCTATATCATATATATATATATATATATATATATATATAGAGAGAGAGAGAGAGAGAGAGAGAGAGAGAGAGAGAGAGAGAGAGATTAGTTTTAAAATGATTAAAATATTATTCAAAAACTTGTTTAATTTTGATATCGGGATATGAATTGGTCGTTACGGTGCTAGGAGCTACTATCCGAGCCTAAACCTAAGTGAGACACGTACGCAAGGCAAATATTTCGAATCCAACGTTTCCTAGAAATATAAAATGATATATTTGTAGTTCATTTCCTTTCTTGAATTCATTAAGACTCATGCAAATGTTACTGGATCCACGAGCCTTCAGTAGTGTTCAGTCGCTGACTAGAGCTTGACAAGCACATTAATCCGTATGGTCTGTGTCATGTAATAATGATGATGAAATTTGTTTATCTAGTATAAAGTGGTTTCAGATTGACACAGGATTTATGCATAATGTTACTGCAAACCCAAGTTCCGTCGAAGTGACTTTTACAAATATATTACTGAAACGTAACTTACTGTAATAGTATTTTGCATGTATTGATTCACACGTCCTAAAAGGACTATTTAAATCGTTATTGCAGGGTAGTGCCAAAGATGACGGAGTCTGTGCGAAAGTTAGAGTCCGGATCGTCCAAGAGCTTGTTTTCACGCGAGACGCTTTTAATGCGCGCCTTGAAATCGAGAATGGTGAAAAGACTCCTCTAGAAAATATCAAGGTTGAAATAGAAATTAGACAGACTTATGGAATTGGTGAACCTGCAAACAATAAGTTTTCTATTGGTAAGAAAGGGTGCTTCTTACACCGCCCATACTGCTCCCATTGATGTTTCGTATGTTATAAGGCCTTCCAATACGAAATACCATTTTGCCTCGGAAATTGCTCCTTGATGAATACATATTGGTGTCATCAGATTAACGCGTGTTTACATCAGACTACTCAGTAAAACGACGTCATCACTGCGATTAAACTATAGCCTGCTCATCACCATAAATTGAGCAAGGAAACGTTACATAAAATTCCATAGGTTGAATTAATGAACCGATCTAAATGAGGAATTTTTGTTGTTCTTGTGAATTAAGATACAGTAGTCCTTGTGACTATTGCTTACAAATAAAAGGCATTGAATATTTGCTTTAGAATAAGAAGTGTATTAGCGATTTATCTTCACTAAGATGCAACATTTTCATGCTATGCCATAATTGTCTACGATTTGAAGTGTATTCCTTTCTTGAGACTTCCGTAAATGATTGAAGATGTTTACTAACTGTTCTATATCAATAATATTTTTGGAATACTACATTTGATAGCATTCTTTGAATGCATGGATACGATGTATTCATATTTTCCTACTGGAAGCAGATTGTGTACATCGAACTATTGGGCATTGATTTATGTTAAAACTACTTTCAAAAAACACGTTCTGTAGAAAATATTGCGCAGTCAACAACCTTTTCTCGAGAACCACAATGAAACATCTTCACCCATATTATAGTCCAGTGCTTTTTACCATGGTTTTGTTATAGATAAAGTAGATACATTAACATGGAATGCATTAACATGGAATACGACGATGTTACATGTTTAATTGATTCAAATTTAGCGGAGGTCAGCACATTGCAAGATAAAATTTACATCGTTAAATTCGAGCAGTTATTGTTATTTCATTTGTTTGTAGGAAAACCCACGTTGAATGGTATAACTGCAGTTGACGGTACTGGGCGGTTAGGCATCGATATATCGGGATTTGCAGAATGGCTGATGATACCTTATTCAAATGCTGCGCCGCAAGATGATACTCTATACGACGTCGGTGGACGTTTGTCCTATACTGTCGGTGGGTCCAATTTTTCCGTGCCCCTTTTACCTGACACGATAACAGTGAAACCTAATCCAAGTCTCGTCGTACATTACTTCCACGAAAAGTACGTGAGAGGCGATGACCCTCTTACTCAGAACGTTATTGAACCTATTGTACCATTCACTTTGGCTGTAATGGTAATGAATGCTGGATATGGAATTGCACGTGCTCTAAAAATATCTTCTGCTCAACCTGAAATTATAGAAAATGAAAAGGGGCTTCTCATCACATTTAAAATTATTGGAGCTCAACTTGGAAACAATCCTCTTGCACCCTCCCTTACAGTTAATTTTGGCGATATTAATTCGTTTGAAACAAAAACCGCAAGGTGGTTACTAACCTCAACGTTGAAAGGTACATTCTATAATTACAGTGCAACGTTTGAAAACATAAATCCACTTGGCGATCCACAGCTATCCCTACTTGACGAACTTGGATACCATGAGCTCATATATTTAGTTCGCATTGACCTCTCTTCCAAAGACGACGGCCTAGACGACTTTCTTGTGAATGACGTTGCTGACGAAAATGACATGCCAGATAGGCTTTTTAACAGCGCTAATGGAAGTGATGTCCATCAAGTACTTGCAGGTAATGTAACGACATTCAAGCTTTTGGATAAAATCACTCAGCCATCTTCGAAAAGATATAAAGTCGTGCAGCTTACAGTTGTTACAAATGCATCCTCTTGGTTCTACGCTAGAGCTGAAAACAAAGTCACAAATCCAAACCTGGCCAATGATGAATATTTGTTAAAAGTAGTTAGAACCGATGGAAGAGAAATTTGGGTGGAGAAAAATGCATGGCAAACCACGCATATCAAGAATGTGTTCCTCTTTCATTTATTGGACTTTATATCACAAGATAGCAACGAAGCGATCGCAATAAGCTACAACCTTACATTCGGACCAAGAAACATGTATGCCCCAAAATTCAGTTCTTCCGAATATATGGCAGAAGTTTCAATTAACGCTGTACTGGGGACCACAGTATTGACCTTGAAAGCTTATGACATAGATAACGACACATATTCATTTAAATTCAAGAATGCAAGTTCTGAACAGTTTTCTGTGGAAAAGAGCACCGGAGAAATAACCGTGGCGAAGACATTTACTTCTGTAGGCACTATCACATTTGAGGTTGTCGTCGAAGACTCGGGTATCCCATCCAAATCATCATTTTCGGTCGTGATGGTAAAAGTAAATGATGGAGACATGACCTTATCGCCACTGAATACTACCTTGGTAATACATACTATGACGTCACCTTCAACATCATCAACTAACGCAACTTCCACAAGGCTTACTAATGCTATTACAAATGGAACAATGATTACAACGCATGTCAATCCAAACTATACCGCTTCTACTCTTACCAAGTCGGATTCGATTGTAACCGATACAATGCCATCTTCCAGTTCCGTTGTTGTGACTGAGAAATCATCTGCACATACTCTAGTCAGCTCTACAAATATCATAATGTCAACTACGCCAAGAAATGTAACAAACAAAGAGGAACAAGCAGGAAGCACACCCTTTTGGGTCATTCCCACTGCTATTGCCGCAGCAGTTCTTGTATTACTAGGGATAACCATATTAGGTTTAATTTATGCGTTAAGGAAAAGATCATTGTTAAAAGCATATGTCGTTTGAGTTCATGTCCGTATGGTTCAGTTATTAATAATTAGTGTGGTGCCATTGCAAATAGAAACACTGCTACTACCACTGCTGCTACTACTACTACTCATACTCCTACAGCTACTAGTAATACTATTAATAACAGGGACACATCAGTTGTACTAAAGCCTTTATAATGAACATGCTTTATTGGAATATTTAATTATCAAGAACATATTTTGCGAATTGCAAATAGATTTATGGAACATGTAGCCATCTTATAATACTGCATTTAATGAATTCCATATGCATTTATTATTTATACCAATATCATATATAGCACAGTCCTTTTTATACATTGATATTTGTTTCTCATCAATCTCATCACAGGAGACCTGATTCAGTCAACCTTCTCTTTTTGACCTAATATTATCTCTGTTCGTTGTTGTTTGTTTCCGATATAGATTCGTTCTCTTAGATTATGCCTAAAGAACAGAGTAAAATATGTTTTCCTTGATCATGTAATGTTTAGATACTCCAGTATTGATGCCGTCACAGACAGGTCGATTCCTGCAATTCACTTACTTTATGAACACCATGTTGTGTGTTTAAATCATGTAACCTTCCTAATTTGAGTTTATTTCTCTAAGCAGTCTCCTAAACGTGATGAAAATGAGGCATCTAAAATTCTATTTTTCAATATATCCCCATTTGAGACACATTTGATCAGATGTTTGTACGAAAAGAGTCTACATGAACAAAAGTTAACCATATTGTGGATTTTCTTATCATTGTTTTGATCATGATGAATTTCATACAAATTCTAACAAATCATATGTGGAAGAAGTGTTGGCTAGACTTGACCTGTCAAAATACTAATTGTTTCTGAAATTCATAAATAATAAGAAAATAGGCAATGTGTTTACCTGGTCTCAGTAATCTTTTAAGCTGTATGAGCTTTTTTTAAAAATATGTTCAGTCTTAAATGATCTCAACTGATTTTTATGAATGTAATCGCACAATTATACCCATTTTGACATATTGTTGTTTTATTGTTCTCTAGCAGCTAGTAGTCAAGATACTTTAATGTGTTTCACCCTCTAACTCGTGTTTAAACGCATGTATAAACTTTTCATTATATATATTTTTCTTGCATTTTTATTGTTTTGTTATTTTCTATCTTATCTCTCTATATCTTTGCCCTGTAACTTTTGCATTGACCTATGCAATCTAGTCGTGTCGTCAAAATTATGTTCTAACAATTCAGAATGAGTTCAGGACCACATATTTTTAAGGTCTTTATAAAAGATAATTCAAGGTAGGTTATAACAACCTCTTACAGTATGCAGATGTCTCATAGAATTGCAATAGCCGAGGCTATCAACGCTCGTGCGGTGCTTGTACAAAATTTACAAAGAATCTGGATACGCGGTCTGTTCCACGTCGGAACAAGTCTAAAATAGCTTAATCATATACAGGCCATCAGGCAGACACTAATTATTATGCCAAATCTAACGAGCTGTCTCAGTCGATCCAGAAGTCAAAGATAAAGCCTTTATATATATATTGCATACAACAGTCCCTTTATCCGTTCCGAATAGTGTCACAATTAATCTTGAATAGAGTTTAAATTAAATTGTCATTATATAATTTATATATGGTGCATCGGGGAACGTAGACCAGCGTACATTAATGAATGAGTCCGAATAGTCCTACCCAAGGTATTGAATACCGAGCTAGATTCGAACATCTGATCGTTATCCAGCTGAACCATATATATATATGGTTCAGCTGGATAACGATCAGATGTTCGAATCTAGCTCGGTATTCAATATATACAGATATATATATATATATATATATATATATATATATATATATATATATATATATATATATATATATATATATATATATATATATATATATGTGTGTGTGTGTGTGTGTGTGTGTGTCATATGTGATGTCTGGGAAAATAGGACCAGTTTTTGTCTCTTATCTTTTCAACATGGCTTTCATTTTTTATGACGTATATCCAATATATTTTTGAACGAACTGTAGAACATTGCAGAATCTCGATTGATTCTTTTTCAATAATTATAATTATAATGTATAAATATTTTACAAAATAAATTCCAAGTTTCTATGTTTATGTGTTTTTATTATCGAATCACAGATGCTATAATACACTGACACTTAGTTGCAAATACACCAATAACTTTTTCATTGTGATCTATCAGTGACCTGCAAAATACACTAACTTAAACATACAGCATGATTTGTGTTAAATTTAAATGATAATGTGCATAGCATGGAATGAAATAATTAGTATTTGTAGTGGACTATGGATTAAACTTTTCCTTCATATTCCTAAATACTACGATATATCGTTACTGTACAGGTCGATATTAAACATGTTTCTTAGTAAAATTCAGGATCAAGAATCTATCATGCAGTAGCTAGCGCTCTTCAAGTTTGTGGTTTATGTCCTCTTTCGTAGCAATGGTCACAAAAATGGAAAATGGAATACGTGTATATATATATATATATATATATATATATATATATATATATATATATATATATATATATATATTAGTTTGTCAATGGTACTAGGAATAGAATGCTTACTTCTGACTCTATACAGAAACGATGTGGATATTTTATTTTCCTTCCTTAATACTATATATATTTCAACATGTGGCACCAACAACGTGATTTGTAAACGAGTGGCAATGCGACGAGTTAAAATATAGCACTTTTGGTACCAAAAGATGAAATATATCACATATTAATGTAGGAAATCAAAAGTTTCTTTTGGTTTGTACCAGACTTGATCAAGAATAAAACTTGAAACAAGTATTAAACTTATATAACCAATAAGTCTGTATTTCACACTTATATCATAAATAACAAGTACTGAAGAAAGACTAATAACTATCTTAACGGACACAGACTGGATAAACTTCATGGAATATTTCCTATGTCATAGCATGCATCAAGGACATGTGACCGTGTTACGAATGTAAAGGTTGTGCTTTAACAGTGCGAAAGTTACCTGTTTTGACCTAATAACTGTGTAGACGCATCTGTGGTCATATGGCAATGGGCAAACAAGGAAACCCAACGCATGATACATGCAAACAGATACGCATACATATATGTTGTACGACCTGGATATTTTGAATTTATACACTCAACAGTTCGTGTGAAGAATGTTTGGAGACTGGCACAGGTTCATGTAATCACGTCACAATGCTCTTATGGTACAGACGCAGTTTCTCAGTGGTTATCGTAACAACTGCACAAACGAAAATGTTTATAATCCTACCGCTCAATCAACCTCTGTCGGCCCCTGTCGACCCATAAACTAAAGTAAACAACGAGACTAACAAAACTCCTGAAGCTCTATACTAGATGTATCCAGAGAGATTCAAAGTCAGCTATTTTATCCATCTCGTTATTTCATGAGTTGAACATAACGTTTTTATATTTAATTATATTTGTTAATTTTTACTGTTGTTGATTTTTTTATTTATTTTTTTCTTCTTTTTCTTCGTTTCGATCTTTTTCAATTCTGGATTAATGTGGTGGTAAGAAAATATTTTGTTTCACGAGCTTTTTGTAAAATTTGCTAAATATCATCCTCAGTAGTTCTAAATCTGAACCAGGTGTCTTTAAACTTCAACCATGTTTAATCCAGGGGCGGGTTTCTTTATGCTGATGTCTTCAATGAAATCCAGAGAATACTGGTACTTTTCATCTTACATATTTGAGTCATCTAACCTCGAATACATATTTTCATTAGGTGACATATTTGCTTCGGAAAACCTATTAAAACTATCCATTAATTGGTAGGTTTGAATGTATGTTCTCAAATAGTTCGGTGTCATGTCTGTGGTTCAGGATCATTGTAGATTTTGCATCACTTGCCTATCAAGCCAACAATTGTATAGAATATCACCTAAAGATGTGTACAGACTTAAATGTAATTTCAAATGCTATTCCGTTATCTTCTCTGGTGAATCTATCATTGGATAGACCAGGCATATGCGGCTACGGACCATTTTATCCGCCTATTGACATCATTGCACTTGGCCTGCGCAAAGAAGGAAGTTGCACTTGCTTGGGTTAAACTATACATTTTTCGCTGTTCGAAGTGCTTCCTATGGATCTGTTTTGCAAGATAATTGATGAACAAATGATTGTTATGACAAGATAGGTGCTCAATGAACAAGGTACATATTCTTGATATTTAGAAATGCAACTTGCTGTTATTGTGTGTTGTACCTCTTTATTCACAGGTTTAATAATAATGATGTTAATCTTTGTTATCGTTTACCGCAAACCACTGATTATGGCATGTATTTGTAGGATTTTAATATTATCCATTTGAGTTTGTAGACACCATTCATTTTCAGTTTTTTATACGAGTTCATTATATACTTTAGTTTTATTATCTTGTTTCAAAGCAGCTTAAAATGCTCAGCAGTAATCATTTACTGATTAACTATTGACGTTTATCTAGTATGAAATGAGGTAACATGCAAACAGATGGATGGGTTTGATTAGTTTTACGATTATGAATGTCTTCTTGTGAATTCTTCTCTCAAATGAACAATATTACTTTCAAAACAGAAACTTCTGAAACTCTCAATTTGTGTTAGTGTTTCGTCCCATTTTAAAATTGTATTGTCGTTTGTGTTACAATTTGCTCTGGTGCATTGAATATTTTTAATTCTTTCTTTCTTTCTTTATTGTTTACAGATTATTTTCATTCCTAAATGCATGTTTATAAGTGATCATACTAATCTTGAAAAGAAATAATAATGGTACTTACTTACTCGTTAGTTTTAATTATATTTAAACATAACAGACAAATTAACTTCTCTCTCTGTCTTTTAGCTTGAAATGGTCCAACGATGCCATTATTATTTCCAGATAATCAAATTAATATTTATTTTATCAATGTTGTCTATATTGACTGGAAAATGCTTGAACTAATAATTGATTTCAGCTTCTCTTACGATCATTTTCAGTATAACTATCCTTCTTTCCACAGCATATAAGGTAAACGACAAAATCAGAATCGGAAAGAAACAGATTATATTCAAAAGATGTATACGTTCATAAACGGTATTAATGTGCATATCTATGCAGAAAAAAATTGTATGCATGAGCTTCCTGTAGAAGGATTTTACATATACCTGCGCAATGTGAAGTATTCAATTCTGTCTATCATGCGTTATTGGTAATGTCTTGTTTTATATGGTATGTATAATGTCGAATGAGATATCAATATTTATCTTTAATTTTGCCTCTCTTCGATATGTTTAGAGATCACGATCTAAGATACGATTCTTTGTATTCAACTTTCTCTTAGATGTGGTACTCATAGATCTCATGGAATTTAGCTATTACAGATTCAAATTTGAGTTTATTGTGTAATGATCCTTTCCAATATACTATACTATAATCATGGTCAAATATTGTTTTAATGAATTTCCAAATATTTTCAGTAAGGTTGTGTTTCAAGTCTTTATTTTGATCAAACTTATTTCCTTTTTAGTTTAAATACGTATTAACGAAGGTTGTAGTTTCATTATGTCATCTTTTCTATTGTGATATCAGATATCAACATCATTGTTTGATTTCTTTATAAATGTATTGGTAGTGCTAAATTATTGTTACTTTACGTGCTCTTCGACAATTGACGTTTAACCTTGAAGCCGTCTCTTTTAGGTTTGCCTACACATGTATGCCTTCAAGGTCAGTACGCACAGCCTTTCCTCACGATGAGGTCATGATGTCGCGAAATCTTCAAATTTCAGAGCTGAATTTACCCTAATATTATCCCCGGGTTTAAACAAAATCATATACACTTTGATATCTACATCAGTGCAACGCACCGAGGTTAATCGACCTCAGTTACTAAAACATGTGAAAAAATCAATTATAAAAGATCTTTCCGTATAAACGGTATTGGGTTATTTAGTTGTTTTCTAAATATCTAGCGACATCTTAAACAAGAATAAGTAGACGACCAAGCTGACTGTTATGTTGTTATGGCATGATAGACAATTGGTAACGTCTGCTCCACTCCAAAACAACACAAGCTGACCCACACGGGCCATTCACAAAATCAAACCTAACCTGATCAAATTCATCTGGGTCTTATTATAAGCTGACGTGGCAGGTACAGATAAAGAATTATGTTCCGCCAACCTTTGGAACTCCCTGTCTTTCTTCTTTTAACAAATCCGATTAACACTTTCAATTTAGGGTAAGGATGTGTCGTTATAAATTACATGTTCGAAGTGATGCATAGAAGTATGTATACAAATCTAAACATTTTTTTATGTTACTTATTTCTGACAATTATGTTTATAATTTATGTGGGTTTTAAAAAGCATGCATTTCGATAGACAAGGTTAATGCACAATTGATACACAGTTAAAGCAGCGCTCGGTCATCATTTATGCTGCTGCAGTTCGAAAGATATAATATCAACGTGAATCTATCTATCTATCTATCTATCTATCTATCTATCTATATATATATATATATATATATATATATATATATATATATATATATATATATATATATATATATATATATATATATATATTATACATTTGAATGTTGATATTAGAGAATACTGAATTTACGAAAGAACATTTATAACAAACTCGGATTAGTAACATCAGCTTTTTTTGGGAAAAGGCAATTTTATGAAGTACATTTAAATTCAACCATCAGAAGAAAAATGTCCATTTGTAAGATAATACAATTCCAGACACAATTGCTAAGTGATCATATCTCATCACCGTTCATTCAGGCTAAACACATTGCAGTAATAAAAATGATCTCTGGGACATTCCTGCTTTACGATCTGGTGAAATTTGTGTCATTCAAACAACATGTAAATTCACTTCGACGGTTTTGAAATTTTCCTTCTAACCTACCAGAAAATGAAATATGTTCTTTGTTTAGAAATTACAACTTTACCTCCAGCTTCAAGTTTTATTCAACTCCATAGATTAATGGCTTGCATGACCGGATGACTACCACTGAAGAAAACTGGTACGACATTGACCCCATTTGTAGACGGCCTTCCTGTAATGCAATTGTAATTAAAAAGTAAATTAAATTGTCATTTCAAGCTTTTACAGTTAAAAGAGTTTTCAGCCACCAAATTATAATTCTTTTAGAATATACAATTTGTGTCTCATCGGCCAAATATATTTTCATCACAAAGGTTACCTCTATTTCTTAATTATATGCTGAAGGAAACAAAAACATTTGCCCACTGACTATGCAAAAGTTGCGCACAAGCGTTAAAAAAGGAACTATTGATTTGTAGCAGCAGCTGCTTAAACTATCTAAAGGTTACTCGAGTCTTATAGACTGAAAAATGTTTTTAGATTTTGTTCCTACCATTTAAAGATGATGTTTAAAAACAGTTGTTTAAAAATTAAAAGGACCTAATTTTTTATAAGACCAGAAACTTTTGCCACACAACTAATTTATTTCAGTCATTTTCATAAAAAGTATCAAACTTATTTCAAATGAAAGCAAAATTTAGAGGCTACATCGAAATATCATGCAAGATTAAAATACGGAACTAGCTCGTTCTTCACACATATAATCGTTGCACGATGATTAGATTTCCATAAAGAATGACATACAATGTCTCTTTTTAAAAACCAAAAGACATTTCATTCTGACAAAATTAAAAATAAAGAATTGTATGATTAGTATGGTCAGTGACAGCACAGTGACAGAATAGAGAAAAGATACCACGTTTATGGATAAATTGGACTCAAAGTCAGTCTCCTTAACCATTTGTCTAAATATTTACCTGCATATATGTGCTGCATGCAATACATTATTTTTAATTTATATCTTACCAAGTAACTGGAAAGTTCCATTTTTGATTTATGCGATTATGATTTGCAACGCTTCATTAAATTACAACTCATATTCTATGTGTATGGTATATGTTTGAAATGTGAACTTAACGGCTTCATGAAAGCATCTTAAAACATGTCCGTGGAAGTTAGGAAATAATTTACCACAGAGACAAAAACTTATTTTAATATATAGACGTCGTCCCATTTGTGAGTTTTCCATTCTTAACACTACTCAAACAAGGATGATAGATTTACCTTTTGTTTAGTAGAGGGCAGACTAACTGGTTTGATCTGGATAGCAGTGTGATACTCAATGCATTGCGAGAGAGAGAGAGAGATCTACTCACCAAATACGCTTAGTTCTGCTTCTGGAGTGGTGACGCCTGGTTGTATTGATACATTTCCGGAAGGTCTGCGTTTTATTTTTATGTCAACGACAACTGGACTTCGACTTGGAATCTATGTTCGGCTATCCTAGAATTTGTTTCATCATAGCTATCATTTATTTGGTAGAAGTGATGGGAACAAAGCTGATTAAATTCGAGACATCTTTTTAAAACAATCAGGAACGTGCTTAAATATCCCACAACTCCTTCCCAAGATTACAGATAAAAGCCAAGTAAAAATGTTGAAATTAGTGACAGTGGGAGATATTTATAAAACTGTTAATTTGCTATCTTTCCAGTCTTCTGTCCCTCAGGTATTGGTTGAAACTATTATAACCAAATATGAGAACGTATTTGACAAATAATAACGTAATGCTACGGACAATATCGCTTAAATAACTGCTTGGTTTGACAAGCAATTGTTAATATACGAATTGATGGAGAAATATGCCTGGCAAAAGCACATTATACACAATGAAGGATGCAGGCACAATAAATCAGTATATCTTAAGTGCAATAAAGATATATTTGAAACGAGCTGAATTGAATAAAATCGAACTGAATATAACTAAACTGAATATAACTAAACTGAACAAATCGTTCATGAATTACTAACCCGATATCCTTGTCAATGGCTGTGAATATGGGATTACTATAGTTCGAGATGTTCAGCCATATAGTTCAAGTGTGAGAGATGGTCTGCGGAGAAGGAAACAGAATTGAAAGCTATGAATCTTGCTTCTAAATATATGTATATATGATATATCCTAAGAATAAAAGATGTCAAAACGTTTTCGACATTTTTGGAGATTTGTTCATTGGATAAAACAGTCAGTAGTTTTAACAAAATCCACCTACTAAAATACTTACAAACAAGAGACATTTAGACATATCATTTAGATTAAAGCAGATTCAATGTCGGGACTCCTCTGGGACTCGTAGCTTGCAATCGATTATCCGTAACTGTGAAAGGCTTATTACGTAGTATAATATAATGTTTTTATTTCTATGGTATTCGATACATATGATTCCATTTGTATAAATATCGCATTTTATTATTTCAATGATATTTACTGGCGCATATATGTAAAAGTTAACTTGTGGCAGTTTATAATGTACCATAGTAACCATCGTGTGTATTCTTTTGTCTTTGTTTTATGTTTCGCTGTTGGTTTTGAGGCATCGAGAACTAGGTTCGTGTAATACAATAATATGTAGAAAGCCAGATCAAATTCATAAAATATAATCAAAACAACTTTGGTTGAATTTTTATATTCATCCATTTTAGATTCTTTAACATGGACTAATTGTTTATACATTTGGAGTATTTGTTCTGTTTGGATGTATACGTAATATATGTGCTCAGTGTTAACACCTACGTCTTTTCAAATAAAACTGCACAAGAGTAGTAAATAATTGTTCTCAAACTTATCTATGAGTTGAAATACCTTATGTCAATTTTCAAATGTAAATTCACCGCAACAATATTGAAATAGAACACCTTATCTTAATTGTTGAATTTAGTTCAATTCATTTTATTTGATTAAATTGGTTATTTGCAGCCATAATCTTGCTTAATATGTCGTCCGATAGATGGGAATGGTACGGATACCAAACCAGGTTGTCATCGCTGTTCCATAAATAATGAGAAAGCTTAGACGTATTATTCAAACGGTTAAGTAGCAGCAAGAGCATTAACTTAACAAGTTTAATTTATAAAAAGCTACGCTATAGACGGAGTAACAAGGAGCAAGAATTAATGTGCATAATAAATGCCATTAACGCCAAATGGTCCAAAAATTTGATTTTCTAAAGACAGTTGTTTTGACGTGTATTGATTCCATTTCCAGTTCTGAGAGACGAACTGTATTAGAACTTCACCGAGATTTCTTAAATGACATATTTGATCGAAAAGACTTTTTGCATTGATTGTTTGGGGAACGATTTTGCTTCAGTTATTCTTTCTGTATTGTTTTATTTTCCTTTTCCTTGACAAGTCTTGTACGACTCAAACATTCAGGAAAGTATACACCATAAAATAAATTTTGTACAGATTGGTTCTAATGATAAGAGATTGAATTGTTTAAATATCAAATGTGATAATATATTAAACATAAATATGTATGACGATAATCGTTGTTTCGATGAAAACAGATTTAAAAGAAATGCAGCAAGCGGTAAACTTATAAAGGAACTTTCATACGTCCTAGCTATTTTTGTAAACCTTGCTTAATACAGTTTGTTACATTATGGTCAGAAGCAATTTGTCGAAGCGAGTTTTATGGCATTTAGAAGCACTTTGCATATTGCAATTGCACATTTTAACCGGCCTCGTTGTTCGGCACGATATTTGCTGTATTCATCGTCCTACCATTAATTCATGTTGTTTTTATTACTACAACACTAAGTGGGTAAACCTTGATTGAATAAATAAAACAGATTATATTAAATAAACTGAAATATACATCTTCTTCAGAATGATTCCCTAAAGAGCAATAGTGTGGTACACATGTTAAAAATCAAAACAATAATAAAGTCTTTCTTTATCTTGTGAACAAATACTAAGATAGGAACATTAAAAGCCAAAAATACGGCTCCGGTAGTCATGACATTCGGAAAAAAAATCAAACAGCAAAGAAAGATAATATAATAAAATGCAAAAAGAAACAAGCATACAACTTTGGTTCTGCTACAATTTATTTACTAGACTATGTGAATAAATGCTATTTTGTTTGTACAAATGGGCATGCAGTGAAAACATTCGTATCAGCGGGGGATTTTCTAAAGCCTACCCAAACCTTCACCTCCCATGTAAGGCAATGTTTCATGCGTCACTATTGTTTGTGTTGATTGTCTTACGTTTCATATCAGTTTAATTCTGTATATTGGCACCTGCTCACAGCAGACAGTATATGCGGTCCCTGTAGTTATGTTTAGCACAGTGTCGACTCTACACAATTGACCACAACATTTATACTATGTTTTTCTTTGAATATCATTTATATGAACACTAACATGTATTTCACACTTTCGCGTAAAATCATTATTTGTACTGCTGAATATATATGCAATATAACTTATATATATAATTCGATCAACGTGAAAGAATTAAAATTAACTGTCAGTGTTAAATCCTAGATCAACATCCTTAATGTATTATCAATTTTACATTAATCCGGATCATATCCAATGCTATTCCTAACGAAGACTCTAATGCGCTTATGTGAGAGCACCACAGAACAGATCTTTTATCTAAAAATTTGTGTTTCAAGATAAATTAAATGAAAGTAGAATATCACTCAAGTGTTTCAATATTTCAGAATCCAATTCACTTGTTTAAATTTGGCAAGTAATTTAATAAGTTCACAATAGTTCAGCAGACTACGATTTATTTAGACTGAACAGTTTACTCTCTGCAATTTCAATGAATAAGTTATCATTAAATCTAACTTCCTCTCACGAGTCTTACAAAAGCTGTACATAACAGTAGAATGACACGCTGCGTATTTACGTCTCTTATATACCCACCATGTGCGCATCGAAACAACACTCTGATTCACTAAAATATTCCCAAACATTTAAATCATGTTATTTTGACACTTTTTAGCAGTGACTTCTGACCTTTTCATAATATTGATTCAATCAACTGATAGTGCACTCACGATATATCTAGAGTTCGCGTGCTCTGCTTGGATCAAGTGATGTTTTCATAACCTGCATTCATACTTATTCTTGCAGTACATTGACCAAAATCGTTGTTTATTTTGACCTTGGCAATCAACCATGACTTATTAATGGAAGTTTCGCAACCTACTGCATATGTAATTTTACTAATTTTTGATCAAGTCAAACTTAGGTCCTACCAAGGCGCCTTAATGTCGCTGACGAGGTATATGTATCTACAAATTATGAATAATCAGATACAACCTTCTATACTCAAGCTTTACAGAAACAACCCAAGCTATTGGGGACGATAAGAGAGACTAGTTCTTCAATGAATTTTTATTTTGGTGTTCCCTGAAAATATACAATTTTATTATTACATTCAGGTGTTAACATTGAATACAATCTATTTGGGTTTTTTAAGCCATACAATATTAAGCTGGGTATATTTAAGCTTTGTTCGATTTGAAGATTCATCACCCAATTAGGAGAAAAATCTATTGAGATATCGACAAAAGTACCTTACCATTAGACTGGCATAATCATATGCTTCCTGCATTTCTGAGTGCGCCAAAAGAAATCGCTACCCCTCAGCAGAAATCATCTAGAGATAACATATGGCCTGGTCTCTCTACTGTGTAACTCTCGTCTAAAGCTGCAATAGCATCCTGACCTATCAAATTTTATACCACTTTAGCTACTAACCAAGAGTCAACCGTTTAAGTTTATATGCTTTTATGACACAATTTATTGTTTCCCTGGTAGACCAAAATTGTTGCATGTGGAATGGGATACAAAGCACAAAACGGTAAATATATGCATATTTATATGTATCGAAAGCCACATCTACCTAATTAGCTTTATATATGCCTGAATTCGTAGATATACACTGAAACAAATGCGAGGTACCGTGCAAACAAATATGAAACCCAGCCACGTAAACAGTGTTCAAAATTTAGATTAAAAGTTTATACTAATATGATATTCGCAATTGTCTTGTACACCATCCATCTGTAGCCTCCTGTACAGCAAATCTACTGATGTTCCATTTACCATCCAGATCATTTCTGAGGTACAGGTAATACCATAATGTTCATAAGCTATCCATCCAGCTGAATATAGATATAATGATCGATAGATAGATAGTACTTTAAATCAAATGAATATCTTAACACAATGTATACTAATTGCACTGCTTTTTTTAATAATGTGGGTTGTAAAGTGTAATGGTTTTAAACAGGTATCCCTTGTAAAACTGTGGTTACTCCGTACTAGATGTAAAAGAGGTTTTGGTTTCGGAGCTTGTAAAACCCTTTATTTCCGGTTTGTCTAGGACAGTTCCTATTAATTCCGAGGTTGTCGGCAATGTTTTTGCTGTAATGATCACTTATTCTCCTTTCGTAGATTACATACACGTTGCTTAGTTGTCTTTAATAATTCCTATTCAGAATTTTGAATATCAATCACAGAGTTCGCCCAAGTCGAGTGTAGAAAATGCCGCCAATGTTTGTAGAATTAAGGGTGACAAGGCATCAACGAATATAGTGTTAACTGTGCACTTGTGTACAAGGATAGATGTGAATCATTCAACAGATTCAACTCAGTACTTTTATTTCATACTTTTCAACTGACCACATTATGGTAGATATTTCAGGAGTCCTCTCATTTACTATACTGGTAAAAGCAATGTAAAGGATGCATAAACATTTTCCAGGCTCGAAATAATTTAGTAAAGGTTATCAAGCGAAGTGAACGAATTTACTAGCAATATTGCAAATAACTTCCTTGAATCTCAATTAAAATATTCGACATTTAGGTTTTCAGAAAGGGCAATGGACAATGCGTGGATATTTTTCAAATGTTCAGTGGTACACTACTTAGTATTTTATTTCTACCTTGCATATCATTTCTGTTTTGTTTGATGAATTTATTTAATCTCAGGTTGTAAGTTACCTCTGCCGTGAAACACTGAAGCAACCTAGTAGAAAAAAGAGTGCCTCTGCTTTCCCAAGGGATTGACGTTTTATTTTAAGATTTGTCTGGTAAATGAGACTTTGTACCAAATACATGGTGATTTTATAAAAAGATCTTACAAGTGCACTGGTATGTTGTGTGCTCTTCTTATATTACAGTCTTTCCCGAGTTCCGGAATACGTTAAAGATTAACAGTAATTAAAAGAAATCCATCATGATTTTTCTTTTTTTGCCGTAAGTTACCAATTTCAACATGCACGTCTCATTATAATAAAACCTAAGCATGCTTATGTTTTGAATCTTATAATCTTGATCAGTAGCAAAGAACGAACGCAACAAAGCAGAACTGAACAGAAGAGAATAACAACAAAGTACATATCAAACCTAAGATAGTTTTTCATTAATCATTTTATTCATTTGTCCACAATTTTCAACTCTATAAACAAATAATTTTGAACCATATAACAAAGTCATACCTTTCTCTTTACTTGTGTTACGTTGAAAATATTTTCCTTCTTTTTATTACACGTGTTGTGAATTGTATCGCAATCAATCCTGCAAATTTCCAATCAGATTCAGACTGAGTGTGTTTAAATTTTGAATTATTAACTTCAACTTAATAGTAGCACATTAGATATTTAGACGATTTAGCACAGTGAAACTAACGTAGCTAATTAAACCGCATTCTGATGCATTATTGTTTTACTGGAAAACTAAGAAAAGTATATATTTTCCCATTCAGAAAATGTATCTTAGTTTCGACATGACTTTGAAGTTGTTCTTTGAAAATAGATTTTTCATTTGTTTACCGAATACACTATCGTTCGCCAATTTAAAAATTTCTTTTTGAATTCATTCGTGGCTCTTTGTCGCAAATTTGTTTTGAGCTAGCTCCAGGAATTCAATACTTTCTCATTGTTTAGCTGTATAGCTACCAATATGTAAATTTTTACATTGCTGAAGCGAATAATTTGTTTAATTATATTTTTTCTACGCACTGTAATTGTTAAATTAGGGTTGTTTTTGTTGTTCATTGAAATATTGGTTATATATGCTTCATTCCTTTTAGAGGTGGTAAAATCATTTATGATGACACAGGATAGTTATTACAGTAATTGTTCAAGGCATGTGGCACTTCCAAATACATTCATAAAGTGAACCCAGCTTCATTATCTTCGGGTTTGTAATAAGGTGGTCTTCTATCTATGTAACGTACTCGACTTCTGCACAATTTGTTGTAGTCAACAATGCACGACTAAATATAATAGGTGGCTGCGCCTATGTAAAAGTGAATTTGGGCTTTGACTTACTGCCTTCGCCATTATTCATTTTTAGGGCTTTTGTAAGCTTTATTATCCACATAGTGTTCCTGGTGATACTTGTCCCTCCTATTTGACTCTAAATCATTGGAAACGTTATATAATTTTCAACTGTTATGTTCTAAATTGGCGAGCCTAAAATTAACGTTATGAACTTATCCTGTAACACTGAATTGATTATCAGTGTCATTATTTGGTGTGAATAATGCTGCAGCTGTATTGAACGTATTGATTATAGTGTATGCTTTGCTTCTGCCATTGATGGTCTCAGTTCTATGTACTCTATTCAGTGGTTTTTGGTGACATTGAAACAAACACTCCTAAATGGAACGAATTTCAAGTAAGTTGATTATATGAGCAGCATGACAAACATTTGTAAATTCGGATGTCCAGAGTTACGTATTCAAATCTATCAAAAACTCGTTTTGTGCAATCTGTAATCTTCTGGTCAAATTGTGTATGATTTACATTTGATGTAATGTTGATGATATAATTCATCTCAAGTTTCGTCCTCAAAATATTCTCCAAACTAGTAACCTAACTTAAGTACCTTTAACTGAAAGTGACTACTGATTAAATTTTGATATTTAGCACAGTTAGTAACTTTGAGTAAAATTTAATTGGGAACAACATAAGTGCTTAAAGTGAATTACGTTTCCGCTACTGCCATATAATTGCCCAAATAATGCCTCTAATGCCCTAACTGTTTATGAGACATGTGTAATCTTTCACAACACGCTAAAAACACAACATGTAGAGATATCTGCTTTAACGTCATTTAGGACTGAAGAAAAGTAAAGAGAAAATACCAGTATTTAAGAACTATAGTTCAAAGCTGTTATTTAATGACAGCCTTTTTAGCCCAACCAAAAAATCAACTGAAAGAGACTACAGTTATTAAAAAGAGATTTGAAATGCCTATATTTTAACGGCCTGTCCTTTTCTCTTAAACGTTTCAGAAGAGTATGTTTCTTGATCATTTAGCTAAGGCTTTTGTTCACTTAATAATTTTTGGACACCCTACCTTTTTCCAATAGAAATGCCTTTCGACGCCCAAGGCGAATGTGGGCGCATATGGATGCCTGTACTCCGTCTGCATTGTAGTGCGTTTTGACGCCTGCAGTAAAACTCGGCAATTTTGACCTGGTTTTTGTCATCTTCGCGTAAGAGACATATCCTAATTCTTCTTTTTCTTCTTTTTTCTTCTTCTTCTTCTTCCTCTTCTTCTTCTTCTTCTTCTTCTTCTTCTTCTTCTTCTTTTCTTCTACACAACCCAGGGATTCCTTTATGCCCATTTTTATCTCGCTCCCTGCTTTCGAGTTAACCTCAGTACATATCTGGTTTCAGACAAATCGTTTTTGAACTGTACTGTCTTTAAATCTATGTTAATTTGTGGTTTGACTACTTGAGGATACATTCAATATTAAATAGAATATATTAAATAAATTATAGATAAGGAACAATTTCAAAACAACTCTATGTACATAAAATTCATCAAGAGCATCGGGATAATAAATAGCATAGTTCAGTTTTGGTACAGTTTACATATTACTGCTCTTTGCTTGTGTACAGTGGACACAAATTCATCAATAAAGGGAGACAAAATGAGACAGTAATTTACCTCCTCCACTGCTGAGTCTAGCAGCATGAAACAAAGTATTGCTATTGTAGGTAGATGATGCTGAGAACTGATTAGTTCTTAAAGTCTCATTTTCTAATCCCAGTGGACGGTTACAAACTTCTGAAAAGAAGTAAAGACGTTAAATACGTCATTTGAAAATGAACGCCTCCAGATTTTAGCAGAAATCAAATAGTGAGACATGTATAAGGTTTAAAACTCTTTGGTTGCTAAAGCAATGTGCACCTACCGGCTAATCTTCGAGATTTTCATATACAGGTTTTGTACATGACTCTATTACGTCTCACGAAAATATTAGATGGCCGGAGATTGTCAGCCAGAGAGTACTCCAAATAGCAGACTACGTGGTACGTACTCCAAATAGCACAGTACGTGATACGTACCCCAAATTCCAATGTACTTGATACATAATTCAAATATCATGGTACGTGATACGTACTTATTGCTTTTATTAAGTATTTTTTTCTTCCATTATCTGGATGACATGCCCAAAATACTTTCGTGCAAATTAATGCAAGAACTGAGAAGATGCATCCTATAATATCGAATGTTTCTCTTACTTTTTTATTCAAGGTTGAAGACTTGTACCTCACTACTATATAATCGGTTAAAGTAATTCCACATACATGTTAGGTCATCCTACTCTAAAACGAACAGTACGTTGAAAGGATTTAAGCGACACGGAATGAATACTCAAAGTTCATCTTTTCACGATGGGGATTTTTCGAACACCGTTATCATGAAATTATTGCTTACATTTTGATCCTGTATCTTTTACATTACACATAAACATGATTGTTGCATCATCTAGCTGTATGTATGTGAAACGTCCTGATATAACAAACCATTCTGGTACATAGATGGAGTCTCCGTGATTATATCAGCTTTTAAGAACACTAATACCAAACAAAATATGGGATATAATTCTCCCGAAAAATACCATTTACAAAATGTATACTTAAACAACACACTTATCAAAAAGATTATTGTTGGATACCTGCAATGTACATTGACCAAGAAATCTTTGTTGACAGTAAATACGAACAAGTTAGCTCCGTTCAGAGAATAGCAGCACTTGTCTCAGATTTAGTTACAATTTTATGTGGCCATATGGATTTACAAACAGACGTCGACGCTCTAATAAATACAAACACGGTTATTTCAAAACGTTGGTATTTCTTCAGTATTTTATCCATATGGCAAGTGATACGAACATTCATTCTAATGAAGACACAAAGGAAGTGGCTTTACATGTCAAAGATCAATTTTTCTATAGAAGTGATACATTAGAAAAATGGACAGATTAATATCGTTAGCACATGCGTTCACACTAACATTCTTATATAAAACGTGTCATGGAAACATCTTGGAATCAAAGGCAGTAATATGCATGAGTATTTCTCAACACAATTTACCGTTTACCTCTATATATGGCCTACATGAATGGTGCGAGTAATACTGTCTCGGTCTATAATATATTGTGCTTAAGCCAGAGACCAAATGACGAATGTGTTATTGGAAGTAATGAAGCATACATCAGTATCCGCAAACTGTCATCTTTTATACGGAAAGAAATATCAAAAGGTTATAAAAGAAACTTAACCACAATGACCGGATGCTATGTATTATGAAAACCCCGTGTAATATACATTACACGTGACCCTTAGACAAAACTAACTAAAGAATCCGATTATGTATTGGATAAACTACATATGTTTCACTTTCATCGTCACCACTAGACGTTTGTCAAACAGTCGCGTACATATCATAAAATGCTATACCTGGGTTACGACTCTAGTTTCAAAAGTACTTCCATGATGGTATTATGACGATTCTATGCCACACCATTAAAGCAGTTACAAATAACACGTGTATAAAATATCAGACACTAGGGTTCATTTTCCACAGATTTTATCAATACCTGTCGCATTAAAGTAAATAATTTCGCTTGAATCATGTCAATAAAAATAAAATAAAATTTGTAGACATTCAGTTGCGTTTCTTTGGGAAAAAAGTCCAAGCATATGAGTCTCAAAAAAAAAAAAAAAATACAGTATTTAGTAACAGAGCTTTATCAGTGAAAAATTCATGCAAGATAAACAATATCACACTAGGCATGTCATACGAATATTTCAACATGTATGTGTGTGTGTGTCCTAACACTAACCTCTTAACGCTGAGCTCCAAGCGAGGCAGCTGTTAGTACCATTTTTATAAGTCATTGATATAACGTGCTTGGTTTTCGAACCCGCGTCCTCTAGCATCAGTATCGGACTCTCTAACGACTAGGCCACCGGAGTGGTATTCCAATTCAACATTATTCAGCGTTCAATAAATTGTCACGATCAAGATCAACATAGCATGTTTCGTCACATCCATCTTTGTCATTTTCTGTCCTTATCATCTTTGCTTTCTGTTGTTAACTTTGTCATCGCCGTCATCGACAGACGGAAATTACTGCCCTAAACGGAGTTACACATTTTCGAACCACATTCGATGGTACGAATGGAGTTTGGTCTGAATTAACAGAATTAGAGGAGTTAAGCGATACTGTGCTCAAGAGCGCGCACGTGTACACTTGCATACATCATTTGCATGACGCAGCGTTGGCACGGTAGTTTGGAAGCTTGCTTCATCTTCAACCCCCAGCCCCAGCAACCAGTAACGGAAAAGATAGCATTCCGATAATACCGGTAATATTCATACGTAATAGAATCATTGATTCTAAGAGTACTTAGTTCTTACATAATGATAAACTTGGTATGAAAAATAATACACAAACTTATAGATCCCTAATTTTAGCCTTATCAGATAACGACAATAATTGTAATATGCCTCAAGTTTGATATAGATATCCAAAGACTGTTTCTCTCTGGAGGGGAAATATTCTTTCGCTCTTTTGTACTTATCTCATGGTTGTATTGCAAATAAGCTTCGCCTCAAACTTTCTCTATATCCTTTTTCCAATTAAAATTGTGTACTTGGGTTCTTTCGATCACAACTCTTGATAATTTTGTGAATATGGTATGAAATTATCAGAATATTTAAAATGAAAAGTAATGTAAACAGAAAAACTATTTTTTTTCAAGTTCTCCTCTCCACCACCACCCACCCACAGAAAATTCTAATATTTTCATACTCTACAATAAAATGCCAAAATGCCCGTACGTCCAGCATAAATAGCGCATTGTTAATGAAAGTAAATGGAAATGATATCTACTAATGATACTGTAGCGGAAACTACCTCGGCTACACTACCCCGAGCCTCGCTGTCTCGGGTTCTTTAGATAGGTCTTTGCATTTGGATCTATCTGACGACTGGCGCTCCAAAGTGCCACAGATCTCTACCCAACAGGATACCGTCTTATTCCTGGCATTTTGTCGCCGACTGGGTCATCGATTGAGCCGCTTAGTCGTCCTCCTGGTTCGCCTTCTGTATCACTGAGTGGGTCCCTGCGTCGCCGACTGCGTCGAAAAGTCATGTGTTGCTGACTTGGTCGCTAATTCGCCGACTGGGTTGCCGAGTCAGTAGCAGAGTGGTCGACTGTATCGCTGAGTTGGTCGCAGAGTTGACGACTGGATCGCTGAGTCATTCGCAGAGTCGTCGACGAGGTCATGGTCGCTGGTAGTTACGAGATAAAGATTGACAGAGAGACGAATAGTGCGAAATTATGAGAGAAGATATATATGTGTGTATCAATGGTACTTCAAAGGTAAAACGGACAGAATTGTGTATTCGTATCATATACGTGCACATATACTAGAATATGGAACGCCTACATCTTCAGTTGTGTCAGCATGTTGTTACCAGTCTATGCTCTTGAAATAAGTAACAGAAAAGAGTGATGACAACAAACCTCGTAAAATTAAACAATTAAGTTTTTTACATAAAATACTAAGTGAATAGAAGAAACCGAACTTACGGTATTGCGAATTAAGTCCAAAACTAATCCAGGAATTCAAAACACAAGTCCTATCAATGAAAAGTTCTACGTAACTCAGAGTTCAAATCTCGATGGAATCCAAGATGGAAGACAACACGATGACGTCTGTAATAATCAGCGTTGTACTGATGTGTCAAATTTCTCTTGTAGAGTCGCAGAAAATATTATTCCAGTTATTGAATTCTGTGTAATTTCAAAATAATGTCTTTGTCCAAGAATTAACAGAGCACTTATGTATTACCAGGGAAACGAATCACTTTAAATTTGAATAACTTGAAGAAAATTTTTAAAACAAAATCACCCCAAACTGGTCACAGCATAAAACAACAAGAAGTCTCAAGTGTTAACACGCAACTAATACAATTCTTATCATAACATCAGCTATAAAACTAACCACAACGCAAAACGTTCCCGGATGAGGGCTTAGAGTTCAATTATCTAGAAAGAAATGGAAGTTTGTTACATGTCAAATATCACGTCGACCAGCTGTGACCTTGACTCAACATAAAGATTTTTACTCTGAGAAAGAATTTTTTAAGCATTTAAAAAATTGTTTACTAAAACTGTCACCGATTGTGAAGTAGGTCAGCTGAAAGATCCAATGCATAATTTATTAGCTGTTTACGTCCAAAATATATTTTAAAAAAACAAGAGTCAGAACTGAACTCCTTTAAACAAAATTACATTACAGTAACATGTAGTGGAATAAAATTAAAATATCTGAAGCTAACAAACAAATAATTAAATTACATATACACAACAAAGTGACAATATACACGGACAGACAGTTCAGTCTTGCGATTTGTATCTTTGGTAATAACAGATGTTATGATAAGAATTATATCAGTCGTGCTTAAACACTTGAGACTTCAAAATGTTTTATGTTGTGTATAGTTTGGCGCTTGGAGTTTTTATTTTATTCAAATTATTGAATTTAATTGATTGTTTTCCCTGGAAATGCAGACGTATTCTGATAATTCTTGGACAAAGACATTTACTGGAATTTATACGGAATTCACAAACGGGAATAATATTTTCTGTGAATCAACAAGAGACTGTTGACACATCAGCACAACCCTGAATATTACAGAATTCATCGCATTCCATCTTGCGTTTCATCGGAATTTGAACTCAAATTCACTTACAAATTTTCATTGATAGGATTTGTGTTTTAATTTTTGAATTATATCTGGATTTAATTCGCAATTCGGTAAATTCTTTTTTGTCATTTTTACTATTTCTTCTAGGGAAATAAATTAATTGTTAAATTTTACAAGGCTTGTTGTCTTCACTATTTTCTGTTATTTCTTTTAAGAGCATAGACTCGTAACAGAAAATTAGAGTACTCGACCTTGGGATACGAATTATGGCTTTAAAAAAATTCAAAATCCTTTGTTTTTGAAATTTAAGTTCCCCTGGAATCGAAATTTTAAATCCCGAGTATTATTTCACATTTTACAAATCTTTAGTGGAATGAACAAATTTTTTTACAATGTCATCAAAAGTGGACATCTTTCTTATTTGTATTAGACTCTGACATAAAAGTAAAGGAATTAAAATTAAAGTACAAGATGGAATTAGAGTTTAGAAAGCTGGACCTTCAGAAAGAAGAAAAACAATCGCAGTTGAAACTGGAGAAAGAGGAGAGAGAGAACCAATTGCAGATTCAAGTGGAGAAAGAGAATAGAGAAAGAAAAATATACAGTTGCAAATGGAAAAGAGGGGAGAGAGAAACAAATGCAGTTATAATCGGAGAAAGGGAGAGAGATAGATGCAAATACAAATGCAAAGTGATAAAGAAGAAAGGGAATATCAGTTTAGATTAAGAGAATTAGAGCTGGCAAATGAAAATCACATTCCTACTTCAGATACAAATTCAAGTTTTGATGTTACTAAGAACATTAAGTTATTGACCCCTTTTAGAGAAAAAAAAAGTATATAAATATTTTCCTTATTTCGAAACAATTGCTAAAAATTTGAAATGGCCAAGGAAGCATTGGACTCAGTTATGACAGCGTGCACTTTTTGGCAAAACCCGAAATATCTATGCATCCCCGTCAGTACAGCAAAGTGCCGAAAATGATCTGGTTAAAGAATTGGTCTTAATGGGTTATGAGTTAGCCCCTAAGGCTTATCGGCAAACATTCCGGAACTATAAAAAAGAAGCTGGACAAACTCATGTCGACTTTGCAAGATATAAAGACCAGTTATTTGATAGGTGGTGCCTAGCCAAGAAAGTTGATCAAGAATATGAAAATCTTAGACAACTCGTATTACTTGAAGAGTTCAAGAACTGTGTCCATAAGACTTATCTTGATGAGCATCAGGTCGACACCTTGGAAAATGAGGTTCGTACTACTGACGAGTATATCTTAGCTCATAAAGTTTCTTTTGTAAATAAGTCTTCCGCCAGCCGTCGTCTCATAAAAAGTATTTCAGCCTGATACGAGCAATTCCAAATTTCAATATGGCACAACTTTTAGAAATCATGTTTCTGATAAGAATGATCAAATATCCTTATCTCTTCATACGTATATATATTGTTATAAGAAAGGACACGTCATTCCTAATTGCTACAAATTGAAAAATAAGCAAGAGAATCAAAATAGATATATTCCAAACGCTCTTATTTCTCAGAGGTGAAGGTCACTGATATGTATTGAAAGCAATACATTTGTTGGGTCTAATAAACCCCAGTCTGATTTCATTATGGAGAATTATGAACCATTCGTATCAAAGGGTTCTATATCACTTAATAGTGATTCAGCCAAACCAATCCCTATTAAAATTTTATGGGACACATGAGCTTATCAGAGTCTTTTATTAGCAGGCATTTTGCCATTTTCTGAGAAGACTTCTTCTAATGAGAGTTTTCTTATTCAGGAAGTAGAGTGCGGCTTTGCTAATATTCCTCTCCATTGTGTAAATTTGTTATCAGACTTAGTCTCAGGACCCGTGACAGTCGGAATAGTGCCTTCTTTACCCGTTGAGGGCAATCATTTATTACTAAGCAACTACCTAGCTCGAGATAAGGTTGTGGTTAATCAACTTGTAACTGAGAGGCCTTGTTTGGATCAGAAAGTCGATCGTGTTGAAGAAGTATTCCCTGATTTATACCCACCTTATGTAGTTTCTAGAGCAATGGCAAAGAGAGCTCTTGAGAATGATGTTGAACAGGAAAGTAATCCTTTAACTGGCGTATTAATAGGTAAGGATTTTGTTAGATCACTTTCACTTCTTGTTCGGATCAATCAATAGGTATCGATCACATTGATCCTCTTTAAACTACTCATTCTATTTAGTATAATCAGGCTAACGAACGACAGACACTTGTCGTCGAACAGGAAAAGATCATGACATCTCCCGTTTGTTTCAAAGAGCCATTAGTGAAACTGAAACTACAGAAGTACATGTTACGTTTTCAATCGACAATGAGATTCTTATGAGAAAATGGAGACCTCCCGAGGTACCTGTTGATAACGAGTGGGCCGTGAACTATCAATTTGTAGTTCAAAAATCATCCAGACAGGAAAGACTTAGTCTGGCCCATGAGACTCCTGTGACTGGTCATTTAGGGATTAACAAGACCTGTCACAAGATCTTGAATCACTTCTACTGGCGAAATATTAATAGTGATGTTTATAAATAATGTAGTTCTTGTCATACTTGTCAAATGATAGGAAAATCAAATCAGAAGATACCTAAGTCTCATTTGCAACATATTCCTGCATTTGACGAACCATTTAGCAGAATATTAGCGGATTGTGTTGGTCCCTTACCTAAGACCAAGCCAGGCAACCAATACTTGCTGACCATAGTGTATGTGTCAACGGGATTCCTAGAGGCAAATCCTTTGAGGAATATTAAAACTAAAACAATAGTAAAAGCTTTGATAAATTTTTTTACTCAAATTGTCCTTCCCAAAACTATCCAATCTGATCAAGGGTCAATTTTTATGCTTGGAATTTTCCAGCTTGTTATGCATGAATTTAAGTCAAAAGTGAAATTATGGTATGACAGAACTTCAATTGAGAGAACTTTTGAGTCTGGTGATAGAGTTATCTCTCTTGCTAATTCATCAGAATTTTCTTCAGATTAGGTATTACGGCCCTTACAAAGATAAGAAGAAAATGAATGAGTCAAATTATAATAACAGTGCTCCTGGGATGTAAATAAATTAAAGAAGTACCAGTATATTGAGACAGATATCCAGGATAAACATTCAATGATTTTTAGTTGTACCTGTTCCACTCACTGAAGATTTAAGCGAAGGAATGGAATCGGACTATACTGATCTTGATCTTGGAGTAACCAATCTTCGGAATTCAGAAATAGTGAATAATCTAGACCAGAAACTTTTACATTTTCAACCCGAAGAAAGGAATGAACTTAAACAGTTTTAACTTGAATGTGAGCACTTTTCTACAGATGTTCCTTCAAGAACAAAGAAAATCTACCATGACGTTGAAATCGCATATTCTACACCTGTGAAACAGCACCCCTACAGGATAAACCGTCTCAAATAAGAATACTTGAAAAACGAAATTCAGTATGTTCTGAAAAATGATTTCACAGAGCCGAGTAAAAGTGACTGGCGTTCACCGTGTATAAATGTTCCGAAACCAGATAAATCTTTCCGCATGTGCACTGATTATAGAATGGTGAACAATGTCACTAAAAAAGATTCATTTCTATCACCAAGATTTGATGACTGCATTGATAAAATTGGAAATGCCAAATATGCCACCAAATTTGACCTTCTGAAACGATTTTGGCAAATTCCACTGACGGAAAGGGCAAAGCAAATATCGGCATTCGTGACTCCAGATGGGTTTTATCAATATAAAATGATGCCGTTTGGGATGAAGGGTCGTCAAGTACTTTTCAACACTTAATGAACATGATTAACTCTGGTAAATATAATTGTGATGCTTACATCGATGATATTATCATCTAGAACGACACCTGGAAAGAACATTTAGCGACAGTTCGGAAATTCTTTGACAGACAATTACTTGATCCAAAAGTGAGTTTTGCCGTGGTTGTGTAACATTTCAGAACATATTGTGGGGCATGGACACGTTAAACCCATAGCTGCTAGGTCAAGGCTATATTTTAATGCCCTGTGTATATCGGTAAAAAGCGACTGATGCGATGTTTGGGTATGGCCGGATACTATCGGAAATTTTGTTTCAATTTTTCTATAATTGCTTAAGCCCTGACAAATTTATTGAGCAGGAAAGCCAAGTTTCGTTGGACTGAAAAAATGTCAGAAGGCTTTTAATAAGTTAAACGCACTACTTAAGAGTGCACCAGATCTCACAGCTCCAAACTTCAGTCAATGGTTTCACTCTCAAAGAGTTACAAGACTCTTGATCAAACCCATGACATTTTCATTTGCTGTGAACCAGTATCTACTTTTGAATCAAATGAGATATAGTATCTACTTTTGGACCAGATGAAATCCAGTATGGACTTTTGGACCAGTTGAGATCCAGTATCAACTTTTGAAATACTTGCCTCAGAAAGCCCGCAACACTCTGACGAACATTTGCAATATAATTTGGGAAACTGGTGTTATATCTTTTCAATTTGTATTGTTTATTGGCTCTTTGCAATGATATGTGTTATGTATATCTGTATTTTGTATTTGGTCTTTGTCCAAAATAAATTTAATGGTCTACCTGACTTGTGGCATTTATTTTGTAAACAACATAACTTATGTCTAATATTTCTCAATGATAAAAATTAAATATTCAGATCAATATTAATTAAAAACATGCTAACTTTAGTTTGAGTTAAATGTACAGTCATGATTCTGATGTTAGAAGGTTCCAGAAAAGAAAATTTCTTTTATGTTAACAGTTTTCTCTCAAGCAAATGATAAATTGCAATACTGAAATAGTATGTAAAGTGTAGACTGTATATTGATAGATGTGTGTAGCATAGACTATATATTGATATTATGGGTAATGTACAGTGTTTATATAAATATTTTACTATTATATTTTCATAAATATGGGTTAGTTTAATTCCAGGTAACAGTTGATTGTTAAGAGCATTGTATCATTATAGATGCCATGGAGGTAAATAGTTTTAAAGTCTGTTGTGGGTAATTGACATTTAAAAGACAATTTCTTTGATTAATATTTAATTTTAATTAAAATTTTACTGCCATGTTAACTGGAAGATTTGGTACCTTCAGTATTATAGACTTGAACATGTGAATTAAATAATGCATTTCAACAAGACATGTACGAATGCAGAATTAGTTTAAACTGCCTGATCAATAAAAATAGCACACAATGCACAATCTTGCGAAAAAGCAAAAGAACGAAAAACTTTGAAAGCATAGATTAACGTTTAGGATATTTTATTTTATTTTATTTTTGGATTGTCACTGCTTGCTCAAGAAGCCTTCAAAGCTGTGTTACAAAATGTGAGCTTGCCCTGAAGATTGCGTGCAAAGGAGAAAACAAAACTCAGATTTTATTGTGGATCCCAAAACACATATTTATTTCTTGCCTCATCTTCATATTAAACTTAATCTTTGAAAATATCATTATTTGCCAGAAATGTGTTAGGAATCATTTTGTGCGTTTGTGTGTATGAATTTTTTCTATTTAAAAATATTGTGCATAAGCAAATCATTAGAAATAATTTGATTTTCAAAAAAATAGCTAATTAGTGTATCACAACAAAACAATTAAAAACCCGAGGTTCAAATTATTCTTTTAATCACCAAGACATGGATTTGTAAAATTAAAAGGTGTCAAATCAGAATGAAGCTTTGCAGCCTATACAAATAATATACAATAGGTTAATAAAGAAACAGTCAATGTTAAATAAAAAATATGCAATTTTTAATATGTATGATCACAATGACCTTTAATAATGTAACAAAGAATAAACTGAAAAAATACACTGAGCGGGTCAATATGACTACATACCTTACTATATATGCACACTGCATATGAAAATATGAAGGATGCTAAATTAGAATAAAGAACTGTAGTGTATCCAATATGCATCAAAGCAGTACAAAAAGTGACCAGAAATATGTATTTGCTTCTAGATATAGTTTTCCAATTTTGCTCAGCAATTTTATCCAACCTTGTTTATACATAGATCTAAATGGCATTTTTCTTCCAATGATGGAGTCACATCATCATCAAAAAAAATTTGTGTTAAAGTATTTATATATATATATATATATATATATATATATATATATATATATATATATATATATATATATATATATATATATATATTCAATATAATTGACTGTATTAATTTTAAACATTGGTACAGAATTATTAAAGTATGCACTAAGTTTGTACCTTTAGAAGTTATAATTCCCAAATTATGTGCATAAAGAGAAGGCTATGTTATCTTAGTCCATACCATGGACAAAGCAACATTATGTAGAATACATTTTGTAAGCAAGTAGATATTACATGCTAACATGCCTTATCATAATTAATTTTAATTTTATGTTTTCTGAAGCAGTACGAGTTTAATTTGTGTGGATCTGCGTAAGTTGAAGTTGCTCGCTTCTCTTCAGCTTTATAAATTCTACATCTTTGTTTTCATGGAGGTGATCCTTAAGGTCTGACACCACATGAATAAATACATTAGTGAAAATATGATTTCATTTTAATAACTTTCTGTTTAAAGACTTATGCTGAAAAGTCTTATTCATAATACAAACATTTTAATAATCAAGATTTGATCATGATTATATGGAATGCAAAACACAACAAGCAAGAAAATCAACACGAATTTAAATATCTATAGCAAACATATATCATATGAGTGTGAGATCCTACAACCCTGTTAGTCTAGATCACACTGAATTTAATTCATTATTACAGTTTCAAGCTTTCAATCCATATATATTTTCGCATTAACTAAAATAGTATATATTATAGCACTATGAAATGTTGAGCATATATATATTGGAAATGGATAATCAATTACTACACAATCACTTCTGTCCACAACTGCCATTTGCCTTATTATCCATATCAGATTATTACAACTATATGGTCTATAAACTAAGTAAGCGAGAAGCATCAAGCCTTTTAACATTCAACAACTCAATTATTTCCTTAGAATACATAGTGAAAAGGTAAATAAAGTAACATACTGCAATGTGAATTAAATATCAAATAATCCCAGAATTACTAACACAAGTCCTAAGTTCAGAATACTTTATAATCGCAATCCGAAATAAATCCAATTCTGAAAGTGTTGATGTGCCTGTGGCCCGTGGTGTGGTGATGTGCCAACAGTCTTTTGGTGGATGCATTTTTGCAATCCAAGAATATATGCATATATAAATTTCACTGTGATTCCCAGTTAATGACTCATTCCAGGAGTATCATTTACTTGATGAGCGCTTTGTATTTCCAGTGAAAAAATAATTTAAATAAATAAATTTCAGCCCGAATGAAATACTGGAAACAACAACGATTCTTCCTCAAGATCTTCTCTATGAAAGAGTAATTTGTAGAAAAACAAAATTGTATAGATTTCGAATTGATCTCGGATCATAATGAACATTTTCTAAAACAAAACTATTACCTAATAGAAAATTTATTCTGGAAGTTACCAAATGTTTACAAGATACAATCATAGTTATAATTAGAAAGTCTATTAGCAAAATTAAAATAACAAAGTAAGAACAATGTTCTTGACCCTGACAAAGATAATAATTCTGATAGTTAGCTCATACTCATAGAGAAACTATTAGCTATGTATTAGTTGTTTACAGAATTAAACCAATGACTCAGGTCAGGTAGAAAATGTATTTGCTTTTGAACAAGGTCAAGTCCAAAATTCAATTATCCATATAATAATGTTTTTAAAATAAAACCAACAAACAATGCATATTAAATGTGCATAACAATCCTTAATATCCACTAAATGTCCACAGGCCTAAAAAGATAAAATATTAGCTATGTATTAGTTGTTTACAGAGTTAAGAAAAATTATTCATGCCAGGTAGAAAATGAACTTCGTTTTGGACAAGGTCAAGTCCAAACTTAAAGTGTCCATAGAATAAAATGAAATTAAATATAACTAACAAGCAAAGCAAATTAAACATACATAATAGTCCTTAATATTCACTATTTTTCCACAGATCAAAAAGGGGTAGTTTCAATCTTTTTGAAATATTAAGAAATGATTCATTTTTACTCAGTATACTGAGTAATAAATTTATTAAATAAAACAATATAGATACGTTCAACATAGTAAATAAGCGGTCATTAAGGCCTCCTTTTAATATTCTTTAATGACCATTGGCAGCCTGTAATCAGGTAATAGTGTCTTCCTTCTTTATTATATCTGCCATTCTTATATAACCAATAGTGGTAGCACAATTGCGTTCTGTCACAGAAGAGACAGTAGTAGAATTTCAGTGTGTCAGTGACAACAAGATATTATTTCAAAAAAAATAAAAACGGATAGATATTATGCACGAATGACCGTATGAGAGCATAAATGAAAAGATATGTAAAAATGTTAATCGCATATAACAATCCAGAATATTTTGTAGATTTTTTTATCCCATAATTAAGAGCTTGCTTAGCCCTAAATGCTGAAAAACCGTTTTGAATTTGCGACGTTACCAACCTTTGTGCCGATATATATATATATATATATATATATATATATATATATATATATATATATATATATATATATATATATATATACATATCCTGTATCACTTTTGAAATTTAGAAATTTCATAAATTACATAATTTCCAGAATTAATAAATATACATAATGGGGTTAATATCTGATGGATAAAGTTAATTCATGACATGGGTAATTACCCAGATGGTACTGAATTCCTTCGATGTTTAACATTATACGCTTCTTCCAGTTTATGCAATGACAAACAATGTAAGGTGGAGACGATTTTGTTACTGTGGGAAACAATACTAGATGGAACCTTTCAAAAGTCTTTGAAAATTTCTGATAAAAGGAAATCTCCAGGGCTACAGGAAACATGTTAAATAAAAATGAAGGAAGCCTCATTATAAACAAATTACAGTCTGAAACTTTATTATTCGTTAATATGTATTTTCTTTCTTTATTTATTTAGTTATTGAATAAATATTGGCAATGCAGATTTCCAAAACCATCAAACAGATTTTTCTGTTGGGGTCTCTGAGTTTTTGATGACACATTTTGTTCTATGGACAATACAGGAAATCAGGCTTTTTATGGAACAGAGCATTATTTTATTTATCAGAAATCAATATTTACAGGTGATAAAAAGTTTATTTTTCTAACTAATTGAAGAGATGGCTTTTTAGGTGACATGCTTGAATCCAAATCATTAGCAGCAGGATATTTCGCAGAGGTAACATTTTCCTTGAAGATGGGGGCCCTTGGACTTTCCTCAATGAGCCGTCCATTCTCGGTTTTGTTTTTTTTAAATATTTAATGTGTGTCCATTGTTTTTTATGGGTACTTGTGTAGTGCTTGGATCATCATTTATATCAACTATTTGACGTTTTCTGAAAATGATAATTTGCAGACTTTATTCAGCCTTATATATAAAGCTCATATACAAAGTAGTCTTTAAATGCTTAATACTAACTTCACTTTTAAGCACATTGTTATATTTATATATTATTTTTTATCAGTTTTAGGAAAACCCTATGTTATCGAAAGAAGACAGCATATGCATTGATATGTCGTTGTTTGCTAGTTAAATGTACTTCTAACAGGACCAAAAAAAACCATAATATTTGCCGGTCCTTGAAATACGTAAATTAATTTTCATGTGTAGGCATTACTATTTTCTGGAACTCCATTTATGAACTTTTGAGAAAAGAAAACTATACAAACGTACTCAGCATCTTTTCTAATTTACATGTAAGATTCATTAGTAAGCAATGTCATGCAGAGCTTGTAATTTTATAGAATGTATACGGGAAGTAATGTCGATCGTTGTACTCTCAAGCCTAATCTCCCCAAATCATTCAGATATAAGATAATTATAGGTTCTTTAATGGTCACTTATGGAGAAAATATTCAAATTCTAATTTATCATACCCTGTTGTTGCACACTACGTGTAGATTAAAGATCTATTTTTAGTAAATATTTTCTCTAGTCAGCCGAACGTCATGTTGAAAGTGTATTTTGGAATGAATATCAGTAAATGTCTGTCAAGAAGTGTGATCTGTTGTGACCCATCCATCTTCACTCATTGAAACTGAATGAGTGTATTTCCTTGGGGTGTGTGTGTGTGTGTGTGTGTGTGTGTGTGTGTGTGTGTGTGTGTGTGTGTAGGGAGAGAGCGGTAACACTAGTTAAATAACTTTTGAATAACCATGAAACGATGGCACTTTTCCAAGGAGAGACCAGAAGGAAAGCAACGACGAGGTTCTGTGTGACCAAACACTGTCCAGGTAGTTTTGCCACAAGTTCACCCTCGCGATTTTGAAGAAGACATGGGTGATTCTTATTCAACACGACCAACCTCCACCAGACCAAGAATCAAGACCGACCAAAATATAAAGACATTTGATAGCCCAAGACGATTATTTGTACATTCAAGCAAAACAGAAGGTGATAAACGAAACTATCTACGAATTCAGGGGTTGAGGGGTGGGGCTTGTTTCTTCGTTCCTTGCTTTTCTGTTGTTGTATTTGTTTGTTTGTTTATTTTCATAGATGTCCGCTTATGTTCCTCTGAAACAAATAATAAACCTCTTTGACAGCGTTCATTATGAAAGGGCTGAAAGACAAAACTTACAACTGATGTATGAGTTTGGAAAGTCAAAGATACGAAATGGTAGACATATGGGAACACGACTATGATTGACGTTTCAAACCAGATCCAGAATATCAACGCATCGTCGAAGACTACGATCTCGTGGGCATCGAACCTTTTAATTCAGACGACAGTTTGTTTGGACGGCAAACACACGCAACACGCTTGTTGCTCGAAGCTGACTAATCTCAGGTGAACAATTAAAATGTATCGGTATGTATTCCTTGTATAAATGGGATTCGTGCATGCTACCTAATTTAATGTCTGAGTTGAAATAAGCAGGATGATATTTTTCTTGGAGTCAAACTCTATAAAAAAAGATAAATATGCTTGATTTCCTACAGATCACTCAGAAATTTTGACATAACTCATTTGCATCACACACATTATCAAATACGAAGGCTTGGATAAATATTCATGAACAATACAAATAAGGTGACGACACGAGTCTATAGATCTTTTAAGACTATTTCAGTAAATGCCTGAATTTTGAAATAATGGCCAATTCCAATTTGAAACAAGCCAGAAGATATCATTCCTGGTGTCACATTACAGACGAAAATATAAATATGCGTGATTTTCTACCAGTCATCCTGAAATTTTAACAGAACACTATTACGTGGAACATATTCTGAAATACCAAGATATGACTAAATGTCCAGTTCTTCGCCCTACGATCCCGTACAATTCCGTGTTATTTCATCTCTGCCAAGGTGTTTCCTTTATCTTGTACATCTGCTGCAACGGGTTATCAGCAGCAACCATATCGCCACGATTTCCATGAACGAACATTGGCAGGAAAGTGGGTGAGTGTCGAATTGTTACATGATTTCGATGGTGGATACTGATTATTACATGTTTACGAAAGTTAGCACTTTCCAACGAAAGAACAATACAAGATTGGTGTCACACTTCAGAAGAAAATATAAATTCAAACAACGGAATCAATCCCTAGAAGGCACCATATTGGAACATGTTGATCTGAACGAAGTAAGACGATCCTTTGCTAAAGTTATTCAGACTTATATGTGGGGGAAAAATGTTCAGGTTCCGATATTGCCAAATACCGAATAGTTCGCGAATCCAAGTCAATTTTTTCAGCTCACTGGGAATAAAGTAAAATTCATTAAACGCGTTGAAATCATACTTGTATACTTGATCTTTGTGAATTACGAAGTTTGGCAATGTAATGTTTGCAGACAACCAATGCCTATTTCAAATTGTGCTCGGTGTTGGAACCTTTACTTCGACAACGATAGCTACATGTACATCGATGGCCCACACATAGTAGATGAACGATGAGGAGCGTAAACCGGCTTACATCCCGAAGATACTATTCCAAGTTTTGCCAGTAGCAGATCTCAATATTTAGACCATAAGTACCCAAATAAGAAAGGACAACCTTTTACCAAATGAAAAGTGAAAGGGTACACTTTGTATTATCACTCGCGTCAACTGGTGCACACTGAATAGTTAAAAGACAGATGAATACTCTCAAGTCACAACGGTCAAACCTCACTAGGTTTTGCGTTGTCAAGTCGTGAGTAGACCTTTGGGAAAACTGTATCCGATTGTTTACGGCATCCGACTACAACACGCAGCCATATGGGTACTGTCATCTGGTAATAATAGAGTTTGACGATACATAGATCATTGTGACCACCAACAACGATGAATTACACATATAAACTAGAGTGTGGTGTGACGATCAACGAATGGGGGTATGACGAATCAGCTTTCGTAGTACATGCCCTTTTGATATGACTGCTGTCACTACATTTCCTTCGTTGGTTCAGATAATTATGCTCAGTCATGCTTTAGAAGAGGAGACCAGTTCTAGTTTACCATTGGAGTTACGAGGATGCATTCACGTACAGACAGTTTGTTCAGATTTAAGTGAAATGCGTAGAACAATTGCATCATTTATGATATAGACAGTTTAACCATTGGTATCTGAATGTTTTGGAAAGACTGATAACTATGAAACTGTTCGATATGTGACGGTCTCTAAATATTTCTTCTCCTACTACCTTATTGACGATACCGGCCAAACGTGATTTAAGACAAGTGTTTCTTCATTTGATTCATTCTGCTACTGTTCTAATATTCCATAACGCAGAAGTCTAAGACAGGCGAGAACAGGGATTTTACGAACTTTACTGGATTTGTTCTAACAATATGCCACCCTTCCTCATATAGCTAAACATTATGATGTCTTGTAAGCAACTACCAGAGCCTATATGAAAACATATTCATTCAAAATACCTTAAGAAGTCATCAGTACGGTGGGAGAATGTTGTTCGAGCGTTTTAAACCGAACTGTTTCTTTGGTCAGGATACAGAACCAGAAATTGGGTGATATTGTCGCATTCTTCTCCAAATGTTTCCAGTCCGTCAAAAGAACAAATACTACCTCAGCGAGGATATTTTCCTCCCAAGATCATATATACGTTATTAAACGTTGGTGCTCCTTTAGTAGGATTGATTAATGATATCCTTTGTAAAGGGTCTTCTGGTAAAAATAGAAAGCATAGATACGTCAGGAAGGACATCACATCTGTTCTTGGATGTTCTCGACCAATGAAAATGAACATCGCCGATCTCCATTGTTGGTACGAATAACAGATGCCGCACTTAGCTCAAACACTAATCTCACAGAAACGTTGCACCTACAGCAAGAGGTACACTTGCTGATGGATCTAACAGATTTGTCAGAAACGGAAACTTCGCAACGATGTGGATAATTATTGCAACGTCTTCAATGGTTTCATCAAAAAGTTAATAAGTCAATGCTACGTGTACTCGGATTTTCAAAAATAACATGAAAAGCAACACAAAATAACAGTAAGCAGCCACTCGGCCAGGCGGATGGAAGAGATATAGAAAAAAGTTTCAAAAGTTTTAAAAGAAACATCAGCTAAGACATCCTTCATGACACCTACATCAAACATCGGTTGACTTTGAAAGGTAATGTCAACTCCCTTGCCAGGAGAAGTGAACGAAGAACTGATCACCCCTGTTCATGAATTATTTGTTCCCACTACTCATTGTAACACATAAGAAAGCAAGAAATACCACAGCACGAAAGGAGTACCGGTAGTTGGTTAGTTTATTGAGCGGCAACAACACAGATACCCTGAGAATTTCTTCAGAATGTTATTTTAATGCTCGATATATCTTTGAAAGGATTTCAGATCTCTTCCACGATTCGTTTGTCAAAGCACTTGGCCAAACACACATAAGTGTACTAATCATGTAAAATTCGCTTTTTCATCCAACAACATTAGATTTCGCCACTTGTTTTTCCTATTGTTTTTTGCTATTCTGTATGGAATCACAGCTCTCTCTTCTACCAAAAACATCATCGACAACATCAGCAACTGATTCTCTAAGCATGTTTTCAATACCCTATCGAACTGAATGCACTGAATTTGATGTTTCTTTACTCTGATGTTGTCGAGTATAGCGCAGTGGAAAGCTCAACCGTTCAAATTGGATTATGCCATAGTTTCATATGTTTCACTTGCACCGAGAATGTAGGCATACACGTTATCTTCGTGACAGTCAATACGTCGGTCTGGATACTAGTATTAAAGGAGGTCGTGGACATAATATGTTATTATCTAACAAATAAGTCACCGTGAAACTTAAATTTCCAAAACTGATCGTGCAGTGAATTTTTAATAATGTATCAAGCGTGCCAATGAGTAGCTCGTCAACGAGGACCTATTTTGGAGATATGTTAAAACAATTTCTACGGTGGCACCTATCTTAAAACATACTTCTTTTTATTTAATTACTAAACAATGATGCACTGAGATTCTTACGAATGCTCCAGGACAGAACTCGTTCTGTTTGCCATATCGGAGACGACGATGAGGATGCGAGAAATCCAATAAGTAAAATTTCATTCCTTGTCATTTTTAACAACCTCAGCTTATATTGAATTTGAAATCAAAGGAAGAGCTGCAAGTAACATTGATCTCAACATCCTTTACTTGTACCAGAAAATCACAGGTTTTAATTTTTCAACGAATAACACCAACCGGAACATCGATGCCAGCGTGGCTCCCGTCAACGATCGCCAAGAGAAAATAAAATATGCTCGTAGTTTAGGAATGATAAATCATTCACACTCTGATATGTGGTTGCAAGACAAGTATGTGTTGAATAGCATGGATGTACGTCAAAGACTGTAAGTAGTATCGTGTTCATTTGATGGAACGAAACTAACATGGAAGAAACCGGACTCTAGGTATGTCTCGTGGAAATATAACTAAAGTTGGAAAAGTCAAGCTCTGATAAGAACACCAGCCGAGTATCCTCAGCAACGAGTGGAAGTCAAAACGTTTGTCATTGCCCAGGACTCCGATCTATGATAGAAGATCTTATCTTCTAAGGTCAACTGCCTAAACGTTGTTTGTTGGCATGGTCATCTGTGCTGCCACAAACGGAACATTTTATCACAATATTTCCAGTTCCACCATTTCAAACTGTTCAACATGAGAGTCACTCGAGATGGTCTGGCTTTGTTTACCATACCTTTTTAACCCTACTTAGCCGATAAAATTGATATGATATCTTACATGACTGCTTGAAACCAAGGGACAATTAGGAACTAACATTGCCCACGACATGTCGTACGATATTAAGCATGAGAATATACTTTGTAGGATTTTGATGTCATTCCTTCCCAGACAGCAAAGAAGGACATTTCTACCAATAAATCAGGTCAACTCCGTGCTGAACTTACGTTTGAACTTGTCCTACAGAGATCGTACATGCATAATTTGATACTGCTGTAAAAATCAACATCTTACAGAAGTGGGTCTAGACCAGTAAACGAAACAAAAGCTCGAAGTCATGGATACAGGCGAGGATGATATTTTCCATCAGGTCAAGCCGTCATAATCCAAACTGTAACTTGAGAAGAAAAAACCAAAAATTAGTCATGATGTCACAATGACCAGAACAATCAAAAACACTTATTGTCATGTTTTTCACGCCACGTAGTTGAAATAGGCGAACTCCAAAGAGAACGTTATTATAGTTGTCAAATAGATCACCCTACTCAAGTGCAACACGACGGAAGTTTGATGATGAGGCAAGACAAAAAGTTGGATGAGTAGAGGAAGAACGGACAATCATCACATAAAGTAGTAAAATGACTTGTGTTACCATTCTCAATCTACAGCGACTTCTCTAGAGACGAAACACACCGAAGCTCTCTTGCAACGAGTACCGATACTTTCGGCCAATCAATTTAGCAGACAGATCTTTTCAAAGGAAGTGTGAACTCATACCTATAATTATTGGAATACCTAGGAAATGTATTAAGTTTTCATTCACAGTTCAAACTCAGCTTGATGGAACCTAGTGATGTTTTGTGCTACATTTTAACTTTTGCATCAAAACCCCAAAAGACGTTCAGGCTAATGTTATCATCAGGGACGACATTCATCACCTAAGAACGTATTGGGTAATCGTTCACGTCTCACTGACCACAGTGTGGAATATTTTGATTGCATTCAATTACATCCTCTCGAAGAAAATATTATAGATTTAAGGAGAAGAAATGCTGAATTAAATTAATCAAGTGAGATTACAATGATAGGATTGACAAAATTGTGTGCATATTTTCTTCGTCGAAGCAATTTTGTATTCCTATGAGATCATATACTGACTTCTTCTAACTGTGATTTCTCTACAAACAATACAATAATGGAAATGGGGTCTACTAACCACCATGAATATATGTTTCCTTTAGCTTAGACACATAGTGCCCATCAGTGAAATAAAAGCCACTGTAATAGATCATTTGAAGTGTAGCCTTACCCACAACGGTGTCAACCTTGCAGATACGTCTATATTTAACATCTGTTTGGTTATTTGTCAGTTAGACATCAAGAGATAAGGGCTAGCCCCAATCCTCTCTCTTCATGTATTCATACATGAGCTAACAGGGTTTATTTGTTTCAAATCTGGCATTTGAAGAGCGATAAAATGGTGGTCGTTGATTTTTGTTTTCTAAATTATATTTCTCACGGAATAAGGCAAGAAAATAACTTGTAAATGCCTTTGGGCAATTTGTGCAATTGATTTCGTCGATGCGCACTGCGTTACCGCTGGTAATTTATTTTCTTTTCTTGTAATATTGACTGAGTAATGCATAGATCTCGTAGTAGGTCGCTCACAGCGAGATGCGCATATATCACGATGTGCACGAGTACTTTACCCCTGGTTCTTGCATGTTATTTTTTATTTATATGAGGCATATTGTCATATACAGGTAACAGTGATCGCCTGGATCTTATCAGGGAGTGTCTATGGTACACGACCTAATACAGCCTTAGGGACATGTAATTGTATCTGTATTTTAAATGCCTCGTATCGATATCCAATTTTATCTTTTATTTAAATTTTTTGTTTAAAACTCTAGTACATTGTACAGCGTTTGGGTATAACAATTGTCGGTTTATTGTAATTCATCGCTGAAGGCTTTATATTAACATGTTATATGGAGGGTAGCATGTATTTCATGGATTTTTTCTACAATGTTTCGTGTATTTATATATGTTGATCATGATTTAAGATCTGCTTATATTTTAGTATAGATAACGTTTATTCAATATATACGAGTCTATTTATAGCTGAACAGGCAGGAATGGCTATTAAAGGCTGAACGGGCTGGTGAAATGGTTGGAAGGGTTGAAAGGGCTAGTTTTAGCTGTAAGACGTGGCAGCGTAGCTTATAGAGCTGGCATCGTGTCATCATATAGATCACGTGATAATGTAACCTGCAGTGAAACAACGTAGCTGTTGGTTTAATAGATTAACCAGCAGTATGGCTGCGGAGCTGTATGTATAGAAAGACAGGTCGTGTGGCAAATTAGTTAGCAGTGGTAGCACAATATGTAAGAGAAATTCGTTGAAGGATATTGATTCCTGAATGTGCAAAAAGACAGTGGACAGTGTTTGTTTGATTATAACATTACATAGTTGTATGAACCATACTTATCTTTAGAACATATGGTTGTATTAACCATACATATCGTTAAATCAAATGGTTCATTGTGAAGGCATTCGGTTCTAGGAACCACAATAATCTTTAAAACATGAACCATATTCGTCATTCTGATATGATCATGAATTTAATTATTTGGTAGTTTTCATGTCATATTTAGTGGTTGTTATTATCTCACATGGCTATGGAACTTATGTCTAATGAATTGTCAGTGTTCAAGATAGATCATTTATAGTGCTTACGTCTTTCATTGTCACATACTTTTTATTTTAGTTTCATAAAATATTTTCATTCGCATACATCGAGATTGGTGTTTTAACTCTATCAAAAATCCATTCGAATTTATTCCTGTTGCACTTTTCACATAATCTATTGCTTTCTTCTTCTGTTTATCTTTGAATTATTAAAGGTGTTTCCTTTCAAACTTGCGTCTACGGCAAATAAAGTGGTGCATTCACATGTCGGCAGATCTGTGGTGCACCACAAAACCCTGAAGAAAATGAGCCAGAACATTGGCAGAATGTTAGGTGAAGCCCTAATTTATTTATTTATAGGAAAGTGACTCTTGGACTGGCTTGAAGAAACGGAGCTACATTCCAAGAAGCGGGATATGATTTAATTTAAGATGGCAAAAAAGCTGGCGAGGGTCGGCAGATCTGTGGTGCACCACAAAACCCTGAAGAAAATGAGCCAGAACATTGGCAGAATGTTAGGTGAAGGCCTAATTTATTTATTTATGGGAAAGTGACTCTTGGACTGGCTTGAAGGAACGGAACTACATTCCAAGAAGCGGGATATGATTTAATTTAAGATGGCAAAACAGCTGGTGAGGATCGTCATGGATGAAAGAGTAGAAAATAAGAACACGGAATGGGTGGAGAAATTAAACAGAAGGAACAATGCTAAATGTTTCTTCAATGACAACCCAAAGTACCAACTGTATCAACCACAGTAGCTTGAGGCGTGCAATACTCACTTGTGTACCATACTCACTTGTCACGCTGTCCATTAACCTGTAGGTTAGGATAAAAGGCGCCGATAATGTGCTGCCTGCAGAGCTCAACACAGGACGTACAGCTGATAATGAAGAGTGTCTGACAAAACTCCAAATGGTCCTTTTCCGGGCAATCCATATCTCTCAGAAATAGGTTATACTCGCACTATTGTCAATCTTTGTACATGTTTCATTGGCGTGCCTTTGTCTTACACAGCAACAAAAACTCGAACCCACTACACTCTACTCTTCTAGCTTGTATGATTTTTTATCAATGTGAGTGATAACAGGCCTGTGTAAAACTACGCCAGAGCATTCCATGACCTGAAAGCCACGTATTCCAACGTTCTGATCTAAACACGATTTCATACCTCCTCCTACATTCTGATTGAGTGATACAAAATACGCTGAAGCTAAAGTATTTGTTGATTGATGAAACCCCCGAATCGGTTTCGATTCGCTATTAGACAATATAAAGAGGTCCATTTACCTTTCGTGACATTCATCGTAGATTATATAAGATGACACAACACTGCAAAGTGGGCATGTTGGTTGAGACTTAATGTTTACTGCGGAGTAATGGAGCACCTTCTGGAGCATGGAGATGAAATCAAAATGTATATGATTGGAACAGTCCTGGGACTGATTCAGAAAGGTGATGGAGGGGGAGAATGTGACGATCATGATAACGTGAGATGAGGAAAACGGGGAGATTGAAAGAAATGCAGAATGCAGAGAAGCAGGAATACCTCAACCAAAATTGTTCAAGTTAGGCAGAGGCAAAGGGAAAGTGAGCAAAGAGTCCGACATAACCACTAAAGAAAAATGTGGCAATAAACGGCCCTTTACAAGGATAAAACCAACTGCCCTTTTCATGGCGTTCAGATACTCTCTCAGATGCAGAGATACTACTCAATCATTGCCAATATTTGTTTCGCTTCTTGTTTCATTTTATGAATGTATGTCTTTAGCTTTTGTATATTCGCAAACAATCTTCCATGGGTATTTGCGTGTATAGCGTGCAAGCACTCCTGTTCTCTTGTGTGTGACAGTATATAAATATATGTTAGTTTTTGTATAGTGTGTATGTTCATACGCTTTCCGCATCTTACACTTAACTGCAGGTAGTATAGTGATTGTATGAATGGTATGGGTCATAGCTTTGTTTATGAAAGAATAGCAGGGACGTCATAAAGGGTTCGTAGTAATAGGTGGGTATCGTTTTGTTTATAATGGATTTCACTTCATCCTCCTGTTATAATATAAAGGCTCAATTGTGCGTATAGTGTGTGTGTCGTCTTACCATTTCCGATGGTAAAGCAACAGCATAGATGCTGATTTGTAGATGACTGGATGTTGGTCAGTCAAAACAGCGCATTTAGTAAGTGTAGGTCTTGGTGAGTAGATAACTAGGTGTTGGTCTATCTAAACAGCGTATTGGTTAGGATATACACTTTTAACATTATATTTCACTTTGTCCAAGAGTGATATCTCAGTTTCAAACATATGGACCTTTGTAACATTAGAAAATTATAATTCAATCATAATGTTAATCATATATACTAATGTTTAGTTCACATTGTCAACAAAGCGACATCCTTTTCAAACATGGCGGTCTAGTGTACTTTCTCATTTTCCCGGAGTTACGTGTTTGTCCCCAGAACGACCTCCTATACTACTAATTATGTGTTGAAATAACTGATTATTGATAAAGGTGGCATATTCTTCCGTGTACCATTCTGAATAACTAGTTTACCATCTAAATTTATTGTCGATATTAATGACTTAAAACAGAGGTCTCATCTACTTATTTTTTCAATTTGGATTAAAATACAAAGGTTACAAAATACGTCCAAATTTCACTCCATGATTTACTGCAAAGTAGTTTGGTAGTTATCTCCAATCATTGTAGTAATTGCTTTTGGATCAGTTTTTTCTCTATTTCTATCTATTGATGACCATACCGCATGTAGGTTAGTCTCTTGCAGTTCTTAAATTTTCACAATGCTACTATTTTATAACCTATCCCAAATTCTCTACACTAAAATCTCTACGTCAACAAATCCTTCGCTCAATTAATACGTCACTTCCACATCTAACATTTGTGCCATTGTTTGTAAGAGTCGTACACGGAAATGCGATTATTCTTAAACGATGTAAAATGTATAATACAAATGTGGTATTCAGGTATGGAAGAATAAAAAATAACTTGAAAAAGAAACCTCCATAACAGACCCTTAAACCCTTAGGCTATACACATTTATTTTTATTTCTTTTTATGACAAAGACCACCACTATAGAAAACAAGGGAAGTGTGTTTTCTTTATATTGAAAAACCACTGCAAAATAATCGAACCTCCAACGAAGAACCCTTCAGTTTAGAAAATAACTTGTTTGTAGCAAGTAGCAATTTTTTCACAAAAGGGCTACCCAATAAACAAATTGGGCCTAAATTTACCACCATTGTTTAATTGTTGTCAAACTAGGTGGACTGGTAAGAAACAAAATGCTTATCCTTCCTACTAGATAATTGATGTTAGATAATCATTCAAATACAAATGCACATGAGCAATAGCAATAATAATGTCGTTTTTTTTTTTGGTAAGTTCATACATCCAGGCATTTGTCGTTGCTTATAGCAATTCTTTTGAGAAAATGCATGTTTGGTATTGTAAGCAGCTTTCGGATTCGTATTTTGACAAACGTGTGTCATAATGAGTTTTCAACTCTTTATCGTATTGCTTCTCTCACTGATTTTGGCGTTATGTAGCTTTGTCACGTTCTAATTTGCTAGCGTTGGCGTTACGTCAGCTTGAAGCTTTATTGCTTTGGCATCTCCTTACTTAGGTGCACCGTCGTCTTGGTGCCTTTCAGCTGCTACTTGCAGTCTTGTTGTAAATACATGCTCCTTACATATAAAATTACTTACTTTCGTCTACTGCAGCCATTGGAAATGCTGGACGATATCCAGTGCAAACATGTACTGGAAGGTGTCAAAGCCCCAATATGCCAAAGCATTAAAGGGACAAAAGCAATAACAAGACAAGGCTACAACTGGACGACGTGACAAACGTAGGGGGGACAAAAGTGGCAAAAAAGTATGACGCTTTGTCAGTTTTATTTGGCGTGAAATTTGCCGGTTTTATTCATTTCAGCTTTCGTGCAGCCAAGACGGAACAAAACGACATTGCTCATATCAGCCAACACACCCCCACCACCATTACACAAACACACAAGCACATACAAATTCTGAATATGAATATTTCGTACTAATCATCAAATTTACCATATCTTATGTTTTTATCCATAATATTTCTGTCGTAATTTCAATATTCCATTTTCATGCGGGTGTAGGCGTTAACAGTTTATCTATCTATCTACCTATCTATCTATCTATATATATATGTATATATATATATATATATATATATATATATATATATATATATATGGGACCATGGAAACCAAGAGATCTAAAACGCCGGTATTTACCGATCACTACTATCTTACCATCTCACCTCTGCTCACGTGGTTTCGAGTCTCGCGCTCTGCCAATGCGGGTTTGAGAGAAAGGTGGCAAGTAGCTTCCTATGGATCGGTGGTTCTTACCAGGGTACCCCAGGTTCTTCCTCCACACACACACACACACACACACACACACACAGTGTGATAGAATTCAAGTTAAAAAAGTGATACACTTCTAATGCCATTTCCTTTTCTATGAAGACAATGCAATAAGTTTGAAAATGACTTACATGGTTCCTATTTAATTACCTTACTTTCATTAAATTTGAGTGGGCACAATGTTTGATGTTTATATTTTATATTTTGTTTAAAATATGTAAGATGCAGCAGGTAAGTATAGTTACCTATACTTCCGGTAAAAATAAATCACAACAGCTCGGGCAACTACTGCAATGCCGCTGACACATCCACCTTTACAGATGAAATAATAATAATAATAATAATAATAATAATAATAATAATAATAATAATAATAATAATAATAAAATACATAATAATGATAATAATAAATAAATAAATAAATAAATGAGGAACCTTTCTCTCACAGTATTTTAAATTTGCATAAGGGCTAGTGCTAGTAATCTTTGTCGACTTCTTAGATGTATTCGAGAAAAGAGGTATTAATGATGGAATGAGTAATGGCAGGAAGAGGGCGCATTGACTTATGTTCGAATATGCAGTACACGAAAAACAGAAATGGTTGATTGAAACAGGGATCTTGTCAGGCGTTGACATTGTTTTATTCATAGAATTAATATATGAACGTTGATTTAATCTGATTGAGTTAAAATCTGCAACTTTTTTGGACATCATTACTGAATTGCCTTCGGGCTATATTTAATCTAAGCCTTAGCAATACGAAATTTATCTGGAGTTATTTTAAGTTAAAACCAAGAAAAGCGATAATTCCAGGAATGATTGGTTTTATAATATGTGTCGGATGAAGTCTTTTGTTCGATAAGTTGCTGTCCTGATAAACAATTCAAAATGATTATAGGATATGGGCATCGTACATTATCGTAGAATCTTCTTCTAATAATTTTTCTTCTTGTTCTTAAACGGATGGTCAATAAACTTCAAAATGTACAATACTTACCGATTGCAGCGCCAACATTCGTAACAGGAGAATAAATTGTTGAATCACTAAATTGTGTCGAGGGAGAGTTTGTATTCGACTTGCCCAATGGTGTTGACTGCTGATGACGTGGGTTTTTATTGATGATGTTGGTTTTAACAAATTAGTTGTCCCTGAAGTTGACGATGGGTAAATTGCAGAGCTAAATGTTGTTGTTGAAAGCTTGTCCGGTGCTGCAGAAGTTGAACCTACAAAAACGTTTGAGATCACGATATGCTGTTGCACAAAATTCTACGAGTTGATCAGCATAAGATCTTATATGTGATCAAGAATAAAGCAAAATTGCAAGACGAATGTTTTAAATCTCATTACGTATTGCAAGAAGTGAAAGACGTGTAATGTTAGCTTTTGACCAATCACCCTAAGAAATGCTCTCTCTCTCTCTCTCGATCTCTCGATATATATATATATATATATATATATATATATATATATATATATATATATATATATATATATATATATATATATAAACAATTACTTTACCATAACAGTGGTTCATGAACACACCTTGATAAAAATGGTCATTGTTATCCTATAGTTAGAAACCTGCACCTGTATGGCAAGACTAAAGGTACACTACCCCTCCCCAAAATATTTGTTCTCAAATATAATAACTTCATTAACAACGATAATATAATATTTGTTTACAGTAGACACGAGTAAAATATACGTAAACATAATTGAAGCAGCATAATACTATTAAACACATGAACAATGCATCACATCTGAAGTTTGGATACGAAGTCAGTCACAATGTTATTGGTCAGGGCATTAAAATGTAAAGCATTCACGTTTTAATCCTATATTGTATTAGTGCTAGGACATTGATTACACATACATGTTGATTGGATGCAAATGTCTGGCCAGATGAATAACCCGTATGAAAGTTTTTGTATGGCAAACCGGTTGGATAGCTCAAAGCTGTTGCGTAACCGGCCAGATGAATAACCCGTATGAAAATTTTTGTATGGCAAACCGGTTAGATAGCTCAAAGCTGTTGCCTATGCGGCCAGATGATCACTTCCCTTGTTTAAACACTCACATTACACGCGATGTAATAGATTTGCTAACTTAAACTAATCTGCGCAGTTTGCAATTCGTCATATTTAACAACTCATAAAAAGATCGAAACTAATGTGAGATTCCAGACAAATCTTCTTTTCTATCTATTTCTTTATTATCAAAATTTTGATATTTATACTTGATACTACCAAAAAAGTATTTTAAAAATATTTCAGTTGGAAACAAGCCAAGGCAGACGCAATGTCAAAATCTTGAAATTTTATTCTTTTTCTGATTTTTTTAAAAAACATCTGATTAAAATCGACATCTACGACATATTAGAGATCTGACGACGCTATGTCTTATGGACCTTCACTTTCACAAACCAAGTTAAAGCTTGCACATTTGTGAAAGTGAAAAACGTCATCCGGAACATAACGTTTCGAACAATAACTCACTCCAACACGTAATGCAACTCTTCATCTGTTGAGTAAAACAAAATTCGTTCCAATGGTCACAGGAACAGGAACCATGACTGGTGTCTGTAAAATCTTACTTATTACAAGTAGATCTGAATTTTAGTGTCCTATATTTCCTATTACATCAGTGAATTTCAGCCTTTATCTTGTAACATTCATAATGTAATTTATAAAGCATAATTTTACCTTATATAGTCCAATCCAAAACAATCCGTCTGATGAAGCTGGACAGTTACTGGACGAATCGTACTTGCAATGAAGAGCACGATCGTTTGCAGCAATGATCGCAGTTATGTCCCTCAAAACTTGTGTACAGTACCTCAAAGCAGCAGTCCAATTTAATGGTGTATTTGACTTACAACATTTGGATGTCGAACCTGAAAGAAGAGATGACTTAACGGCGTTTAGAGATCAACAATGGCAACGCCTACAGTAAGGATGATGATGAAGAATATTGTGTGCATGATGACTATTGACATAACGACGATCTTTATTTATGTTGACTAAAGAAGACGACAATAATATTACGACGAGGGGAAAAGAAAGAGACCATAAAGATATTGAGGAGGATGAGAAAAAGCGAAAGGATACTAGTACACAAAATTTCACTAGTAGTCCAGTGCCAGTTTCTATACATTAATCTTTGGTGGAAATATAACAAGGCGATGTATATTATTTCATAACTAAGACATAGATGAATTCAGAAAACAATTTTGCCATAGTTTAAGGATAAAGCTTAAACTAAATACCTTTCGATTATATCAATTCAGTTTCACTTGCACGTATGCTAGTGTAAAGAACTCGAACAGTTGCAATCATTAAATCTTTAACAAAGTAACCCCACATGTAGGCAATAATATTTATTTCCATTTGCATTCATATGTGTATATCAGGACTCTTGTGATAAATGGCTTTGTTCGTCAGCCTATTGCACTGCTTTCAGATCGGATTGTCATATTTTCTAGATTTTATTTGCACTGCTGCAAAAGTTAATAGAATAAACACGTATTAAATAAGTACAGGTAAACCACTAAACAAAGGAGATCTGACCTTTAATATAAATTGAGTCTTTCCAAAACAATTATATAGCTTAAACTTCGTTCTAAAACTGTATAATATACCAACAATTCGAATGCTATGTGACGGCTGTATTAAGTATCCGTTTGTGAAACCTTTAAATAGATTAGATAGCATTGTACTGTCTCTTCTTAGGTTCTTCAGCTATCATCTGGTACGGCAAATATTGAATATGATACGTATCAAAATATGGCTTTGAAAACCTTTACACATTTCAGACCTGCCAGTATATTGGTGCAAAGTTAAGTGCACAGGAACTTCGAAACTCACAGAACAAAAACAAATCCGTCGCATCTTAAGAGGATAGAGTTCAAAACACTGTTAACGAACAAAGTATGTCTTATTGCCAGGGATTGTCATAAAGGTCTAGAATATTTGGAATGGCAAAACATACTCCACACAACAGTCAGATATTTTTCCTGATACGTGACCTAGAATCGTCTAGCTTTTCTTTTCGAATAATACGTTCCTTCTTTAAAGTATCTACGCACAATGTACGCTGTTTCAATGTTTTATTTTCATGTAAATTGTGATTACTGTTTAGAAGTTCCAAGAAGATTGTATCACTAACAATAGTATGTACTTGTTAAAACAGTATTTAGTTTTCTCTATGGAACATTAGCTGATAAAACAAAAATACTGACCTTGAAATTTACTCACAATTTCCATACTGAGTTAGGTCATTCAATCTTTAGAACACATCAAGTGGTCAGTTCAAACAGACATATTATTAAGATGTTTATAGAAATTCAGTGAACACTGAACTATTTATGGAGATATAGGTCGAATTCACATTGAATTTGGGGTCTTAGCAAGTGACTATCAACAGGAAGTAATTTCTGTTTACCCCTTGAGTTTATCATAGATATTGACTTCGCTCAAGTTCTTATTGGCAATATTGTTTTTCAACGATAAATTCCTTGCTGTAGTTGGCTTTCAAACGATATGCATTGCCAGGTTTCTTAGCAAAAGTTACACGTAAGGTGCAATTGATATTTGACTTTCGTGCACTTTAAGACTTATGCTCAAATTTCAAGAAAACTAATTGGATACTTACGTGAAAAACAAAGGACTCCATGTGTTTGATCACAAAATTCGTCAACCTCTCCCTTGATGACAGTATCGTCAGTCATCTGCACTTACACGCAACCATAATGAGAAGCATAGTTTCCCAGTAGTGATAATATGGAGGTATCTATAATTATCGAAAACTCTTTTATTGACAAAGTTGTATTCATTTTGCTCTGTTTAAGTTTTTCTCTCATAAAGGCGAAAAGGTACGAAAAAGACCCCCTAAAATACATTTAGCTTATTTGTTTCTTGTATAAGCTTTATATTTTTGTGTATTATTTTGTATTGTTTGGTCCTTTTATTCTACTACTTATGAAACTTTGAAATCCCGATAGACTAATGTTGATTGCTTTAGGAACAAAAATATCTGATTCTAACACGGTTAAAGATTGCTAGAAACGCGTTCGTTATCATATTGTCCTATTTTCTACGTGTACTCTTTAGACATTCTTATAAAAACAATTTAAAATTCAATTTATTGTCAGTTACATTGAGCAACTGAGGTCAGAGGGAACTCATCGACTGTTGGTGGTTTTCTTTTTATATTATCGATCTTTCCAATCCTCTAAATGTTCGTTTGTAAAGTAGATATCATGCAGTATGATCCAATCAAGCAAATATAAAATTACCTTTCCTGTATACCGACATTGCTGATATATTACCCCCACAGAAAACTGTTGGTTTATCCTGGCATTCGTTTGTGCACCATTTCGCATCATATAGGTAACTATGAGGTTGATAAGTATATCTACGATATGGATTACAATAACATCTGTTTCCCTGAAAAGAAAACAATGGACATATAAGATTTATATCGGTCAACAAATAAAACCGGGAATTGATAAAACAAACCTGGAACTTATCAGATATCAAGTTGTTCTTAAATGCGGGACACTTTTTATATTAGTATGTATCTACCTTCTTTTGCGCTTAAGAAGTTGTTCTAAACTTTTCTCATCTTGCAATGATCTTACGCACCCACACGTACCCACACTCACGCGCATATATGTACATATTTATATATGAGAATGAACTGCTATTGAAGGTGGGTGATAAAACTACAACAGTACTCGCCTATCACCTGGAAGCTTGTTCCCACTTCCTTTGTGATTTTAAAAACGAAAAACATAAGGTGGTATGAAAAAATGCACAATTCATTAATTTATCACTTCTAACATAATTCTCATTAGGGTTTCCCTAAAACTGTCAGCTTGTTTCTTTATCAAACCATCTGGAAGTTTTCAGAGTAAACAATGAGCCTGTTAGCTTCGTGTTCCTGGAAAAGTCCATTTTCAGTGTTCAACAAAATGTAAAAACAAGAGTTGTCTGCATCCAATATTAGCAATGTCAAGCTTTAATATGTCTATAAAAAATACAAAGGAAACAAAAAAAACAAAAGAAAAAAGGGCCGTTATTCAGAGCTTATGGAAGACGATGGACTACATCACTCCTGTTGTTTGACCAAATAGACTCACCCACGCAAATATGGCGGCCGTGTTAGTAAAGAAACACCCGTTGGTTTCAGGGGCAAACAAGATGACAGTTTGATAGATCCACCCTTACCCAGTAGCAATCAAGTTGAAAATTAGAAATGAGCGAATGCAGTGACAATTGTTTTGCATTTATTTTGTAAATGCAATGAACTAAAATTGTATTAGTTCAGATGTTTATGATTACAGAGAACAAGTGTTCATCGAAAATTACATTCTATTGTAATTTGACAGTGCCTAATATTTTTTTCATAAAACTAACACAATACCCATTTTACCTAACCCATTACATTGAATCATATATCTTCAGCGAACATCCAATACAGCTGCTAAATGTAAAATTGCCAACTGTCTACTGTTTCAATTTTACCCAATTAAACTTATCACCAATCTTAATAAGTAACCGCTAACAGCAGGGAAAATGGACATTGCTATGCTAAAAGTTATAAATAACCACTTTTGTCAAACATCAAACCTGAAGTGCCACTCTATCCGATGAATTACAAAGGCTGAAACATTCTGAAGGTCGAAAGGTCGAGTAGGTGATACCATAATGATGCCTGGAGGATACGAAGAACTGACTGTAATGTTGTAGCAACCTGCACAAATATAAAAGATACGCACCAGCAACTTGCGTTCATCTGCGAGGGCTAAGAAATAATTTACCCCTCAACAGAGGGTTGTATATATCAATCAACCATGGGCATAACGGTAATTCAAAAGAAACTTCTAGAAGTAGAATGCGCTGCCTAATTATATGTATGTTTATTTCTTTAAAATATGTGTTCTTACTTCAAACTTGTACCCATTCATTGAAATAACATTCATTAAGTATGTTGTGAAAATTTCAGTACAATTCTGAAACTTGTTATAGCTACTAGGTTGGAACGTTTCATACCTAGCTGGCGACCGAATCGGTTTGCGGTCCAATTAAATATTTGATATGCAATAGTCGATTGACGAATGCTTTCATTGGTACATGGTTCAATTTAGTATTTACGTAACTCTGAGCCAATATGTAATCGATAGCCGGACAAACAGCTTGCCTAACCGAAAAGAGTAGCTAGATAGAATTTACTATGTACCATATACAAATTCAACTCTTTAGCAATCCAATTTTTCTTCGAATTATAAAGGTCAATCATAGAGAAAATCTTCAACATATATAATTTTCATTCTTTTACAGCACATTATGTCTAGATGATATATCCGTTTACTTCAAACGACTTTCCGATATTTCCTGTTAATACAAAACAAAATAAGATTGTCAAAAATTAACGAATCCATTGCCCACACCCCTCCCCAATAAAGCATGGTTTGGTGTTATCCTTGACGCCATTCAAAGCCCACTAGCCACTAATATAGAATGTTACTCATTGCAATGTTATAACTAGAAGACAAAAATGGAGTTCGTACTGTATACGGTCACAAATTGTTCTAGGACAGAGAAAGGGTAATTATTTCATTTTTGTCAAAAATCTAAATTAAGAAGCGCTAAGAAAATGGGGATGTACCCATTATACTGTGTCAGACAGGAGATAACAAATAAAGCTTTAGTTTAGTTAAGCTCAGCATCGATAATGAAAGTGAAGTTTCACTTGAGCGTATCGCAGTGTGGACAAACGTACTTAACTCTTTTCGCGCATGAACGATTTAAACACCATCTGTATCAACATAGAGAGTAACACCATTCATTTAGTACATGCAGAAAAATAGTGGTATATGTGAATGTAATTCACCATGTTGATACTATATCATTTCGTTTTCATTAATAGGGGAATGTTGAAAAATAAATCATCCCTTTATTTTGGGTACGGATATTTGAACTTCAAGCAGATATCTACATTCAACCTGAGATTTATAGATTTATGATGGTTAAATAAGAGCAGAAAATATCAAAGAGATGATGGTGAAATCACATCGTGTTAGACAATAATGGGTTACATTTGAAAGGAGCGGGATTCCCAATGTTATTTTAACGAAGTTAAGTTTATTTTTGATGAGTAATTTGCGATACCTTTTACTAAATGCATTTATTTTCTCCGGGTCGCTCATATAATATTCCAGTTAGAAAGTACTCAGAAGACGTTTCAAATTGAGCCAAAAGAAATGTTCAAACAAACTTACAAGTTCAGTTTCAGTGAATTTGAAAGAAAGATGCATATAGATATATAGTTTTGCGACAGAAATCTTCGTCCTCCAGTTAACACCCTCAGAGAGAGAGAGAGAGAGAGAGAGAGAGAGAGATAGAGATCAAAACTAATTTATATTTCTAGATACAAGAAGTTATGCCTGCATATATTTGATCTGTTAGTAACACTTGACATTAAGAGTCTGGAAAAAGTAATATTTACCAGACTTTTGAATAAACTTCCTTTCATCTGACCCAATCGCAACGCTAGCATTCTTTTAGGACACACGGTACTAATTCAACTCCAATAGTAAACATATGGAAACACCATCATATTCAAAATTCAATAACTTAAAATATCTGGGTGCTGATGATGAGACCTATAATTCTCCATGCACATCTAACCTTGGTGCAAGCTTATGTGTGGAGAACACCATATGACCCGCGGCATTTTCTTTACATACTTGTGCATGAAGCACATGTTATTGATTCTGCACCAAATGAATTAGGTGCTACTTTCAGTATTGAGTACTCCTGAGTCAAGCCTGTAAGAATGCTAAAATTGCATCAGTAGAAATTTGTCAATATTTTTTTACATTACATATAGGATAAGCTCTCAAAAGATATTTTTCTTAAAATTTTAATTTTCATTATTAACCAATTATGGACCACCAAACCCGTAAATAATCTAGTATTTCTTGACCCATTTCTAGACTGGTTCACAGTTCTTCCGTGTGTCCTATAGGGACGTTATGGCTTCGAACATAGTGTGGGCCGTTAATGCGGTCTCCGGAAAGCCTTTATATTAAACGTGTTCATAGGTTTAACACTGAGGCTTTATTTTTATAGAGCTAGAAGCGGTTGAACTCAAATGAGGTTGAACTGTTACATTTGTTGAATCGATCTCACAATTTGGCGATTGAGGGATCTACGGGGAATTAATATTACGCCATAGGTAAAGTGGGGGATGGGCGATTGAAGGGTCTACAGGAAATCCTATTTTCAAAAGGTTTAACTTGTTGCAGGGAGGTATGTAATAATGCAATACAACACATGCCATACTATCTGGAAGCCGCTTTCGGAAACAATAATGATATGTGTATCACTTGAACATGTACAAAGTAGTATTCAGGAAATGGGATAGTAATTTAAGCATGTCTTAGATTTTATATATATATATATATATATATATATATATATATATATATATATATATATATATATATATATATATATATATATATAACACTAGGTGATTGATCAGAGCAGCGCGTTTATAAACCCTCCCAGCATTTTTGTTGGATATGAATAAAGATGGTGTTGACGGAGTGTAATTCAAAAGGTGATTCTATATAGTAGGATGCATCTTGCATTCTTGTATCGTAGGGCATGAGTTCGAGTGTATATCAAAAAACGCCAGATGGATAATCAGATATGTGTTTGGATTTAATTGGAAAGCAGATGCTGAATGGTATAGTGTGTATTTCAGTGTATAGCCTAATATTTAAACATTACATTTACATGTCGAACAATTTTAAAATGGAAATACCAATAATCAATTAATAGTTATAAAAATTAGCGACCTTTCTCAAATTCTGATATAAGAAAAAACTACCTTCTATCTGTATCCATGGATTAATCTCAGTTTGGCTAGGAGCTGAAAAGAATATTACAGGATCGAAGGTATTATTGGTGTGCTGAGCACGCCTATGGTTCTTTTTTAATATTTTAACGTTCTTCCTACTACATTTGAAACATTTTAGCCAAATAATTTATTCCAGAAAGCAAACTGTGTTTAAATATAAGTATTAACAAAACAAAGTGCTAATAGCAACGCGAACATCAACAATGACAATAATAACAACAACAACAACAATAATAATAATAATAATAATAATAATATCAGCAAGTGGGTTGATTTTCAAATGCAACATATCCCTTCACCATAACCCCCTCCCATTACACCATGGAGCTTGACCCAGGCATCACGAAACGCGTTATGCTTCTTCTTACAATTGGAGATATAAGTTTTCGTCCAGAAAAGTTTGATATTATCAATGTAATTGAAATTTTAGTGCAGTTAAATATTTTATGCCTGCAATGAATCCAAAAAGAAGAAATTAAAAACAATTACATCATTGGTACATAGGTACCACATGGTTAAATCATGCCTCACCCAGGTGCATTGTAAAAGAGTTAGGACGGACGGATAGACGGGTGAACTAACAGATCGAAGTTATCCGACACTTTGAACAGAATGAATGGGATTACTACTAACAATAATAATACAATTACTACTACTACTACTACTAATAATAATAATAATAATAATAATAAATTTAAATATTTTAAATGATAAATAGATTTTAAATTTAACAAGCAGAACTGTCTGAACTATGGGTGAAGCAATACAAGAATCTGTAACAAAAGTGGACAGACAAGATAGTATTGTGTATGTTGAGAACAATATCACTGTATTGACATAGATGAAAGGTCGATATGATGGTAGTAGTAGTAGTAGTAGCTGGTTGTGATGTCGGTGGTGGAGGTGGTACAATTAGAATCTATTTCTTTGTTAGATTTTGTTTTACTTCTGTCTTTGTTATAATTGCTGATATACTGGTAATATTAAGTAGGAGAGAAAAAGATCAGGATATGCAGTAACTGTCATCGTTCCTATCGTCGCTATCATCATCTTCCATGTCAATTAATTTCTTACCTATATAATAGATCAAGAAATACAAAACAATCCACTGTTTTACTGCACACATTTTGTTCACTGCTAACATACCTCATCAGTTCAAAAGCAAAAACACATATAAGTGGACGATTGACAATGTAAAGTATGGCAGGGTATTGGATAAGGTTTTCCAGGTTTACCGTAATAATAAAAAGCATGCTCCATATGCATGTATATATATATATATATATATATATATATATATATATATATATATATATATATATATATATATATATATATATATATATATATATATATATATATATATTCCTTTGTTTTCAGAAATCAATGGTTTCGCCACATATTGAGCGGCACATATTTTGCATGTGATAGGATATGCTACATATTTGGATCGACGTCCGGTAATGGTCATATTACTTGTTCGCGTACTTTTACAAACGTTAAGGCTATGCTACTTTCAAAGATTATTTCCAAAACAAATTTGGCAAGAAAAAGAAATGCCGATATTAGATTGCTACTAGAGAAGGTACGGTATTATACGTGTGTCTATCCTTTAAGGATTAATGCGTATCAGTTCGTATTGATTTTCGATTCTTTCGACTGTCATTTATTTACCAGTTTATCTTTTCTTGCCAAAAATGCATGCAAAGCTGCGTCAGCTTAGAAATCTTACATTATTTACATGCACTGCAAAACCTGTCAACGTCTAAAACTACGTTACATACATAGATGCATACATACATACATACATACATACATACATACATACATACATACGTTCCTAATTAATCAACTGCATATTAACTTACTTCATTATTTTCCTTCAAATGACATAGAAAAGTTATTGTGACCCCAGTAGGTAATTCCTTTCTGTATCATTTATGTCCCTAATGTCTTATCGTCTGAGAACGTAGAGACGTTTCCAGTTGCATGCTTAGTCTCTGGACGGTGAGTTTTGAGTTGAATCGTATTCTTTTTGGTTGGTTTTAATGGCACTTTAAACACATTAATGGCTAGATCGTACCAAGGATATACAACATAAAGTTCATTCCCAAGGACACGCCGAGGCAGCCGACCTTGTCTGACCTAGACGTATATCGTACCCAGGATACAGAACATAACGTTCATTCCCAAGGACACGCCGAGGCAGCCGACTTAGTATGACCTAGGCGTATATCGAACCCTGAACACAAGGAATGACTAATTCGACGCTCTACAAGCTGAGCTACTGCTCATTTTTAAGTGTGTATTCAACAAAAAGTGGTTCCAATCTGAGATCCAATACGGTCATCATAGCAGCCATCTTTATAATATAGCTGTTGCTACTTCTCGTGAATGGATGCTAATATATACACGGGGTTTCACTTAAATACATTTTATGATGTCTGGTCTGTCTTCAATGAAAATTGTGGTGACATGATATCGAATATTACTGCTGTGGCAACCATCTTGAAATCTTGTTATTGCTACTAATAACGGAAATTATGTCGACATGCATTTTTCAGCAAAAATAAATCATATTTGTCTAGTTGTTCTTTAACGAAAGTACTACCAGTCTTGCCGGCAATATGGCCACCATTGTGGCTATCTTTCAAGTATTGTTAACGCTACTTATTGACCCATGGTCCAATGGATATTTCCAACATGTCTATCAAAGTGGACACATTGGTCGATTAAAAATAGGTATAGATTTCACTGCGTTGTTATGCGTTGCTATCAACCATATTTGCTCACAAACACGAGACCACACTTGATTACTCTCGAACAACTACACTGCAGTAAAATGTGAATGATTACGCAGAAAATCACTGAATCTGTTTTCAGAAAAATGGTTCGCCCTTTTGCTTGGGGAGCATGCAAAGAAAATCAAATGGGTTTTTCACACAACAAAATTAAAAATCCCATGGAAAAATGTCTGCGTTGGAATTGATGCAGCATTAATAATCCTATTTGATATATAAATACACAAATCTATTTCTAAATAATGATAGTATTTGTTGTGATTTTGAAAATGTTGAATACAATTTTATGCTAAATGAATGTTTATGTTCAAATTTCATATCTTGTTGGAGCCATAATAGTACATGCAGTAAAGAAATTTTGTCTATACGTGTTGTTTGATTTTGTACTTTTAGTGCCTTGGGTAGTTTTTCTTTTAAACATGAAATTTGGAATATTGGAATGCTGCATCATGCTTCATTAGTGCTGCATTTTATTTTTAAAAAAATGAAAATTGAGCATTGACTTCTAACTGGTGTCAAGTGTACAAAACACCACCCTATATTTTACATTTGGATTGCCATAATTCTATTCATGAAAATAATTTCAAAGTTTGATTTTGACATCAGTTGTTTCAATTTTTTAATTTAATTAGTTTAAATAAAGTTTTTATTTTGGAAGGTTTCTAAATAATATTTTAAATTTATGAAGATGTGAAACAGTAGCAAAATATGTATTTAGTCTTTATTTGGCGTGGGACAATAAATCATCTATATCGTGTTATTGATATATAATTTTTTCCCATCGACTTCAAATAAAACTAATCTCTTACAATTTACTGATTCTAATAGACTTGCAAAATGTTATAACATCAATATATAAAAATATAATGAGTCACACTAAATAGCGAACAAAAGTAAAAGCGGATGAAAATATATTCCGTGTATAGTGTTGCTTATCTCTATGTGTCATTATTACTTCCTTCTTTATCTATAATAAATAGTTGTACTGACAGAAACAGGGAGCAGCAATGAGGTCCCCATTCTCAACAATAGTTGCCAAATTATGCATGGTGTATAGAAAACCATCCCACACCGTACAGTGCATTAACCTTTTTCAATCATCATCAAGAACACAAGAGGTTAGTAGTGAGATCACGATTGCACCAAGCTAACACATTAGTCACTGATGGGACAGATCAGTTTGAAGAAGTAGCGCACGTGAAAGTTGCATTGCAAGTAAATGGCTAACCAGAGTGGATTTTCAACAATCATGAGAAGACAAAAAAGCAAATAAAACCAGCTGTGGCCAAAATAAAAACCAACAACAGTGTGTCACATTATAAGTCCTAGCAAGAGTATTCAGACAATATGGGTTTAACAGATATCATGTAATTATTTAAGAGAGAACCGATTACACAATACGGAAAATTAAAAATATATTGTGTGGTTTGTCATATCAAATGTACTGTTTGTGAAAATGACCATACTGGCCAAACAGGCAGTGTTAGAAACAAGGATTAAGAAACACATCAGTAGAGAATCATCTCAAATACATAAACATTGTAGAAAGATGGGAAAATCCATAATTCGCAATCGGACCGAGGTCATCATATCTGAGGACAATATTTGTAAGAGGAAGGCGGAAGAGGCAATTGAAATACAACAGATGAGGCCAACACTATGGGGACAAGAGGATTGAATTACCACCCATCTACACTGGTCTCCTTGTATCACGTGCCCATTACAAGTAATGTTTTCACCAGTAAATGCTGATGACGGCACTGTGTACTGTGCCGAAAATTTCAAATATTTATGCTCTGAGAAAGAGAAACTTCCGAAAATGATATGGGTTTAAGGTAAAGATTCATGGGGAATTTTTATACAGGTACGAAGAAGAAGGCTATAATTTCTTATATCAAGTCATTGCATACGATGATACATGGATACACTATTTTGAGTATGAATCAAAGCAGTGTGTATAAGCACTCAAATTCACCAGAGTATAAGTATAAGCTTTTCAACACACAAGCAATAATTTTTAACCAAATGATACCAGAAAAACCAGTGAATGGACAGTACTATACAACAGTAATCAGGTATAAATTATGTGAGGCTATTTGCAAAAGTGTCGTGACTTACTGAGGGGTGAATTCTTTATATACTATGATAAGGATCTCTCTAATCCCATATTTAGCTCATGAGATTTTCTGGCATTGTAACAACTGAAAGATTCATTACAGGAACAACATTAGGAAAACAGAAATATTGGGTGATGTATTAGGCTTTAAGTCATGCACTGTATTACTATAATTATTGATTGTTTCTTTTGTAAAACAATATTTTAAAACTGCTTTCCACAAAACACGTGTAAAACTAACATTATGCATTAATTTTATGACTGTTTCATTTGCATTTGCAAATTACATTTTGAAGTTAACTGTGTATTTTGATATGTACATGGCTGACCCTATCAATAGATCAATGTTAACTGTTGAAACAATTGATAATATTGAATAAATTCAAAAAATAAATCAATGTCCATAGGTCTCAGCCATGTACAGGATCCAGGGAGAAACATTCTAGCGTTGTTAAATCACTGCTTTACATTCCACAGACAGTGTTAGTGGTTTCCAAACAAAAGTACTAATTTCAAAGTAGATGCCTGCAGGATACTCGAGAGAGACTAGGATGAAATCCCTTTACATTTCTGTAATGATACAAGAATAACGAAAAGGTCCATCACTGAAAAGGTCCATCACTGATGCATTTGGGATATATATGATAAAGATTATTCTCAAAGATTCCTTATTTGGCTGAATTTGTGAGTTTGTCAAAGAGCTCATTAATTTAGCTATCGGCTCATATTTCATTGATAAGTAACATACTAATATTAAAATTTAATATTGAAAGACACTTGGAAATGTTCGCATCAAACCGAAAGTGAAAGCAGAACATTAATTATATACAAACTTACAATTTGCATGGCTTCCAAGTAGGAATTAAGTTCTGCTGCATTGAATGGATGTTTCCCATATATAACATTTACTTTAATAAATATTCCACCCACACCCAATCATTTACATCAGGGTTTATTGTAGTTCCGTTTTTTCTGACTTCTCAAAGGCTCACCCAATTTTTTATATTATGAAACTGATTAGTGCGCCATTTTTCCAGTTATGTATAAAATCAAATCACGAACCTAACCACAACGCCAAACAAGCTCCCAACAACATGAACAACTTGCACGAAAATTAACGAAATGGCATCACCAATGATTAAAGACCGTTGTACTCGTACATTTTATGACGGCATATTCCCCTGACAATATTTTGTTTCTGAATCGTGCATGGCTAACATCAACACATAGTTACATGTATTAATGCAGAAAACAAACCGAAAAGTCTCTTGAGTTGAACGGTCTCCAAATCACTTGCTGAGTCCATAAGCTATATTATGACATAGTGTGGCACAGGCTGTCTATTCGAGTCGCACAGCCACTGTGTGCCGTCAACGGAACATTATCGTGTATTTTTCCCCAAACTTCGTAAATTCTGTTTTTTTTTCTCAAGGCGACAGGGAACAGGTTTTATGCACAAATGTAATGTCGCAATCAACGACTTTAGTATGAAAAATCATAAAAATAAAATACACAAGTGAGATAAAAAAAAGGTCCATATGTTTGGATAATAAGTATAAGAATAGTATACACTTGACCAGAGAAGACAATAGCATAAATAGGTGCTGTACTCCATCAGGACTGTGATGTGATGTGATTTGGATTTTTAACGTAGCTTTAACAATTTTTCAGTCATATCGCTACGATGTCTGCAATGTGGCAGTTTATTGTGATGTCTAGCACTGGGGCATCATGCCGCAGACATGTAGCACGATGTCCCACCCAGTCACATTATCCTGACACCGGGCCGACCAGTCCTAACACTAACTTCTTAATGCTGAGCGCCAAGCGAGGCAGCTGTTAGTACCGTTTTTGTAAGTCTTTGGTATGACTCGGCCGGGGATCGAACCCACGACCTCCCGCATCCGAGGCGGACGCTCTAATCACTAGGCCACCGGAGCGGTTCCATCAGGACTCAGATCACAATTGTTTCTCCTGTATGGTCTCTACGTTTTTTTCTTAAGACCTAACTTTCCACACTATCCACATCCAAACAAATCACATGTTAATATAAAATGCAATAAGAAATGAACTCTTGGTGAAATTCTTGTCATAGGTTAACGGGGCTATTTTGAGAGGTTGAACTAAAAACAAAGCATCATAACAACCGCGCCATGATGCTAAATTCTTTAGATCAACAATTACCTATAAATCAGTACAAAATGCCTTAATCTAACTCTTATATCACCACCAAAATGAGATAGTCAAAAATGCTCTAAAATAGACTGGGACTACATTTGCGGGTACTGAGACACAAGTAACGATTGTGACCCGAGTCATCAAGGGCGAAAGACCAAAGTAGTCCTAAAACTACTTCCGATGTTATTTCACTATCTGTCGAAAATGGCTGATCTGACTGCGTGCAACCACAACAAAAGTCTGTCCATTAGGTACGGCATTCGCAACTTTGAAATCAATCCTACAGATCCTAATTCTAATGTATGTGGATCGATGACATTCGAACCACTTTAGCTTTTTACGAAACAAGGATTGACCGAGAAGCTACGAATTATCCAACTATATTTTTCATTCGAAGCAATTCGGGTAATCCTATACTAATCAAACCGCAGAAATAGCCAAGAAAGTCAGAAAAGAGTAAGGCTTTATTTATTTCCATCGAATAAAACGTATGTATATATTTATGTACATTAATGCGCTAATTTCCAGCCAATGCATAATTTAGTCCTCGGACATATCAGAGATTTATCCGAGTGCAGGGGTGTCCAAAATAAGCCAAATGAAGTACACTCGACTTAACATAACACATTCATAGGTTTCTGGTCAGTTTTGGCCAAGTACAAGAAAGCTAACGCGTAAAAAGACACCTGGTCCAATAGATAATCCCTCAGATCTGTTGAGGAGGTTATACATCAATACCATAAACAGTTTAAGGTCGAATTATTGGACTTTTAAAACACCATAAAAAGGAAAATGTTCCATTATATTGTATTTGCTTTACATTATTTTTAACTTTTGCAGTAAAGTTTAAATTAAAGATGACATTTTTAATAAAGTAACAACCATGAGATAACTGGTTCAGTTTGAAATACAGCACGTGGAATTTACATGAAACGAAACAGCCATATCTTTGCAAGTCATTGTAGGTAATTTTGTACATGAGATTATGCTAATGACTGGATATAAATCTATTTAAGTTTGTGAACCAGACAAAGTCTGACACTGCAACCAAATCCGGATGGTAGGGAGCCCTGGAGCGATGCTGATCACAGGTTCACGTTAAAGTTAAAGTTTGTTATGATCATCTTAATTCAGCAGAGTGGATGTCAACGTTTGGTTTTGGGATTGACTACAGCCAAATATTTGCCAAAAATACACCTGAGCTACTCAGATCAGCGCAGGTATAAAATTGACAGCAATACACCTGAACTACTCAAATCAGCGTAGTTATTTAAATGACAAAAATACACCTAAACTACTCAGATCAACGTAGGTATTTAATTGACAACAATACACGTGAACTACTCAGATCACCATAGGTATTTAATTGACAAAAATACATCTGAAATACTCAGATATGCATAGATATTTAATTGACCAAAATACACCTGAACTGCTCCGATCGGCGTAGGTATTTAGTTGACGACAATACACGTGAACTACTCAGATCAGCGTAGGTATTTAATTGACAAAAATACACCTGAACTACTCAGATCAGCATAGGTATTGCATGTTTATTTCCAGATGCAAAATACGCTGCTTGAATAAATAATATCTTTTTAACATGATGGTTCATTCAAATACGATAACAATATCAAAGGTATCAATATCAAATATATGATGGTGGAATACAATAGGATAATAATATTATGGTTATGAATATAAAATATGTGCACACATTTATGACGTATTCAAATCAGATTAAACTATTAGAGGTATGAGTGTAAAATATGTGTATACAATAATGACGATTCAAGCCAGATAACAATGCCAACAAGTTAGGAGAAATGCAGCCATCGTCACAAAGAGACGTAATGGGAGTTGTATCAATGAAGGGACAAAAGCCAGTTATCAAATTAATATAATTTAAGCAAATATTGTCTAAAATTGTTCTACAATTACCTTAAACACTGCAATATGAATAACGTGATGAATTACAAAATAAAGCATTGAGAAGTTTTCGACACCATGCCTATTCAACATTATGTACTATTGTATGAATATTCCACATACGTATTATACTATAATTCTGACAACAAAACGTAAACTGATACCCTGTTCAGTTTGACAGATATAAAACTATTCTGATCGCTAAACAGATATGAAAGTGGGACCGTATGCTGACTATGAAATTATGCAGCTATGCAGTACACACAGAGGACACGAATTTATGAACTTGTAATGTCCAAAAACAGCATATATGAATATATGCAAATGCACGGTTCACCAACGGAGATACTCCGGACACAGGCGAAAGTGTAATAATTGGATTATGCATGATGCTACTTTTCAATATGGGCTGAAATTGTATTTGTGTACAGGTCAGACAATTTGTTCGCTCAGTCTGGTGTATCTTTCATTAACAGTGTGAATTTTGAAAGATATTATTGAAACACATAACTCAGTGAACCGTGTCACGGTCAGCGTGTCCCGTATTAATCAACACTGATGAATGGGCTAGGCCCGCAACAAATCGTTAGCCTGTGAATGTGTTAATGTTCCTGTTTGGGGTATGATTGATTTTCAATTGAGATAATGGTTAGAGACATAGAGAGACAAGGTTTATTTGGGATTTGTTATGTGTATTTAATTTAATTGTCTGTTTGTGAGTTTTTCTAAAATTTTATTCCATTACATGCTATTGTAATGCAACATTGTATGCTGGACTGGACTTTGTCCAAAACTGAGTTCATTTCTGCTTGACCTAATTGATGTTTTATTTCTTTTTGTGTACACAACGTATACAAATTATTCCCTCTGTGTACGGTTGATTGATTGATTGATTGTTTTTTTTTACGGCGCATCAGCACTCTTATGCTATTTAGCGCCAAACAAAGTGTTACTTGTATAATCTTTTAAAACTTATAAAAGGTTCTACATCGACCAGCGATATAAAAGAACAAATGGTTGAAATTAAAAACGGTAAGATGGTAACGGTGCAAAATAAAGCTTCCCGATCAACGGGAGATGTAAAAAAGATGAATAGGTATTAAAATGGGACGGAATGTATATTGCATAAAACTGCACAAGGTGATAGCATAAAAGTCAGAGTTTAGAGTAAATATTTACGGCTTTCAAGAACTCGATAATACGAGTGATGTTTATATTATCAAAAAGTTCTTTCATATCATGCACAACGTAATAACGATCGCGCGTAGGTTGTAGGTCAAAGCACTCTATCATAAAGTGCTTGACAGTGAATGGTTCATTGCAAGAAACGCACTCTGGTGGGTCTTCACCTTTTAGTATGTGGGTGTGGGTGATAAAAGTATGACCAATTCGGATTCTTGCAATGACTACCTCCTCCCTACGAATGGTTCCGTGAGATTTTTTACTCTTTGGTGATTTAGGTTGTTGGCTATTATTAAATGTAGTCTGAGTAGATGCCGTGTTTTTCTGTGCTTGGTAATGGGGGGTGTTTGAATTTGGTGTTGAATCGGGTGCTTCTGTTTGTGTTTGAGCGTCCTTCGTTGTTTTAGGATTGCTCTTCACTACAGTGGAGAAGGATGGGCCAGGATGGGCTGTTTTTGCCTGTACAATTTTTCTGGCTTCTGGATAGGGAATATTATTTGTGTATTTTACCCTCTGAATTTCCTTCTCCTGTTTCCAGGTATCGCAATCCTTGGAATTTGCGTGGTGCTCTTTTCCGCAGTTGACACAATGCGGAGTTGCTCTACAATCAGATTCCTGATGAGCATTGTCTCCGCATCGGCCACATATTTGGCTCTTGGAGCAGCGGTCTTCGTGATGGCCGTATTTTTGACACTTATAACACCGAAGGGGGTTGGGAATGTAAATCTCTACCTTTACTTGCAAAAAGCCAACTTTTACCACTTTGGGTACAGTTGGCCTGTTGAAGGTGAGTACAATGGTGTTGGTGTCCTGCAGATTGTTATTACGTTTAATACGTATTCGTCGGACTGCAGTGACACCTTCATCTTTCATTCCTTCGATGATGTCAGCGTCGGTGACTCCAGCCAAGTCACGGCAGCGAATCACGCCTTTGGACGTATTCAGTGTGGTGTGAGCGAATGAGGTTACTGGGATATCAAAGAACGTTTTCATTTTCCTGATATTGTCTGATTGACCTCGTCGCTCACACTCAATAAGAAGACAACCCGATTTCAACTTTTTAACACTTTTAGGTGTGCCAATCGATCCTGTGATAGTCTTTTCGATGACAAATGGAGATAGTGCGGCAAGCGGTTTCGTGGCATCTTTTGACTGTATGACCATGAAGCGTGGAAATGACTCCACACTACATGGTTCATCGTCAGACTCTGATAAGGGTTTCGATCTTTTATTTTGATTTTTTTTGGAATTATCCATGATGGCTAGATTAAAAATTCAGCACCCGTGCTCCCCACCCACCAAGGAGCCCAACAAGGGGACACTTTTCAAGTGCCAGGGATACACAAATGCCATACTCAGTTGATAAAATTACCTTTGATTGACCTTGAAGTCGCCAGTTTCTAAGGTCGGTAAAATTACCCCCCGATTGACCCGTTAAGCCACCGCCTTCTAGGAAGCCTTCTAAGACTTGGAAAAGGGAAATATAAAGGAAAAGAATATAGGGGCAACGGTGGTATCAAGAGAGATACAAGGAGAGAGAGAAAGAAGGTGAGAAAGTTAATAAAGACCTCCTAGGGCTCGGCGTGACCAGCCGATTTGTCGGAACCGGGCCCATCCCGACCACCCGTCTAAGAGAAGTAGAGGCCAAAGTAGTGTATTGCAGGGAAAGCCACTGCTCAACTACCAGGATCCTTTCCTCCCCCGACACGGGACGCAACCCACGGCAAACAGGTTGCCTCTACTTAGTCGCCTTTTACGACACGTAGCGAGGCACGTCGGGCCAATTCTACAACCCCGGACCCGCAGGGGGACTCTGTGTACAGGATTAATATCATGATCATTATTAATAGAAAATAAATATGGTTATTTCGGTCACATTTTGGATTTTCCTGTGTAATCCAGGTTATGGTTTTGATTTTGTAAACATCAAGATCATTCTAGAAGGATTTTAGGAGGTCAAGTAGAGAACAATAATATCATATCTGGGAGGATTTGGTCATTCCTGTTTTAACATCATGCACTTTCAAGTTGTATTATGTTGTGACCAGTTTGGCTGAATTTTATTTCTTCAAATTATTGAATTCAAGTGATTATTTTCTCTGGAAATACAAAAGTGTTCTCATACAATTCCTGGAAAAAGACACTCACTGGAATTTATACTGAATTCAAACCTGTTATTATTTTACTGTGATTCAAGAAAAGACCGTTGACACATCAACAATCTAAAAGCTATAATAAACACGTCATCGCCTTCAGTTTCTTGATTCTCGGGACTTGTACTGACCTTTTTTCATGACTTTAAATTATTACGTCTTGTATCTATAATTCTTGGATTATTTTGGGATTTAATTCACAATACTTAAGTTCCTTTTTTTCTCATTTTCACTTGTATTTTAGGGAAATAAATTATATTTGTTAACTTTTGAAAGCTTGATGTCTTTCACTCTTTTATGTTACTTATTGTAAGAGCATAGACTCTTAACAGACTGAATAGCGGAAAAATTGTCAAATTTGAAATAATCATTAGAAAATTAGTTGCCATTGGAAATAAGTGATATAATGAGTTTTTCCAGAAATAACTATTTATAAAGGCGGAAAAGAGATAATTGTTCTAATTTCGATGGGCGTGTTAAATTTTTGGCGGATACATAAAAATCATTTTGATTGCCTAAGATAAATAAGGGGGTCCCAGAAGAAATTAAATGTTTTAAGTATTCTCAATCGCGAAATTAGATTTCTAAGTTTATCTGCGGAAGGAGGGTCATGATTCCGAGGGGGGGGGGGTAGATTTAACAAGTATTCTCACATTATATATCGTCCATGGGACGGGTGTCCGGAAGTTGATGGGCAGAGAACTTAAAGGAATAGAGATTCAGCTGTTTAGAAAGACGGAGTCTCAGGGAGGCACGGGGTGTTGTCACAATTTCATCCGTTTATTTATTTATATATGTTTGCAATTCTTTGCTTGAACGTATTTGTTTTAAGTTCATACAACAAAAATTCTGAGTTCCTCAGTTGTTTGCATTAATTTCTCTTGACATAATATGATTCATTTGTTCTCTAAATCTAATAATATAGTTCCTTGCTATGAATATTTAGAGAATTGTTCCAATTTACTCGTTGCGTACAATAGGAATCATGAATTCTAAAAAATTAATGAATTGTGAGAACTGTGTAAAGCTATGTGTCTTAATGGTATGAATTACGTATTCTAGGAATTGATTTTATTATGTCTGGAATGTTTAAGGCAATGAATTGCTAGATAGCAAGTAATGTAGCTAAGGAAAGACGTGAATTCCATTACCGAGAATCGATGGTATTAGTATTCAGTATGCCTGCCGGCCAAAAGTTAGTTCAGTTAGCGATTTATAGCCCAAAGTAGAGCGTGGTACTAGTCTACGAAAAGGTCTAAATGATGGAATAGTGGGTGGCCATCTTAGGGTTGTTGCCCTTGTTTCTTACGTTGTCAGCCGGGATGTCGCTGAATTAGTTTAATGATATGGTTGAATTCTCCATGCCATAAAGGTATTTCAGACGAGGGAATAGGGAAATCGTTTGCAGAGGTCAAAGGTGCACCAAAGTCTTACAGCTCCTTTCATATAAAGAAGCTTTAACACATAACCTTGAGTACGGAGTTGGTGCCATACTAGCTCGACTCAGAACTACCCCAACATATCAGGTCTAATCGTTGAATGAAAGAATAAACATGAATGTACATATGTGCCCAAATATTAAAAATGCAAATTGTTAACCTTAGAGACAAGGAATACTCAAAAGGGCCCTTTATTTCGTTTCCTTACCTTTTAAATTTTCTCATTGGTATCTTTTAAATTTGCTTTGAAAACAAAATAAAGGAAAGGCACATAGAAGCAGTTGCTTTTTAACTACTATATGCATAGCTCATAATATCATTGAAAAGGGAAGTAACTCGAATCATCGCAAACAGCACACAATTTATCTCCCTTGCACATTAGTTATATTCTGAATATATTTTCATTTGCTTTGAGTTGCTCTACTCAGTGAACTGTTGCTAGTTAAGAATATAGCCAAGCGGTCTAGCTTGAAATAACACTTCGGTTTGTAAAGTCGATGGTAATTTGTCTTATTCGATATAAGCGGTCTAGCTTGAGATAACACTTCGGTTTATAAAGTCGATGGTAATTTGTCTCATTCAATACGAACGGTCTGGCTCAGAAATAACGCAGTAGTCTTGGAATTCGAGAATATTTTCTTTAAAAGTGTGGTCTTGAAATGTTCTAGTTTAAATATCCTAAAAATGTTATTATCAAACATTTCTAACTGGCATAGAAACTAAACTATGATACGTTATATTTGTTAGATGTGGAGAACTCCAACTGCTTTTAACTTTAAAGATGTAATGCAGTCCAGAACTGTACAAATTTTCCACAACTGCTTTCGGATATTATTTAATTTAAAATGTTTACTTTTGTCCTCTTAAAATCAAATTTCTTTATCCGTAATTTCTAAAACAAGAACGGTAATGAATACTTTGCTGTATTTCTAACAGAACTCCAGTGGCTCGTGGCTGATGTGGTTTCTGCGATCATCAAATTATTGATGGCACTTAAAGCTGGCTTTGATGTTATTTATAGTTTTCATGTGAAAATTGTTAATGGCACTTTGAGGTGTTTCTGCTGTCGTACTGCATTTTTCTGAGGAACGTGTCAATTTCACTTTAAGTTGTTTCTGTAGTCTTATTGACAGGTGGCTGGTGAAATTTGTAATTAACAGTTTGAGTTATTTCTGTTATCTTACTGACAGATTAGTGGTTAAATGTTGGAATACTTTGCAATACTTGTCTCTAACGTTGAGATTTTACTGTTCTTTTTCTTGCAAGTCATATCGATCCATACAAAATGTAAATCTTGTTGTAAATACGCTGTCTCGGCAGTGTCTAAACATTCACATAAACATCGATGATTTCTTTGAGTGAATTAAACATGATCATGCTTTGCGTTATTGTATTAGCTTTGTCATGCAGTGATAACACATCGCAAGTGTGGCCACTCGATGTGATGTGATGTGATTTGGATTTTTAACGTAGCTTTAACAATTTTTCAGTCGTATCGCTACGATGTCTGCTATGTGACAGTTTATAGTGATGTCTAGCTCTAGGGCATCATGCCGCAGACATGTAGCACGATGTCCCACCCAGTCACATTATCCTGACACCGGGCCGACCAGTCCTAACACTAACCTCTTAATGCTGAGCGTCAAGCGAGGCAGCTATTAGTACCATTTTTGTAAGTCTTTGGTATGACTCGGCCGGGGATCGAACCCACGACCTCCCGCATCCTAGGCGGACGCTCTAACCACTAGACCGCCGGAGCGGTCATGTGGCCACTCGAAATGGTATTGAATCGATACAGTATCACGAGTTTTACGACTGTACCAACAACTAGTGTAGGAAATCACAAATGGTATCCTTCTTTTCCATTTAATTAAAGTAATATTCATAATTATAAGCAGGGCCGGCGCCAGACCCGGCCAGACTATCTGGCGCCCTAGGCAAGGTTCGATTCAGGCACCCCCCCCCCCCCCCCGAAATATCAATTTCAAAATTTATGAACAATACATTTTTAAAAAAATGCGCCCCCTTGAAATAAGCGCCCGAGGCGGCTGCTTAGTTTGCCTATATGGTAGCGCCGGCCCTGATTATAAGAACACAAAAAACACTGTACTGTAATTATTAGCACGCTGTTAAATAAAGCACAATGGAAACAAGTTCAAGGTAATTTTACCGGTGTTGTCCTATAATAGCTATGCGACTGATATGTTTATGGGTAATAACCATCAATATTTACGCAACACACAATTACAAAATAATCGGGTAAGCTACATATTAATCCGTCAAGTATATTGAACTAAACATAAGTAATCATGTATTTATCAATTATATTGCAATAACATAGTCTATGTATATACGTATGAATATACGTATTTGTAATATTAGGGTTTAGTGGCACCTGAACACAAAAGTGAATATATTCTTAAATACATTGTACCGGTTGCGAACACAACCGATCATGCAACTGTTGACTCTGCCGAGTATCTGTCTATCTATCTGTAAGTCTCCTTGCCATAAAGGGATATGACTGTATAACTTCTCAAATATATTTTGGAAATTAGATGCATTAAAAAAGGTATTTGATATAGTAATGACAGAATATCTATCTCGATGTGTATGTATGCATGTATGCCTCAGTGTGTGTGGGTGTGTGTGTGTGTGTGTGGGCGTGCATGCATGCATGCATGTACGTAGGTAGGTAGGTATGTATGCATGCATGTGTGTATGTATGGTACGATTTACTTGACTGAAAGGTCAATTGTATCTACATTGTATGAAGTGGAACGTGATAGGTCTGAGGTGCATTCAAGCTGTTGCGATAAATTAACCGGAGTATTTCGTTGGTCTGTATGTCGACTTGGAATTTAGATATATAACTACAGAACGTCTAGCGTTTAAGGAATATTGATAAGGTTATGTATTAACGGGACACTGCACAATTGAACTTGCCACTGAGGGGTTTCAGCTTACCCCCCCCCCAAAAAAAAAAAAATATGATAACACAATATCACAATTATTGTAACGATCAAATGAAAGGCGTGATTCCTTAGGAATTCTCAGTTTAGTTGAGTTTATTTTAGAAATATAAAACCTTTTGGTATTTTGTATCTTTCTTTAAATCTTAGTTTAAGTTATCAAAACGATATACGTAAATATACATGTAAATAGATATACTGATGAAGAATGTCTATAATACTTATACAGTTAGCAAAGACAAACATATACATATATAAAATAGATGCATAGGTAGATAAGGGTTTGTAAGCATATAGATTTTTAAGAGAGAGCGGAGATATTCACGTAAAAGACCTTAAGCTGAAGTTCAACGTTACACTGAGGAGTTTCAATACATTCCATGCTTACACGTTTCCTGCCTGGAATTCAATTTCTCCCTCTTTTCTCAGAAAAAAAGCAGAAAGAATTGTAATTATTTCTTGTCATTGTTTTACTTTCTTTGGTGCAGACCTTTTCACAATGCCAAAATATAAAAATTTATTGTTTTACAATAAAGACCCCATTTGTAGCTATATGTTCATTTTCTCCCGAAGAAGACTTTAGGTGGAAACATATGGATTCATTCTTATTCACCCCCACGCCGTCTTTCAAATTTTGTTTCATAATATGCAATATATGTTTATAATTTGTGTTCCCAACGTTTTTATTGAAATTCTTGAAAATCCGTTGATATCAAAGCCTTAGTATTTAATTATATCGGTATGTTGTTTTCAATCCCTGAATGGAATTTGACTGATTCTTTTGCTCCGTTTTTATGTTGTTAACGATGATTGTCATTGCTATTGTCCTATCATCTTGGCCACCTTTAAGTCAGATATGGTTTGCCTTTTTTGGTTTGCCATAAAGATTCATTCCAATAAAGTGCATGAATGTGGATGTGACCACTAGAAATCCGTTCTTGAGAAGTGGGTAAATGTGGATATGGTTACCTCTAATCCGCTCTACAGAAATGTGGATATGGTTAACTCTAATCCGTTCCAGTGGAGTGTCCTTTTTAACACTATATGTTCTGTATAAAGTTGTTTATTTGGCAGATGTTCGCATGGCTGATTTTCTGTATCTATCTTTTGAATGGTCCGGGGTTATGTGATATATGTGTTACTAAGTATTGGTAAAATGCAAGAAATGTTTGTCGCATACGTGACTTCATGCAGTTATCATATCCAAAAGTATTTAAAAACGTAAAAATGTAAGCAACTGGAGAAAATGTAACATTTCACTTTGTTTTAATTGAATATCACCACGCTATCACAGCGCTAATGAAGCATACAAGTAAACGCTGATAGTCTAGACGCATTTCGATTGGAACATTGCCGTTTAAAATGTGGTGGTCTCCTTAAAGGCATGCACATCATTGAAATGAAGAATGCGACTGCGTGGAATACATGACAAATTGAGTTATCAACGATTAAATAAATGTATGGTCACTTTTTTTTGTTATATTTTTAGAGTAATTGTTGCTAACCCATTAATCGATTTAAATCAAGCCGGTAATCTCAGATTAGAAAAAACAAAAACAACAAGAAAACAAAACGCGTTGCATCAGCAAAATGCGTAAGATTAACGGTGATCAGCATATATTATCCTTTCATTCATTTTATTTCTAGATTTCAACACAACATGCATTCGGTTCAATTCACATTATCAAACTGTAAAGTGCAAGCAGTCGAAACATTTAGTACCATTTGACTGCATCCTTAAAATCACTGTATACGTGCTATTAAGATTCGGTTTCATTATAATTATGTTATCTGAAACCCTCTGAAATATGAATTAAGATTAACTGAACATTATATGATTGTTACGTCTTTTGGCTAAAACCAAACAAGCATTACATTTTCCAAATTTATTTAAATAAAAAATGAAATCGAGCAAAGTGAAAGAGTTAAAAATAACTTACAGTTTATGAATTGCTAGAATATTACCCTAAATTGTACTTTCATTTTCTCACTAATCCGGAAACTGTTCAAAAGCATTCCGAATAAAGGTTCTAATCTGAATCAAATATTAACTACAAATGTTTTTAATTTAATATAACCATGTGAACGTACAATATTCAAGTCCTGGAATAATTTCACACAATTCGATATGAACTGACAGTTTTAACTAAAAATAAGTCTACTCTGCAAATGAATAAATATTGTATAAATAAATGAATATTTCTCCTCAGCTAATTCCACGAAGCTGACATAACCGAACCACTGAATACGCGGTGCTTATTCTAATTATATAGTTTCCATATACGCATCAATTCAACAAAATATGATTCACGAAAAGATTCTGGAACAATTAAATCGTGATATTTTAACATTACTCATACAGTCAAAGTATTGAGCCAATCAGCAATTAGGGTGTACATGATAGCTCTAACAGGGCAAATGCACTACTAGTTTCGAGTGATATTTCGTGTCCATCAGTTGCATTAAAGCATTAAAGCATGGAGTACTTGACCGACATTGTTGTTTACATCTGCCACCATCACTACCAAAACCACCATGATATTTGAATAATTAAGACGAATACATTTCGTCATTATGGGAAATAATAAGTGTTTATTTTTTTGGACTAATCAAAAAATAGATGGGAGCATGTGTTAACATACTTCGAACGTGTCAACGGAGGATCATCTTTGTCTCTAAATGGAGCGGAACCTCGTCCATGGCCATAAGTAATACAGCTACTAGTGTTAGCAATAGACAGAGCAAATGGTGATTTTATCATGCCTATTGTAAACTCTTTACTTTAAACGGTTGTTCTAGCCTTTAACTTAATGGTCAATTTTTATAACTTTGTGACTCATTAGAGCTGCCTCTTTCATCTCAAGAATGAATACCGACTCATTAAGTCTGCCCAATTCTTCTCGTAAATTCACGGAGACTCTATGGAGCTGTTCATTTGCTCTCATGAATGAACGCAGACCCATTACAGCTACCCACTTCCTCTCATTAATAAACTCGGACTCATTAGAGCTGTCCAATTTCACCCATAAATGAACTCGGACTCATGAGAACTTCCCAGTGCTTCCCATGAATGAACGCACTCTCATTAGAGCTGCCCAATTAATCTCATGAATGAACGCTGATTTATTTAGAAATGCCTAATACCACTCATGAACGAACGCAGATATATTAGAGGTGCCCAGTTCCATCCATGAATGAATGCCAGGTCCTTACATATGCCATAAAGTTTCTCTCTGTATACATCATTCGGAAAACATCGAGGTTTACTGCTCGGAAAGGATTGCTCCGCGGACATGATCATGTGGCTGTAGAGAATACCTCAATGTGTTCTGAATGCTTTAGTCATATCCACAGGTCAAAACATTTAGCGTACCTATTCATTTTGTATCAAGGCCAATTCTTATCTTTACCAGCATTGGTACATGTTATCGTTGTAATTCCCTGCACACGATTCATGGAAAAAAACAAGTAGGTTATAACTTGACACACTCTGTATTCACAATCATACCAATATGAACAATATTCATATGTGCGACCATAAGTGGCCACTAAGTTCTCTAATATCACCTGCCGTATCCTATATCATTCCAGCAAACCATAATAACGGGTGATAAAATGGGTTCCCGTAGTCATTCTGTCCACCACAAGCTAAATGAGTTTTATAACTTAATTCTCTTTTAAAGAATATGATGGAGCTCTCTGGTAAATGCCGATTTTCTAACTTTCTGCTCCGTAATGTATAAAGAAGAAATGATTTTCAATTTTTTCCGTTCCTTGACAGTTAATAGAATTGTATAAATACGAATACTGGTGTTTGTTGAATAGACAATAGGCAGTTGGAAGAATGTGCTAAAATAAGGTCAAAAACTGTGACTGTTCGATTTTCAATCGGCTTCTGAAAGGAAAATTGAACTTGCCCTTGGAGGATATGCGATTGCAGTAAACATGATATCCCAAATTAAGTAAAACAATAACATATAATACACTATGGTAGAGTTTAAGAAAATCGCGTTGCATTTATCGAAACCTTTCTTATCTTTGTTGGCACAGTCAAATCACATGCCCATAGGTAAAGTTGTAAACAACTATATGTAGATTAAAATAATTCGAACGCATGAACTGTTACAAGAGCAAAAGCATATACGCACATGTATATAGACAGATATGGGAACATGTAGAAAAGGTTTAAAATAGCTATAATTTTATTTTGGGGGGGGGGGCTTTAATGGGTTGTTTGCACTTACAACTGAAGGATTTATGCCATTGACGAAGGAAATTAATACAACATTATTATCTTCATGTCATTAATGAAATCCAACTGATTGCATCTTTTGTCTAACGAACTGTGAATGTTATACGATATCATCTGTCTATTAATTTGTCAATCATTTCACGCATACAAAATGCAACTACTTTTGTCCGTCAGTTCATCCATCATTCCACAGAATCATCCACATCCTGTTTTACCACTCCAATAACTGAGCCAGTTTACCTCAACCAAACAAAGTCCGCTGAGGAGTTAAACCAGCTTCACACGTCTCGACGTATATTTGGTTGTCTAGCGTACACTACTAAGTCCCGGCGTAAAAAGGGACAAATGAATAAATATTGTAAAACACAACATACTATCGGAAAGGATAATGAACGTTATGACTAAGCACGACACAATGTTGGAAGTGATGAAGAACTAGATATATTCCTGACCATAACAAATTGTGAAAAGGGATAATGGACTATATACAAAAGTAAAACATAACATTTCATTTGATATAGTCGTATTCAGAGTCGTCCTTTCGACGAATGCCTTCCGCCGCTCGTAGATACCCGTCATCTCCCCGAACGTCTTCCACAGCTCGTATATAACCATCATCCACATTCTGTGCTGTTCCTCCTTGATAGGGATTGTCCTGTATAAAGTAAACATTATCCTGTAAATGTTTCCGTGTTTTGAGTATGCGAAAAAGGAAATGATAATTAATATAGTATTGGTTCATTGAATCATGGATATTAATTAAATCATCAGTAATCTTTGACAATTTATTTTTAATATTGAGACAGACTTACAGGAACAAACATCATTTTTACTATACAAGGAATAACGGCGGATTAATGAAATTATAAAATCATTTTAACAGATTTAACCAAAATTACCATACGATCGATTTATATATATATATATATATATATATATATATATATATATATATATATATATATATATATATATATGTGTGTGTGTGTGTGTGTGTGTGTGTGTGTGTGTGTGTGCGTGGCTAATTTGCAACAAGATATATAACAGCACGACTTCTCCGGTAGCATAGTGGTTACAGCGTCCGCCTCGGATGCGGAAGGTCGTGGGTTCGATCCCTGGCCGAGTCATACAAAATTTACAAAAATGGTACAAATAACTGCCTCGCTTGGCGCTCAGCAATAAGATGTTAGTGTTATGACTTGTCGACCTGGTGTCTGGATAACGTGACTGGGCGTGACATCATGCTACATGTCTGAGACATGATGCCAGAGTGCTAGACATCACTGTAAACTGCCACACTGCAGATATCGTAGCAATATGACTAAACAATTGTTAAAGCTATGTAAAAAATCCTGATCAAACACACACATATATAACAGTACAAAGTTGCGCAAAAACAATAAACGAACGTGTCTGTCAGATAGAGAACCAGTATGGTAGATAATTGTGCGTGGGGATAACGGACGATAACGACAATAATAATAATACCGGTAATAATAATAATAATAATAATAAATGATGTAATTACTTGAGTAGATAATAGCGCAAAATTTTTTTCAGGTACTAAACCGATGACTGGCTGTAAGTTTGACAAGTCTGCAACAATTAGGTTAGATTTTTTCATTTAGGCGAAACTCCCCATGAGTTTTCAATTGCTATATACACTATCGTTCCTGATGTGTTTCCACCCCAGGTTAGATTAAATTGGTAAAATTTCGAAAACTCAACTGAATGTCCATTCGAGTTGTAGTGGCTTGTGAATTTTGCGTTGATTTTATTGAAAATGCGTCATTTGAGATAATATTAATTCGCTTTCTGAATTCACTGAGTCTGTCAACATAATGAATGACAGATCTTGCATGTCTGTAGATAGATTGTATTATTGGCGCGACATCCTAACTTCAGTAGGGATTAATATAACAGATATCCAGGTGTTTTTTTTAAATATGTGTTATATATATATATATATATATATATATATATATATATATATATATATATATATATATCTGTCTGTGTGTGTGGATAGACAGAAAATATATACGGTTGTATTGAAGATATTCTGTCGTTGTCTATTAATAGCCGTTTCGTTGCCGTCAGCATATCTGTTGTATACATCACGAATGTATTTGACACCTGTCTTGTGTAGCTCGCCTTGCTTCATTCTGTAAAGACCAAAATTGGTTGTTTAAAATTGGTGTACAGATACCCTAGAAGAAGACGACAGCATGGCTGCATTTTACATTGGTAGTCAAGTATTCCAAAGAAAGCCAAATGGCTTTATTTTACATTGGACTTCAGGTATTCCAAAAGGAAAACAAATGGCTTTATTTAACATTGAAATTCAGATATTCCAGGGGAAGATAAAGTGACTTTAATTTACACTGCTATTCAGGTGATCTAGAGAGAGAATAAATCGCTTTATTTGCCACTGGAATTCAGGTATTCTACAGGACGCCAAAAGAACTTTACTGGTACTCAGATACCCTAGAGCAAGACGAAATGGTTTCATTTTAAACGGGTGTTCAGGATAACTTCGAAGCAAAAAACAGTTATTCACGCAAAACTCATTTATATGAATTATCAAACCATTTTGAATGATAATTATATTTATTTTTGTCTATGGTTCAAAGCGTAATGTTTATTTTACTTGTCGATGATTTGCTCTTAGTGTAATCTATCCATGCCAGTTTATGTGTATGATATTGTAATACATTTGGAGTATGCGCATTTGGTTATAGCTCTCCGTCTTAAGGAAGTCTTAGATATGTATGAATACTTGTTTGATTGTTGGAATTTGGTGCAGTGGAAATATCCGTTAGCCCAAAATAATTAGCCAATTACTAAAAGCAAACAAAGCGGAGTAAAGTGTTTGCGAATTTCCATGATGCCATGGTTCACTAGTAGTGAATTCAGGTCAAACCCGAACGAGTGTCCTTGTCGTACCATAGTTCCTATTACATTCTAGTGGTGTACATTGGTGGTGTGACTGCAGTGGCAGTATTTATGGTAGGAAAGCAGTAAATTACACAATGGAATCAATAAGAAGGGACTTCTTTGGGCTTTCTAATTTACAACTGAAGTTAAATAGAAGTCATTGGAAATTTATGGTAAACCTGTGATTTCTAGCGGGAATCGTGCCAGGGTTAACACTGCTCTGTCAAACAAATACCCCTGGCTTGTAACAATATATATTGTAAGTTATTTCCGGCAAACGACATTAGCCTGCATATATTGAACCGTACATTAATGGAGTTCTCTTCACCAATTTTACCAGCACGTATTCCCCAAAATAAAGGACAGCATGTCCTACGATATCCAACACAACAGGTGGTACGACATTCAGCACAACAGGCCTTATGACATCCAACACAACAGGAGGAATTGATATTTTAATTGACAAAACCATATGTAAAAATCCTAAGGCACAATAAAATGACCTGGACGTGGGTCAGACGTTCTATTCCTAAACATTCAAACTTTTTCTAAAAAATTAGAACTTTATCTCAGCTATCAATAAACCACATATGTATAATTTACAAGGAAGACAAAGAGCAGCTACACTACACTCCAAAACACTAACCACAATTATGGACAAAGACACAGTACAAATTAAATTTACATAACAACCTATATATGGTCATACGTTAGTATCATCCAATACAGGAACTCATACGACATTCAGACGTGATTCTTTAATATCCACGATTTACATGGATGTGGTGTTAGGCCCGTATCGGTCCGTCTGTAAACTTACGTGTCCAATTGACCATCATTAAGCTCAAGTTCGTGCCTAATTCTCTTTAAGCTGCTACAACCCTGTTTTAGGTACAACCATAAGCTGCTATCAGCCGTAAAATGTATAACCTTTAAGTCCTTTTACAGAGAAAATATATTGTTCCCTGAGCGAGCTGTCACAATAGTATGTGGTGGTTTTACAATGCATTGGAGTTGTATTTATTTCTGGTAAACAGGGGATGTTAGAGAGTATTGTGTCCAGTATTCCGGCCACTTACCTAAAGCTGTTAGGGATCATTGTGTTCGTTAATACGACAACTTACCTAAGGCTGTAAGAGTTCTTTTTGTGTGTTAATTCAGCACTTACCTAAGGCTGCAAAGAGATTTTTGTGTGTTAATAGGGCGCTTATCTTTTTGTTTGTTAATACCGTAACTTATCTAAGGCTGTAAGAGATATTTTTGTATGTTATATGGTAATACGGCAAATTACTTAATGCTGTTAGGTACCATTTTAAGTTGCAATATAGCAACGTACTTAAGGTTATTAGAGAGCTTTTGTATGTTAATATGGCAACATTCTTGTAGCTCTTAGAGATTTTTTGTGCTAATTCGGAAACCTACCTAAGGTTGATGGAGAGCTTTTTCTTCAAAATTCTACGTTTCCTGTTGATGATACAGACCGTCAACACAAAACTGAAGATGACTGCACCGATTATTGAGCAGGCAATGATAAGATAGAGATTTCTCTCCTGTATTGTCATCACCACCTGCTTTGTCTCACATCGTTCGCCAGTGAATATAGCGCCATCGGAATTAGGGCACCTAAAATGTAAAGATTTCAGCGTTTATCGTGTACAAAACCTGCCAACGTTATTTGACATCACCCAAATGAATACAACGCCATCCGAAAAAGTGCACCTGCAAATTCAGTTACGCGAGAAAACGTGTTCTAACGCTAATTACGGAAATGCTCGTTAATATTATTTGACATCACCCTCAAGCCCATCATCAGTATATTATTCGTATTAAAGTGTTTTAGAGATCAGTTTATACTATTATATTGCGGGCGCTGGTGTATAGATTTATCAACCCGCAACATGAAAAATTGGCTTATTGGTAAAAGATCAGCTATTATAGGTCATAATTTGTGAGTCCTTCCTTAGTTTTGCAGATCTAGGCGCAAAATGACCAATTGCTCTTTATGAAATCACATGCATTCCGAGGAGAAAAAAGGTTGTTACATTTGTTGGGATGCTAAGTCTTTTGTAATGAACAGAAATTCATGTCGCTTGCGTTATGCTACATGTGACATGTTTTGCAATAACAAATGTATATTGTGTTAACTTGCGCGTGACGTGTTTTGTAGTAAAACGAGATCCTCATCTTTTGCGTTAAGTTATAAACGACGTGTGTTTGATTTAACGAATACATTCTGTGAGGCATTAGTAATTAAAATACTTTAGTTTCAAGATATAAGTGTGCATACAACTTTCAGTATAAGGATTAAGTATTACATAAGCCATTTTGAAATAATACCTCACTGCAAAGACATACTTTAATTTTGAGCGAGTTGTCGTCCTTGTATTATCGTAGCCAAAATACCATGTATAAACAAGAAATACAAATATATGCCTCATATCTGATGTTTCTGTCATTACTTTGTAAGTCTCGTGCATTTTGTCCTTCATTTAGGACTCAGTCTTAGAAATAAAACTTTTGCATAGAATTGTCAAACATATTCCCGTTAAAAGTAAAATTTCAATGAATGACAATGTAATTGTAACGACTTCAATCAAGTAAGCATGCATGTTTGTTACAGCGAAATTACTGTATATGTCAGAAGATGAATATTCCGTGTGATAACATTTACTATCATATAGTTTCGGTCCCATTAATGTTATGTTGGAATATTCCGTGGGATCACATGTATAATCATACACTTTCGGTCCCATTAAGCTTTCCGTTGGAATATTCCCTGTATTTACATTTTACCATCAAACACCTTTATTCCCATAAACCTTTGTTTTGGAACATTCCGTGTGATCACAATTATCATGGAACGCTTTGAAACAAGAATAGCTACTTATACTGAGTTGTACCATTACAGCTAAAATACAGGGTTAATTACCGTACATTATCTCTGTAACAGACAAAAGTAAATGTTCTTACTTGCACTGAACATCCTGGTTGAGATGTCCGATATAACATAGCCCGTTGTTCTGACACACAGACACGTTACAGCGGTCTATGCACAATAATGTCGCCGTACCTGCTAGCTTGCAATAGTACCCAAAAGGACACAAATTTGCTGAAGCCAGCGAGCATCTGTCTTTTGTCCGCAAATTGCCTGAAAACAAAATATCATCATCCTGTATACTTACTCAACTAAGACAACACTTTTTAATGTTAATTTTATTCAACGCTTATTCAGTCTTTGTTATAAATAAATTTGGTCTTAGATGAAATCACAAAAGTTTAAACAAGCCTATTTACCTGCTGTAAAGTTAACTTTTATTATTCGCCATGGTGATGGGCAAAACGAATATACATTCATATGCACCAGTTGTCAGTATTGTTCACATTGAGAATGCTAGGACAATCATATTATTATTTAGATTTTGTTTTTCTTCCAAATAAAGCTATAATGTGCTTACCACTCATATTTAAAAACAAATACTCAAGGTCGCTACATTAGAGTATGGACTTGTACTATTGTACACAATGTTATGCAAACCTTGACCAATAAAACAGTTAAAGCCGCCAGATTAATCCAGACATTCATTTGTTAATTATTATCCTATGTAACGTTTTCAAGCCACTAATTACTTTTTCTACTTTTGACCAGGACCGTTATAGAAATTGCTGTCTTCCACATTGAAATGCAGAACAACGCATATCATTGTTCGACTGTGATAGGCAATTAATATGAAGAAAGAACATTTCAATTTATTTCCACAACAGAATTAAGGACATAAAACAAACTTCAATTCAATTCAACAGTTTTCAGAGCAATGCTAGAAACAAAGCATTACTTTATCAAGAAATCAAAGTAAAAATCTTATCAAACGATAATGAGCATGTGTTTACAATGGCAAGGAATTCAGTTCAGAGACAGTTGTGTAACAAACTAACATATACGAGAATACATACGTTTCTGTACTTGAAACACACAAACACACACACACTGCAAAGATGCAGTAATTTACATATTGTATACAATGGTAATATCATCGAGATTAACAGTATAAACTGCGATTGCAAGATGTGATTGCAAGATGTTTAGAACGACACAGCATGTGGACGTGCTAACTTAAGTTTTGAAGGTGATGGGGTTGCTTGCGTTTTGGTATGAATAAATATTAGGGTAATGTAACAGTACAACTTGAAGGTCTCTCAAACTTCACAATGGTACTATAGAACTATTCAACAAAAGCAAAGACGTAATTAATAAGAATACAGTTAGATTTATTTTACAAAGTTTAAGATTCAGTTAGAGTTATGGAAGATCTAACAAAAATGTGAATTTGTTTTTATAGTTCAAAAGGATCAATGGAATGCTTGGCCAAAACTATATATGTATATATGGTAGTTATATCCTTTGTTAGCTTGTCGATAGCACGTATTAACCAGTCCTCAAGAATAACGTATGATTTTGATGCTTCATTCGTTAAACTTATACTCCAAGGTAATCTATCCATCGATACGATAATAAAGAGCATCTTTATTACGATCTTTAAGCAGTTACAAATAGCGATCAACTGCAAAAGAAACATATGGCGAGAAAGAAGTGCTTTAAACTGAATGAATGTTTAATTGATCAATCTACTCCAAAACTGAATAAGCAAACAAAAGAAGAACATTTATCTTTAAACGTGTTTAAGCTTGTTACGATGATGATACTTTTTAAAGCAGACATAGTTGACACGCAGTAATCTCAGAATTAACCAAAATCAGTTGAAATGGATAGGGAATGTCTCATTCAAATAATTTTCTAAGAAGTCGCATGATCATTTTGAACAATCGAAAGTAGGTATAAAATGAAATAATGTAAGAGAAACTCTTTATAACTGTTTTTCATTATGATTTAGTGCTTATGAGATATGTTATGAAATGATACGAAGCATGGATTCGACTATGTTTCACCACGTATTACAGAACAACGGTCACACACTAGCACAATGCAATACCAATGTTATTACAATAAAACCTATCGTCCTATTGACGATACATATAAGTTTGTATATTTAATGTACTCTAATTCTGAACTTTACATTCAATTATGTGTAGATAATAAACGTTTCTCATCAGAATTAAATAAATACTAAACTTAATTTGTAACGTGCATTGAAATACGAAGATATTATCTGGAAGAGAAGATTGTTTTAATACTTGTATAGAAGAGAAATAAAATGAAACAAGTCAGCGGTGTCCAAAATTGCTACTAATATTGAAACATCAGCTAATCATCCAGCAATCAACATTGGTTGACCAGAGAACAATGTAAAACTTGAAAGTTCATACAGCCTAAACTTCATACTTTTTACCAACCACTAATAATCACAACACATTACCATGGATGTGTATATCGCTTACAAGAGTATTTAAACTTTTCTGGGGTCTTGGCAAGTAATAAGCAGAATAAGCCTTTAGTACCATATGTGGTGGTTGCGATGAAATTTGCAAAAGAAATAATACAATCGTAACTTATGGTAAAATATTAACTCCGGAAGACAGCTAAGATATATTACATGGAGATAAATACCTCGATCCAACATATAATTGTATCGCATGATTCCATGCCACATTTAACTTGAACAAAAATTAAACGTAGAAATTAAAATTCTACGTCTGAATATTATCATTGTATTGATAGTACATTAGAGTCGTTTGGCATAAAAAATAAAAGGAGATGCTAAAGCAATTTGGATTGAACGAATTGCATATCTCTAAGGATCATTAGAAATAATGGTTTCACGTTGAATTACAATATTTTCATAACATCCAAAGAATCTTGATTGACTATATTTATTATGACAAATAATATTGAACAAGGAATAAAGAATGGTAAATTGAGAAAGTTACGAACAAATGACGGTAATTCTAACAAAATACTAATACTAAATCGATACAGCTTTTGCGTATGGAAATAAGTACATAACTGTAGTTGACTTTAGTATTATAACATTACGCATTTTCATCTAGTACTGTGTTCATCCTCAGAATGTTAGATTTAACATTGCACTTCAAAACGCCGCTGAAGCTACAGAAGGTTCTAAACCAAGAATATTCACTGGAAAATATTTGTCTGTGGTACGATACAAATATAAATTTATTAGTTTTTAAATCATGCAGTGATTTAAACATATATTGAATTCCCCATGTATGCATATATCAATTAAATTCGTTGTTTCTATAGCAAGATTAAGAGGGAGAAAAAGAAACAGAGATCAGAGACCAGGAGGGAGAGAAAAATAGAGGGAGAAACAGAAATGCAAAATATAAAAACTTTGTAATCAAATATTGCAGATAAAATCAAACCATCTCCGTCATAAGAACAATATCTTATACAGACGAAGTGAAAATACATTCAATCGACGATTTAAAACACAAACACACAGAGACAAAACAAAACAAGCAAACAGGCAACAACAAAAGAATAAAACAAGACCCATCGGAACACGCAGACTTAAAATTCCACGATGAAATAACGTCATATACATTCCCAATTTCATTTTCATTCTACTGTACTTATTCTATTTGGAACATACTGCCTTCGGCATGCTCATGTGAACATTGAGTAAGATGTCTACGTTGTCAACAAAAACTCCTTTGCATGCACACACACACACACACACACACACACACACACATATATATATATTAATTTATAATACAGTTTTATATCAGTTAGTTGGGTCCATTACATTATATTTTAGTTATTGAATTCGAAGACTGGCTTGTGTTGTAGTAAACAAATATTTAGAACACGTGTGAAATAGCCATTCATAAACCAAAGCTGATTGCCGAGGTCAAGTCAACAACTTTTTCGGTCAGAGTACACCACGCATTTGTTTGAATAGAGGTCATAAAAGCATCACGTAAGCCAAGGAGAACCCGTGGGATTTAGCGATAGTATCCACGCCCTAGATGTTGATTGTTCCACTTATTAGAGAAGGTTAGAACATGGCTATTAAGTATATTTTACAATATAATTATTTAAAAGGTTGATAATCTTTAATATTTATTTATATTTTGTTGATTCGATGTGAATGTTGGAATTAAATATGCATTGTCTCATTCTTCAGTTTAAATCGCTTTGTAAGAGAGAGAGAGAGAGAGAGAGAGGAGGGAATCGTAATTTAATTATAATTTGTTCTTTGGGCTTGCAGAGTGGAAAACATTTATTCTAAAAATAGGCAGTACATGTTGAATTATGTCCAATTATTCAAAGACTTGACCATTTAAATAATTCTGTCAAATTGTATGAAAAATACGATGACCTTGTGATATTCAAATTTCGTGGATTTTACTTTGGTGTAAAATCTTTTGGCTTTAGAGCTGATTATTCTGTGATGCAAGCACTTTAGCATAAATGCACATTAGTACTGTTATAAGCCAGTGGTGTTTACTTCACCGAGCGGTTTCAAAACCCTGGCGCGATTCCCGCTAAAAGTCGTAAGTTTACCTCAAATTTCCAAAGACTTCATACAACTTAAGTTTTAAATTCAAACGCCCGACGTGTCCATTCTATACATAAATTGTACTCTAATCAATGCAAGACCAGAGATCTCACAACCTGTCAAACATCCACCAACAGCATACCCACACGGCCTATCTTCGTTAGGTTTCCGTACCGCCAGCAGTTCTCGCCGTGGAAACTATGCAAATGGCCCTAATACGGGGAACAATTTTAACTAAGCTGCCTTAGGCCAGTCAAACTTAGGTTTCCGTTCACTTTTCGACAGTATAACTGCACTACATTTGACACCGTGGCGACATAAACGATATCTGCCGATTCCCTTCTTATTGATTTCATTGTGTAACTAACCGGTTTCCTACCGTAAATAATGTCATTGCAATCACACCACCAATGTGCAACACTGGATATTTAGTAGGTACTTTATTATTCAATGGACACTCATTTCGTTTGAACCTGAATCCACTACTATTGAACCATGGCATCATGGAACCTCACTAACTCTTTACTCCTTGACATTTGCTCCTAGCAATTCGCTAATTATTTCGGGCAAATCAATATTACTATTGCACCGAATTCTAATAATCAGACAAGTGATCACAATCTAAGAATTCCTTTAAACGCGGCACTGTCACCAAATACGCATACTCCAAATTTATTACAGAACGTTGATTCGCAATATATCTTTGGATAGTTTCTGAATTAATGTGAAATTAATAGTACAAACTGGGATAAAATTGTTCAAAAGGACTTTAGATTTTAGAGAAATCGAGTTATATTTTGGAAAACTGAATGCTTGTTGCGTTTTACCTTAAAGTTGACTAGAAATCAAAATTTTCCTTTTACGTATGTAATTCTCTACAGATTTTAATTCGACTGCAATGTTTATAAATTAAATATCGTAAGCGGGTAGTGATTATATTGCGTGGAAGATACCACGAGTCCGTAAATTGCCGAGTTTTTCCGAGTTTTGATGAGACGACAGATCACGTGGTACCGTGACGCTATACTAGCCAGTCCTCGAATACAAACATAAACATTGGCGAGCGAGGCAGACAGGAGACCATATTTGGGTTGCACATTCAAAAGTTGAATCTGCAGTCTGATATAATAGTTTATGTACTGTACTGGTAAGTGCTAAAAGAAATTTGTTAGGCACAGGCCCCGGGCTGGTGACTTGAACAAACTAAAGCCCTGAATGAAATTCCACAAGCCCGGACAGTTCATGCCTGTCAACTCTCAAGCCGGGAGAAAAACATCCCGATTTTGGGGGTATTTCCTCATCTACCTCCCGATCTCGTAATATCTCTCAATTTTGCGCAGCGAAGTCCCGATTATTACATTATGTCTGTCAATTTTCATTTGTCAGAAGGAAAAAACCCAAACTCAAACCATTTTTAAATATAACGTATGCAATCCACAGTCTAAACTGCTACACTGCAGACATCGTAGCGATATCACTGAAAAATTGTTAAAACTACGTTAAAAATTCAAATCACACGCACACACGTCTAAACCGGCACTGGACGAAATAATTAATATCATACAACAGTTTTTTTCTTCTTCAGTAAATAGAACGTGAAGATTAAACATTATTCAAGTAAATTTCAGATTTTTTAAACAACTACAACAGTACTATAGTATTAAAAAAAATTAAAAGAATAAAATTGTCACCAATTAGTTTAAATGAATGATCACTTTGAAATTTTCTCTGCAAACAAAATCGCATCTCCAGTTCCGCCAAAGAAGCTCGGCCAGTTAACACCTGACATTCCTCTACTGTATATGAAAAGTTTAATTATCATGATTAAATTACAAGGAATAAAACAAAATATACCATGCAGTATATGTAGGCCTAAATAACTAATTCTGAATAAATATTTTATTCAGCAAACAGTGTTACATGCATTAAGACTTAAACCTAAGGAAATAAGGTGGGGCATAAAACGTGAGAAAAACAGTTGCCACAAGTACGGTAACTTGTGACTGCAGATTTGAACTGTTAAAATGAAGTCCATGGCATCATAAGTAACAACAAAATAGGCATCGTCTATTTGGTAATCAATTGCTGGTGCTTACGCATACACACACTGTCGAACATGGTTTCTTTGAAGTATGTCCGAAGGGAAGTCCTTTTCACAAGATCAATGCAAGGATAAGGATTATGTTCATTAGTCACACCGGCTTTATCGTCTGCGTACTTAAATCAAACCTTTAGCTATTTTGCAATTTAGCCAGAACTGACCAGAATATGCAAAAGGGGCTTGTCATGGGGGAATAATAAGGCGTATCACAGGGAGAAAAGGCACGTCAAATGGGCGGTCGCACATTGGGGCAAGGGGGGGGGGGTCAATAGTCCCCCCCGTTCTATTGTCAGACAGTTAATGTGAAACTCTTACCTCTTTTTTTTAATCGCTGCTTTTTAAACTGCAAAAGGAATAGTTTTATATCAGTTCCAATTATTACAGATTACCGTTTATGCATACTACATGTATACAATGCATTTTTTTAAAAATTTTTAATTTTTATAAGATTACTGAAAATTGTGTTTTCTCGAAACACGACAGCTTTAGACTATTATTTTTAGCAAAGCTTCCATTTGATTAAAATCAAATCTAAATTTCACCTAGGACAGTGGTGATTTGATTTAGACTGTGCCGTGTTAAGGCATGTATGTCAACATCTTGAAAATACATTTACTCATTTCACCAGCGCAATCAAAGTTTCCTCAGGCAAACAATTTTTGTTTCGGCAAGCCTGACGGGCACCTTACTTTGAATACAGGATGGGCCGGAACTAAAACCAGAAGGAGCCCAGGGTGTCGGGCTATCAGATTTGTTTTTAGTACTGCTGTTTTTAGATAAAAGATATGTGGATTGATTGTTGCATTTTGTGGTCACTTACTCGTCCTTCTGCCTATTTTCGTAACTCACACATTTAACACTTTTCCCAGGATTTAAAATGTCCAAAGGTATGTCTGGAACAGCGCCAACTTTTAGTCTAGGCCTAGCATTTACGTATCTTTGAGCTGCTATTTTTTCATGATCCCTCTCGTAACATTCCTTTGAGAAATGTAACGATCACATAGTGCTGTATAGTGTTGCTTTGAAATCGACTCGTTTGTAATAATGTACCCATTCTTTCATTATGCCTTTATCTTTCGGAAAAGATTTTTTTTTTATTTATGTCAACAGGCTTTTCTTAATGTTCTATTACACCCGTAAGCAACGCAAAACGGTATTGTCTTTTACTCTGGCAACTCCCACTTGGGCTGCTGGAGTCGCTACTATGACGTCACATCCCGAAAGTAACCGAATAGGCGCGGAAATTTTGCATACGAGGTCACGGAAATTCAGCTCCTAGAAGATAGGCCAATATTTAAATATTGGCATTACGGTCGCAGATGGTACTTCAGAATAAGGTTTTCAGCTATAGTACTTTTATTATTATTCTATATTTCCATTGGTTTCTGGTCTCCTTTAAGTTGTCTTCTTACTGAATTTAAGTCTCAATAAGAAATATGTGGAAGTATGCTTATATGGATGTATATTCCGATCGATTTCTTTTTCATGTACAATTCCTATATAACTCAGATGTTAAAATAAAATTTACCAATTGTCTTTAAATTCCTTTACAATTTATATATATTAGGCCACTGAAACCTTTAATTGAAACACCATTCACTCATCTTCAAAACGTCCAGATATGTTATACTTATTGATATTATCAACGTTTTCTGTCTGAATCCTGATGTAATGATATTAACAGTCCCATTCTGTCAATGTTTACTTTGCTGTAGTAAACTTTATACATTCAGCCATTTTGTCAGCTACAAAACTATCAATCTACCATATATTCATTGTGTTAATATAACTTTGTTTTTATTTGAAAATTAACACTAATTCTGTGTTCCAATGTCCTACTATACATATGTATGACACTTTAAATGTAGTTAGGTCATTATAAGATACAAGGTATTGTTGTTCGAATATGAAAACTCAGTACTCATTTTTAAATCCAACTGTATGTAAAGTTTTAGGCATCTGAAGTACTGATATAATTATTATTTTGTTTATGTTAGTTTTGTGCCTTCTAATTATCAGGCAGCTTCATTGGTAAGAAAGATAAATTGTTTTCATATGCATTTAAATATATTGTATGTAACAGGATTCTCTAACATAGTCCTGCAAATATTATTGGAATCCACTTCTAAATTACCACCAGTATTAAGTTTTGCATGTGTGTTTAAGACACGGTCATAATCATCTGATATTTCGTTGAATTCCCTTGCAGCCTTTTAATTTCTATAACATTTTCCAAACCTTTTTTAGCTTTATTCACCAAATCTTAAATAAACTTACGAAGGTGCATAATGAATTATCTAGTTATTGTTTCGTGATCTGAACAGCTTTCTTGTATTCGTGATTTGTTTCAGCAAACCTGTCTATTGGTAATTAAACCTCTTTGTCCACACACAATCATCCATAAGCATTAGGAACACGTTATAATATTTTAACAGATTAACTCTACATTGGATATCTTTAAACGTGCATCGGATTAATGAATTCTTGCGCAAGGCCTTGTCTGTATTTCCTAAACTAGTACAAATGTCAGATATCATCAATGTTTCTTTCTTTATGTAATTGTCTTATAGATGGTGTAGTCTTTTTCCTTGATGTCTGATTTTTAAGTAGAGATGAATAAAATTCTGATATTGGTGATATATATATATATATATATATATATATATATATATATATATATATATATATATATAGCCATAGAGAGAGGGAGAGACAGACAGACAGACAGACAGAGACAAACAGACAGACAGAGTTACCCTATGATGCAACAGTATATTCTCTACCACTAATTTGACTCTTTCTAATGGCTCAGACAGATCATAGTCTATAATTAAATATTTTGTTTCCGATGATGAATAATTCGTACTGTGTCTCCAACACTCCAACAAGAGCATAGGCCTAATAAATCACATTACCGGATTGATACTTGCTCTAACAAGTCTTTATATAAAAAGTTTATTAGGTGAAAAAATACCTTGCTTCAGGTGGAAGCAAATTTTCTGTCCTTGGTAAGATTCATTCACAACATTCTTCGCCTGTAATCTTAGTAAAAAGCTAACATTGTTATGTTTAATAATTTCGTCTTCTAAGAAGAGGTATTAATATTTTTTAAGAAACAAACTTTTTGCAAGACAAGATAGTAACGTTCATGTTTTTCTGCCTATCGATGTTCGAACAACACCAATGTATAACAGAGACAATGAAACAAAAGATTTATTCATTTTAAAAAACAGTAAACACCAAATTATACTTTAGGTTACGGACTTGAAACTGATTTTCGTTGGAACATGTCAGCCTGTCGGACAGTATTCCAGTCCATGAAAATGGGAACGTTTTGTGTTATAAATAAATCAACATGTAAGACAACACGAAGATATATTACAGACAATGAACCGGGGGATGCTTTTTGGTTTGAAAGATAACGTGTGAGACAGCCATAAACTTAGATACCTGGATTATTTATTTTTGACGTGTAAGACAGTACCAATGTATGCTCTAATAAACTTAGGTTATTTTTCAATTAGAAAGAGGCTATAGTGTCCCGAAAATGTTCCGGTACAGGATGTATACCAGACTGTAATAAAGAAGAATATGAATGTTCCAGAACTGAAATTTCGCACATTGATAAAGTCTTTCTTTCTTAATATAATCAATCTGCAACAATAATTTTCGACGCTGCAGGCCCAGTTAAGCATTTGTGGGTGACGCTTGTAACTAAAGGATTATTGGTCATATGTCCCTTAACTGTTCAGAGAGAGAGAGAGAGTAGTTTACCTAGCCTGCTTTTCATAGATGTTCGAGTATACCCTATATCAACCGGCGCGCCTGCAACTTCCTTCAAGGAATCAACAACTTCATTTTCAATTTGGTTTGTAACAGCTAGGATGTCCGCTGTTCCATAAACATTGACTGAATAGTCCACAATAACAGATCCGGGACTGTAATCGTGAACAAAAAAATCTGAAGATAGTTACCAATTCAACATTCTTGTGCAAATGAATAAACTTTATAGGTCTAAAATGTTCCTTTTATGTCACAATTTGGCACAAAACACGTGCCTTTGTTGTCTTTATTATACTAACAGTTATAAGTGAATATTTAATGGCAAACCTAAAATTAATAAAGATTATTTTGTTTCATGAGCCGCGTAACAGCAATTGTTAGACAAAGGAGGAACACAGTAATATGCAATTATATCAGCAATCGTCTTTTGAGGCTATATAATTGTCATACTTGAACGAGTCATAATTTATCTCAAGTACGTGAAAGGTTGGTTGCCTGAAGACATTAAAATGTCATTGCTGCATCAATAAATCATTCTACATTAATGTACGCAGTGGTATTTGAGAGGATTGTATAGTTTCATATTTGAATCTGCTTTAAAACTTAGAAGTATTACAATTAAAATATACATGAAGGAAAACAAGAACGTAACTCGTTGACGTTCAAAGACAGCAATGCAAATTGATCAAATAAAATTTATGCATCGGAAACCATGTGTCGCATTTCAATATTCCAGCTAGATATAGTTCTTCTAGAGGTAAGAGAAAACGCGTATAAATTTATTACAAAGTAAAACTGGTACCTAAATTGTAGAATCTCTATCGACTTGAATCCTCTGATGTACCGGAAATGTTGTATCAACTAAAGAGAAAATATGGTTCATGAATTCATGATTTACAACCTTGCTGTTCCGCTGTTACTTATATATAGGGATTTACCAAAATAAATGCAACAAACCGACAATGAACAGTTCGAAACTACCATCTAGCTAGCCTGAGTGCTTTCGACTCTAATGAGTCTTTTTCAAAGGCAAATACAAAACATAGACAAGACAAACAAATAAAATAGAACAAAGGTTATGTTTGATAAACTTTACATGGCTTTTCTACAGGAATTCAAACTTTTAACTATATTATGTGTCAACTAGTGTATTTCAGCTTGTTGCTTTTACTAGAAAATATTTGTATTGACCTAGAAATTGACGAGCCATAACGCCACCTCTCATTTGAGGTAAATTTATGTAAGCGCTGATTATATCCCAGATATTTCATTGTTTTAGTAGTCATAGGCTATTAAGCAAATTTAAAAATTTATTTAAAAGAAAATGTGTCGGCTTCAAACGATAATTTTATGTGTGCATGGTTGTCTTTTTCTAGTCTTCTTGGTCTAAACCGCTTGGTTTCAATGTTCTAAGGCAGCGTATCCAGTAAGATCCCTTCTTTGTTTCCTGGTTTGGGGATTTCAGTTGGGGGTTGTGAGCAATAGCAATAAGTGTTATATCATCACATGCAAGATCTGTAGCCTTCAGTACGTCGGAGAAACTGAAAAGCTTCACAAAAGGACCAACCTTCATAGATCTGATTGGATGACAAATAAGCTATACAGAAGCCCGGTCGCAAAACACTTCTCCGCCCTATGCAACACTTTCAGTGATGTAACACATATTGCTATTGCTCACAACCCCAACTAGAATCCCAAAACCAGGGAAAAAAAAGGAATCTTACTGGATACGCTGCATTAGAACATTGAAACAAAGCGGTTTAAACCAAGAAGACTAGAAAAAACTACCATGCACAAATGAAATTATCTTTTGCAGCCGACATATTTTCTTTGAAATAATTCACTAAATTTGCTTAATAATGTATGACTAAAATAACAATGAAATATCCGGGATATAATCTGCGTTTACATAAATTTACATCAAATAATATATGTTGTTATGGCTCATCAATTTCTAGGTCAATACAAATATTTTCCAGTATCAGCAACAAGATGAAATAAACTAGTTTACACATAATATAGCTGAAAGTTTGAACTCCTGTAGAACAGTTATGTAAAGTTTCGCAAACATAACCGTTTTATCGGTTTTATGTCTTGCCTATGTTTTGTATTTGCCTTTGAAAAAGACTCACTAGAATCGAAAGCGCTCAGGCAAGCTAGGTACTAGTTTCGCACTGTTCGTTGTCTACATACATATATATATATATATATATATATATATATATATATATATATATATATATATATATATATAAAGAGAGAAGGAGGTGCAATATGTAGTAGATTGCTGAATTATAAATATTATTCGACGATATCATTTCTATCAAACGAAAATGTGTTTGGTTGTATATAGAATAAGAAGGTTTGTGAAGCAATGAATGTGTTAACTCACACTCCGGAAGGAAATTACCAAAACAGTATAACTTGTAGAAATAATGTTAAATGGTCTGTAAATATTGATTGCAGAACATGGAACACGGTCTTAAGAATACACCATGTTATGGTGTTATATATATATATATATATATATATATATATATATATATATATATATATAGAGAGAGAGAGAGAGAGAGAGAGAGAAAGATATATATATATATATATATATATATATATATATATATATATATATATATGTGTGTGTGTGTGTGTGTGTGTGTGTTGGCTATAGCACATGGGAGCCAGTTTGGTTAATATAATATTTTATGGGGTCTTCTGTAAATAATGGCTTTAACATATTAAAGCTGTATATTTTAACTACATGTAGATATTATCTGACACTTCAACTGCGAATATTAGTAATTCAAGTGAATTAAGTGTCCTCTCTCTTCTCGTAATTATATTTCGTTCTTAAGGTAGTTTTGAAGTCTAGCCTACATAGAAAGTATTTATAAAGTCTAACCTAAGTAATTCACACTGAAATTAGTTTATCGAGTTTGCCTAACTCACTGACACACTGAAGTTTGTGGCCAAGCTCTGGAATTCTAACGATGTTCTGTCTTCATATACGTCTTTGAAATCCAGATAAACCTTTAAATCAAACTGTAAACGTAGGTCATAGTAACCTGAAATTAAAGCACGATGCATTAAATGCTGCACGAAATTAAGGCATTAAACATTACACTGAACTCGAAGTTAAAGCACGAGGCATCAAACTGTACACGAAAGAGAAGAAAGGTAAAAAAAAAATCAGCCGCTCTCCTCTGGTATCATGCTTTGCACAAGTCCATTTAAAAAGGTGATATATCATTTTCTGAGAGGAGATAACCTAGCTCTAATTAAGAAGAGTTCATAACTGTCCTGTTTAAAAGTCTTCGTTTTGTGCAAGAAAATATACTTCACGTTTTCACTGGACTCTGCCCATTTACGTTTTAGCATGCTATTTTTTATATTTGCTATCTGATAGAAAACTGCCAGTGAAAAAGTTTGCACGTGGCTACTACCTCCAACTTCCAAAAGGATTTACCTTAGTAATTCATAACAATACTTATTTGACGCCCGTAACAATAATTTACATATCATCCTCGTTTAAAATCTTGTCATTTAATTATTCCATTTTTGATGTCACTCGATTTTATTGCAGTTATGGATATTACTTGATATAGTATTTAAAAACAGTTTTAGATGAATGAAATGTTGCTTTAAACTGGAAGGAAGAGGATGAACGATAAGATGGTCTACCTGGATCAGGTTGATACGACACAGATTCTTTTGATGGCGTTGAATCGGGACTTCTCGTGCTGGTTGTACCTTGTAATTATAATATAGCTAGAATGAAAAGTGAGACGAACGAATGCACTTATTAGTGTTATTAGTATAGAGAAACATTAAAAATATGAATGAATTTATTGGCTCAATGCTCCTGAGGAATGGTTTTTTATTTAAAGAGTTAGAATGTTATCACTGGATTATAGCAGTTGTGAAACTGAGGATTAGAGACAAGTTAATAATGTTTAAATGCCACAATCATTCTCGTTTCCCAAATTCGCCAAGCAAATTCTATAAACTCAAATTCTCAAACTATTATTGTCATGTTAACCCAAAATGTCTTCGAGTCTATTGAAAACATTGAAGAAACTTTGCAAATTACTAAAAATAATAGTACAATCTACAAACAGCCTCGCACGTAAGATAAGAAACGATTCCTGTACAGAGTGATTTGTTTTAATCAAATAGATGACCAAAAATGGGTAGACATTGCTGGCATCAAAGCATACGAACCAAATACACACATACGAAACGGTACATTATCGTTGTCGATTTATTTATTTATCACGATGTAAGATCTCTTAAAATATTATTGGTTTATCATATTATGAAATATGAAGAATTAGGCTTTGGCACATTCGAGGTACTTTTATCAACATACAAAAAAAAAATATTTTACACTGAGACGTGTCATCATCGTAAACAATCGCAAAATTCGTGCGACAGGTGCGACAAATATTATCAGCATAAAATGTTTAAATGTAAATAAAGCTATATTTAAAACAAAACGGCTTATCCTCGGAAATGTGATCTCGTTTCTAAATATTTACCTTGCAATGTCGACGTTGTCTCCGGGAATATTATTGTCGTTGCATGAATTGTCGGTATAGTTGACTGAGGTGTTGTCGTAATTGTCATTGTTGACGAGAGTGAAGTAGCTGAAATATAGAACATACAAATGTAACGGCAGTCACTTATCTCAGCATGAACAGGACAGAGAAAGTCGATGGTGTTAGAAATCTTGTCACCATTCTCACAGCCTGTTGGTTACATTTATCTATCGAAGCATACATCGAATTGGCGTCAACCGACTAATATAGTACCAGGGTGCATTTTGACTGGCAGCACCGACACTACAACACTGTGCTTGTTTTATAACAGTTATTTCTACACATGTATCCTGCAAATACAGTATGACAGCAAGGAGGGTATTTTAGTATATTTTGACTTTGCCTACCTTTTTATCGTAATCCGTCTTGGACAAATATAGTTTGGATCTGAATCAAAGGCACCACTAATTGGTATTCCAGTCAGATCTTATATCGTCTCATCCATTTCTTGTAATCCAAGTACGTTGTCCTGTGTATAGCCACTAGTGCCATAAAAGTGTATGTTTTCGCCATATGTTGTTAAAAAAGGTTTTGGTCTATACATGAATACAAATTTAGCCTGCATCAGTCTTACATATTCCCATTGTGTCAATGTGTTCAGCACTATTTTTCGTTATAAACCGTTGAGTGACTTTGATCTTTTATTTTACCAAGTATTAGCTAATTAGTTTATGTTTGCAAAATTAATATCATTTTGATGTTGGTCATATTTCTTTCCGTCCGTACAAATATTTCTTCAAAGTATTCCTTTCTTACTCATTAATTTGATGAAGATCTTCTCCAAATACTTTTATGGTGTTTGTTTAAAACTGGTTCGGTACATTATTTTAGCTAGGGTTGTTACTCAAACACAACTCTGACTGCACGTAAGCGGAATATCTCGTTGCTTTTCATGCTGTTAAGATAGTGTCTCACCAAATGTACGCTGATGACACCCAAATATACAAATCTAGACACCCAAATGAAGTTGATGCTACCATCCAAGGTGTAGAGAGGTGTATTTCTGATGTGAAATCATGGATGACATGTAACAAGCTACAGATGAATGATGATAAAACTGAGGCCATTCTGATCACAACACAAAGACTTTCTAATTCACATCCTTTACCTCAAACAATAAATATCAGCAACGCCAACATTAAATTCACACAATCAGTACGAAACCTAGGTGTTACTCTTGACAGTACTCTCACATTGCACCAACATGTCATGAACATATGAAAGGCTGTATATCTTGAGCTGAGACGCATCAGCTCAATTCGCAAATATCTTTTAGTTGATGCCACCAAAACACTTGTGTGTTTATGAGTACTTTCAAGACTGGACTATTGTAACTCAATTCTGTCTGGTTCATCTCAATATCTACTCCAGAAATTTCAAAAAGTTCAAAACACAGCTGCTCGGATCATACTTAGAGTACCACGATCAGAGCACACCTCCCCGCTGCTCTGTACCATACACTGACTATCCATTCGATCCAGAATCCAGCATACAATTTGTTCTCTGTGCTACGTTTCACTGTCGGACTCAAGTCCAATATACCTATCCGATCTCACCCATGTGTACACACCAGCAAGATACTTACGCTCCTCTTCTGACAATTGTATACTCATTATTTCCACTACTATAAAACAAAGTCATTTGGACAGCGTTCTTTTGCAAATCAGGGCAAGCAACGTGGAATGAATTGCCCACTGAACTAAGACACAAAGACACAGTGATCACATTCAAGAGGACTCTCAAAACTCGCTTATTTCGACTGCAAGAACAAACTTAAAGACCTAATAATGTTTCCTACCTGAAATATTCTCAGCATGTTTTTATTTTTTTATGTTTTTCTAATTTCATGGTGTTTGTTTTTGTAATAGTATTATTATATGTTTTTTATCTTACAGGTGTTGTCTAATGTTGTAAAGCGCTTAGAGCGTCTAATGATTAGGCGCTATACAAAGCCATCATTATTATTATTAGTGTGTGTGTGTGTGTGTGTGTGTGCTATTAACTGCTAGGACTCACGTGTATAGATAAATTAGCATAAATTATACTGGTCCTAAGAACAGATGTATTAATGGACATAACAAGAAATATTCAGCAAAGTATGACCCCGGCACTCCTTTAACGATTGCCTATCGGTGTACATTTTCTATAGTATCCCTGCAATTCGAAACCTACATTAGCTTGCTAGTAGAATTACTTCGCTGCAATATAGTACGATTGTTATATATTAAGTGATTAAAGACAATGGTGTTACTCATTATGTATGATGATGTACATATTGTTGGTACATACGATACAATATCTTCATTATTGTCGACTATGTTTAAGAATACTGAGTTTCTATTTATTTTATAGTACATAACAATGTTTTAGTGGCATCATATATTGGTTTTATATTGGGTGTCAGCATTGATCTATAGCAGAGCTAAATACTTTGAGAGATTCGTTAATTTCTGTTTTGCTGCATATCTTAATCGCTTTCTATAGCACAAACTACACAATCAAAGGCATTAGAATATCGACTTTGAAACCGAGCATCAATCCTTCTGTTTGATAGAAACTATTGATACTGAAGAATTTGATTGTACTGGCACAAGTGTGAAAAGTACATTAGCGTCATTGTTAAAGGTATGAAGATGACAGTGCTGGTATTATCAAAGGAATGAAAATGACAGGGCTGGCATTGCAGCTTATATACATTTATCGGTGTTCTCTAAATGTACTCTTGTCGAAAATCTATGCTGAATAAAATTTACTATTGTTTTCCAAAAGGTGTTTCAGAACTGTCATTGTACAATAATGTTAAAAACTATTGATTATTATTTTCTGTTGAATGAAATCTTCATATCAAGTTGACAAGTATTTGGTAATAAACGAAAATATGACCTTCAAACAATCTAAAGGCAAGCCTCCTAAGTGGTTGGCAAACTGTACCACTTACGACAGGTTAGAAATTGGTTTACAAAAAGCGAAAACGTACAAGAACACAGCTGAAAAAGTCTAACTGTGCTTGTGTATGTGTGTGTGGAACTGCAGATAACGAACACTAAAATAAGCAGAATCGTACAATTTCTTTCAATATACCCATGCTGCTAATATAAATACCGCAATCTTATAAGGAAATCAAACAAAATAGGCCCCTACACGTCTGAACGGTCTCTTGTTTGCATCTGGCCTTTCGAACAAAAAACATTTATATAGATAAATGTATAATAGAAGGGTGATACAATTCTAATTTCAATCGATTCCAACTAAAATCAACCCGCTTTGTATCAAATAGAATCGGTTTTTTCAATTCAAATAGAAAACTATATTATCCGAATTACACATTTATCGTTAGATTTATTTTACCTGCACTACATTTAGTTTAGTCACGTACCTTCCAATTTTCTTAAACTCACCCTCTACTATGTATTTATAACTGTCTCTTCCTTTCGTTTGACTAATTCTTAACACGCACAAAGATCAGTCTATTTCAGAACCATATATTAATGCAACATACCCAATGTCGTCGAGCCTCTTACATTTACTGTTGTTAGTACATAGCAAAAAGTCAATATAATGGTTGACCGTATATTATTTCGAGTAGTATTATTAATTGTTTTCCTGCAACAAATGAAGAAATTCCAATTTTGGTTTGCTAGCAATTGTAGATGACTGTGTAGTTGTAGTACCTGAAGAAGTTAAAGCAGATTGGGAAGTTGCTGTTGCCTGTGAAGTTGCATTAGCCTCATGTGAAGTTGATGTAACATGCAAAGTTGACGTAGTCTGTATAGTTGTAGTACCCTGTAAGGTTGTAGTAGACTGTGGGGTTGTAATGCCCTGTGAGTTTGTGGTAATCTCTGAAGTTGTAGTACCCTGTGAGGTTGCAGTAGTCTGTGGAGTTCTAATGCCCTGTGAGGTTGTAGTAGTCTCTAAAGTAATAGAAGTATGTGGAGTTGTAGTACCCTGTGAGGTTGTAGTAATCTGTTGGGTTGTAATGCCCTGTGAGGTTGTAGTGGTCTCCAAAGTTGTAGTACTCTGTGGATTTGTAGTACCACGTGAGGTTGTAGTAGTCTGTGGAGTTATAATGCCCTGTGAGGTTGTAGTAGTCTCCAAAGTAGTAGTAGTCTGTGGAGTTGTAGTACCCTGGGAGGTTGTAGTAATCTGTGGGGTTGTAATGCCCTGTGAGGTTGTAGTAGTCTCTAAAGTTGTAGTAGTCTGTGGAGTTGTAGTACCCTGTGAGGCTGTAGTAATCTGTGGGGTTGTAATGCCCTGTGAGGTTGTAGTAGTCTCTAAAGTAGTAGTAGTCTGTGGAGTTGTAGTATCCTGTGAGGTTGTAGTAGTCTGTGGAGTTGTAATGCCCTGTGAGGTTGTAGTAGTCTCTAAAGTAGTAGTAGTCTGTGGAGTTGTAGTATCCTGTGAGGTTGTAGTAGTCTGTGGAGTTATAATGCCCTGTGAGGTTGTAGTAGTCTCCAAAGTAGCAGTAGTCTGTGGAGTTGTAGTACCCTGTGAGGTTGTAGTAATCCGTGGGGTTGTAATGCCCTGTGATGTTGTAGTAGTCTCTAAAGTTGTAGTAGTCTGTGGAGTTGTAGTACCCTGTGAGGTTGTAATAATCTGGGGGGTTGTAATGCCCTGTGATGTTGTAGTAGTCTCTAAAGTTGTAGTAGTCTGTGGAGTTGTAGTACCACGTGAGGCTGTAGTAGTCTGTGGAGTTGTAATACCCAGTATGGTTGTAGTACCCTGTGAGGATGTAGTACGCTGTGAGGTTGTAGGTGTCTGTAGAGTTGTAGCACCCGGTGAGGTTGAAGAGCCCTGTAAGGTTGTATTAGACTGTGGAGTTGTTGTACCCTGTGAGGTTGTATTATCCTGCGAGGTTATTGTATCTTGCAAAGTTGTAATACCATGTGAAATTGTGGTAAGCTGTGATTTTGTAGTACCTTGTGTAACTTGTATTATTGTAGTAGTAGCTGGATAATCATGTGACGTTGGTGTGCTTGTCAAACCTGAATTCAAAAAAGGATTATTAGAACATTTTGTTAATATTTTGTTTTAAATAAATGGCATTTGTGCTTTTGGAATATGTCATAATATTTAGCGGACCAATTTGTTCCCCTATTAAATAAGTGTTATAAAGAAAATGAAATTATGATCATTTAGCAGTACTATATCCTACAACCCATATATATATATATATATATATATATATATATATATATATATATATATATATATATATATATATATATATATGCAATTTCAAAAACAAATGTTGCACTTGAACAAAAAAATTGCAAAATTAGATATCTTCAATATTATGCTCTCCAGATACATTACCTGATATATTAACAGTAAACATTATACTATCTGACATACTATCAGCATTTTGTGAACATTCTCATTTGCAAACACACTTATCTGACATGGTTAATCAGATATGAACATAACGGTACCCGTGAATAAACAATAAACAATAATTCTAAGACAATTAACAAGTCGAACGTATATATACATGTCGTATACGATACTTCCGTTGCAAAATCATTCCTCAAGTGTCAACAATAAAGACAATTCCTTTAACTCTATACAGTTAGTTATCTTATCTTGTGATACTATTTCCATATCTCCAATAAATACCGAAAATAGTACTGGTGATAACACTTCACTTTGTATCAAACCTAATCGATTTTAAATAAATGATCATGAGTTCGCCAACGTGAAACACATGATTTAACCATCAACCACAAACCTTTACGTAGACACTATCACATGCCTTTTGAAAATTAAGAAAACAAGTGGCATAAAAACTGATACCTTCACTTAAATACTTAACAAGAAAGCAATGTATAACAAAAGCTGTCAGCAGTTCCCACTTCTTTATAAAATAAAACGTCTTCCCCTTCGTTTCTTGAAAGAAAGTTGAACATCCCTAGACTGTCATTTTGTCTTTGCCCAGTTCAACAGTCTTTCATTTTAAATTCCGGGAAATAATTTTGAAAAGCAACTAAATAAAGTTATACCTGTATGATTTCATGTATTACAAGCATCGCTAGACGTCAATATAGGTATAATTGAACCCTAGCCCCACTGCGTCATAAAATTACCACTATCGAATATTGCATTGAATATTCTGCATCTATAGTGTCTAGATATCTCCACCCTATTAACAAAACACTCACCTAAAAGATAGCAATTGTCCTGCTGTTTAGAAGTTATCTTTTTCATCAGTTATTTAGTTATCTAGCTCTTTAAAGATTGCTACTTGATCCAGTAGATGATTTTCATATTTATCTCACATAAAATTATTTATTTCTTCATTTGGAAATGACTCATTCGGATTGTGAAACGTACAAAAATGTTTCGAAATTTGTTCAAAGTGTACTTGTACATATTTTAGCGCAAAAAGACCACCCACCCACCCGCAATGAGACAATGTTTATGCAAATACCCTGTGAAGTTACTTTATCTGCCCACCCAAAAGCAAAACATGACATCGAACAGAGCTATTACATCACTCACAAGAATGTGTTTATTGATATTCAGTAAGTACAGTTTTCTCAAACTGTCACCATATATAACTAGAGTAAGTGTGTAGATTTAACGTTAAATTCAAAATAATTTCTTTCTACTTCTGTGAATAACGCTAACGCTCCCCTCATTTCAAACACAATTTGTCTGCCTTGTTATCAGTTATATTTATTTGGAGAGGTTTATTTAAGTATATATCATATTTTATGGTACTAGAAATTTACTCCTAATTGCCCAGTTTAGCCTTTTTGAACTGAGTTGTTGCTACATTCATATTACTGAGAGGACATTATTATAAGGTCAGTAAAGGTCCTTACCAACGCCACCTTGTAAGAATGCCAATAGTAGGATTGATGTTCCCAAGGATACCATAATTTTGCCGGCTAATAACAAATCTGTAATAATTATATAAATGGAATACTTTAGTTCAAAATAAACACACACACACACACACACACACACACATATATATATATATATATATATATATATATATATATATATATATATATATATATATATATATATATATATATAGTGCGAAAAACGAATCTAATGGATATAAATCATTAGGGTAGATCTACAAGACTGGATTATATACATAGAGTACGCAAAGAAGTCAGGCACAGACGCATATTATCTCTTTTATTCCGTGTGGCGCAGTGTACGACTTGCAATGGATGGTTTGGGGGCTTCCGTTCCTCAGGCGTATTAGATATGTTTACTTACGACCACTTCTACACTATGACAAAGACTTGCATTGTTTGGGGTTTTTATGAAACCAGTGACATGCATAGTACTAAATGGATAGATATGGTAATATCACGTCATTTTGTGTTATAATGGGGTTAGATCTGGTAATATCGTGTCAATTTGTGTTATAAGGGGATTAGTTAGATTTGGTAATATCGCGTCAATTTGTCTTATAATGGGTACATCTGGTAATATCGAGTCAATTTGTGTTATACGGGGGTAAGTTAGATTTTGTAACATCGCGTGAAGTTGGTTTTAAGGGGGTTAGTTAGATCTGGTAATATCGCGTCATTTTGTGTTATGGGAGGTTAGTTAGATCCGGTATTAAATACATGAAGAAATTCAATTATGAGTATGTCCGATTCCTGGCCTGTATTTGCTGGAGTAAACTTATATGTGCATAGGGCAAATTAGTTTATTGGCTTGAGAGATATTTTGGAGATTTTATTTTGCAAATGCTACTTGTTGAATGAAACATCAGTTTATAGACAAATAAATCACTCTTATCCGCCTTTCAAGCCTCAGAGATATCGTTTAATTATTTCGACTTGCTTTCTTTTTTATTGTTGACTGCAATATTATGCTGCTTTTGTGTGTACGTGTCTGTATTATATTATCCAATTTAGAAACCATGATCTGTATTCATGCATTGGCGACCTCAATCGATGTTTTCTTTAATGACAGTTACATGAGCACCCTAGAAACCAGACTTTATTCGTCCTTGTATTTAACTTCGTCTTGTGTACTTGCTGCGTAAATGTGTTAACTTGAAGTAAATATGCCCTATATTTCACCCTTGAATGACTTGGTGCGTGCTCAAGAGTCCGATAAGCCCCTAGAGGTTTGTTGACCTCATTCATGTGTGTAGACTTCGTGTATAGCTAGCGTTTTCTTGAATGCATCTATCCACCAAAAATAGATAAATCGTGGTATTAGTGTGAATGAAGCTTTAAAATAAAGTGTGACTAAATGGCACGAGAAAAACACCTGAAAGTGGAAAACTTCCGTAATGATATTCGACCAATACACTTCATCTTTACTCGAGCGTAGCAAATGCACTTGTTAAGGTGTGGAACCCACCTTTTGATACATGGCTCACATATCTCCTGTCCAGAAAATAAGTCTTGTTTACCAATTAGATGTTGTTGTTGTGATTTGGATATTTAACGTAACTTTAACAGTTTTTCTGTCATATCGTTACGATGTCTGCAATGTGACAGTTTATATTGATGTCTAGCACTTGGGCATCATACCGCAGACATGTAGCATGATGTCCCACCCAGTCACATTATTCCGACACCAGGTCAACCAGTCCTAACACTAACCTCTTAATGCTAAACGCCAAGCGAGACAGCTGTTAGTACCATTTTTGTAAGTCTTTGGTTTGACTCGGTCGGGGATCGAACCCACAACCTCCCGCATCCGAAGCGGATGATCTAACCGGAGCGGTTTACCAATTAGATACCCGTTGCTTCAGAAGAAGAATAAGAAAGAAAAAAAGAAAAGAAATTATATATATATATATATATATATATATATATATAGAGAGAGAGAGAGAGAGAGAGAGAGAGAGAGAGAGAGAGAGAGAGAGTACCAAACATACACACATCAAACAGAACGGAATGTGCTATCCCTCGATTTAACCGGAGAATGTTTGGAAATAAACTAGGCAGATATAAATGATACTATCATACAGGTTACAGAATTTTACTTCGTACTCTATGGAGATTTCAATCCAGGTCATCGGGTAAACGGCGCCCATCGCTTTGCCTGCACGCACCAATCCATATACCACCACAAATAAGCACACATCACCAAAATAAATTTCATGAAATAATGAATTTATTACATGTCTACGTGTAAACAGAAAAACGATATCAGAAATAAAAAAGTAAATATTTATATAGAGAAGACCTCAACTAATTAAAGAATATTACCTAGGGAATATAATATAATAATGTTGCTATCAGTATATATTTTTCTCTAAACAAATGCCATAGCTATGTTTATCACATCACTAAAGAATTATTTACTGTAATAATGAATATGACGTCACATATTACGTCATACAATCATTCAGAGAAAAGGACGATGACCGAGGGGTCCGAATGTAAATGTAAATCCGTTCACAGTGCTATTTTGAGGTTTTGTCAAATTAAAACAAGAATAGTGTCATGAGATAAATATAATCCTACATCAATAAATATTTCAAATATTTTTTGCATCACCCAAAAGACTCGTAAACGATAAAAAGACTTCAGCTCATTTCATAAATATCCGGAGAAAGGCATCGAATAATTTCAATTTATGCTCGTAATGGATTGTCCGAGATAGGAATTATTCAACTCATTTGATAAAGTTCATTCGAAATACTCACTCGTGTAAAATCTTCAATATAACAATACTCCCTTGGTCAGATATAGCAAAACATTATTAAATACACATGCAAAATAGAATGTCACCTACCTGTTATGAATCATGTACCGCAGCGTTTCAATGGAAAGCAGAAAGTTTGTTGACGGTTAATGATAAACTAAATTAAAATATATTACGTCGCAATATTTAAATGTACGTCTAATAGAACACAATATTGAATTACTTACTCGATTGATGAACGTATATATTATTCCATGTAGATCTTCAAAAGCTGTTTATTTAGACGTTAAAAAGTACGACATAGCAGCAGTATGGAAATGATCAGATAATCTCAAAGATCGTCAGCGCTCAACTGAACGTAAAACGCCCAGCTACTATTGATCACATGACATCGTGTGATTCACGTATAAAACTCATCACATAAGATTCGATGGAGCCATCTGAACAGCAAAGATATAATGAATGTAAAATAAATCACCGATACCCCTGGGCACACACACATATATATATATATATATATATATATATATATATATATATATATATATATATATATATATATATATATATATATGATTAGTAAAATTAATATGACAGCACAGGCACAAAAAATAAACAGCACAGAAGAGAAAAAGGTTACACGAATGTGTGTGTATATATATATATATATATATATATATATATATATATACGTATGCGCCATGTGAACGCGCATGCATACCTACCTACATACATACATACATACATACATACATACATATGTATGAGCAATTTAAACGGCAAAGATATAATAAACGTAAAATAAACCACCCATACTCCCTGGCTTATATATATATATATATATATATATATATATATATATATATATATATATATATATATATATATATATATATATATATATATATATATATATATATATTCTGGGTTTTATGTCTTCTCTGTCTTCGATTAGTTGTAGAAGCTGTGTAGGTCTATACTAGTATTTAACACCAGTATACATACAGCTGCTGGCGACATGGATGCTTGAGGCATGTACCCACCTCCAAGACCGACCGCTCAAATCCAAGACGGGAGAAGTCATCCTAGACCAGGGGAAACAAGAGCTACGATGGGCTGAGCACTATCTCGAGCTGTATGTAACCCAAAACGTCGTCACCGACACAGCCCTGGACCTAATTTCAGACCTGACAGTCCTGGAAAAACTGGACACACCGCCTACCCTGGAAGAGCTCGGACAAGCCATCGATCGCCTCGTTTGTGGAAAGGCCCCTGAAACGATGGCATCCCCTCTGAAGTCATCAAGAGCGGGAAATCAGCACTGCTCCATCCACTGCACGTACCCTTCTGCCTCTTTCTTGAACATGGTCACATCTCCGCAGGGCATGTGCAACGCCAACATCGTCACTTAGTACAAGAACAAAGGACATTGCAGCGACTGCAACGTCGTCATCCTCAGCATCATCGCCCGTGTCGCCCTGACCGCTTGCAGACCCTATCATCCGCGTATACCCAGAGTCACAGTGTGGCTTCCGAGCCGGCCGGTCAACTATAGACATGATCTTCTAACTATCCCAGCTGCAGTAGACGTGTTGTGACCAACAGATGCCCTTCTACATCGCCTTCATTGACCTGACGAAGACATTTGACCTGGTCAGTCAGAGCGGACTCTTCAAGCTCCTGCACAAAATCGACTGCCCCCACGATTGCTCGGTGTCGTCACGTCGTTCCACGTGAACATGATCACCTCAGTGTGCTTCAACTGCGCAACATCGGATGCCTTCCCAGTCAGCAGCGGAGTAGAGCAAGGCTGCATCCTTGTGTCGACGCTCTTTGCCATCTTCTTCTCCGTGCTCCTCCAGTGCGCCTTCAAGGACTACAGCGAGGGAGTGCACATCCATACCATAGCTGACGGAAAGCTGATCAACAGCGCCCTTCTCCATGCTAATACTAAAGTCATAAAGGTTCTCATCGGTGAATCGCTCTTCGTCGACTATGCAGCCTTGACATCGCACATGAAAGATGGACTTCAGCAGCTGGTATGCCACCTTTCCCACGCCTGTAAGGAGTTTTGACTTACAATCAGTCTGAAGAAAACGAACGTCGTGGCTCAGGATGCAAACTTCCCTCCCACAATCGCCATCGTTGGGTACAACTTGGACGTTGTTAACAATTTCACATACCTCGCTCTCCATTGATGCTTAGGTGAATGACAGGATTGCCAGAGCCGCAGCTGTTAAGGTCAGACTGAACCAGAGCGTCTGGAATAACCCCAGACTCACTGAGAAGACCAAATTGCATGTCTATCAGGCCGTGCTCAGTACACTCCTCTACAGCAGCGAGGCATGGACCACCTATGCGAGCCACGACAGGAACTCAACAGCTTCCACCGGAGATGCCTGCGACGCATTCTGCACATCCAGTGTCAAGATAAAATACTCAACACAGAGGTTCTGGAACGCGCCAACATGAACATCATGTTCGCCATTCTCAGCGATAGGCGCCTTTGCTGGTTCGGCCACGTCAAGAGAATGGACCCAGGCTGCATTCCCAAGGATCTGCTGTACGGTGAGCTAGCCGAAGGTACACATTGGATGCAAGGACATAAAGATATACACGCGTTTTTGCGCATTGATTATTATAGACCATATAACGCTGTATAAAAGCAAAGTTTTACTTTGGTCCTTGACGTTGTAGGATCAAACGCATAGATCTTGTTTTAAAATATTGAAATATTTCCTACTAGTAAAAAAGAAAGAGTTTCTATCCACTTTCTGTTTAATGAAACAGATGTGATAAATAACTGTACATCATGATCGTTTGTGTCCATCAAAACTTCGTATAAACGCTGGATTAAAAGCGGCTAAAAGATTTAAATGATATTTACGACACGGACTAATGGTTCTAATACATTTCTCAGCTCGAGAAATAAGGATAATAATATAATGTATATTGAATTATCTTGTTATTTCGTTTCATTTAATTTACAACCTGGATATACAAATGGCAATGTCACCTGCATACAGATTCGGTCCAGCCACACGATAAGTCAATGTCTGTAAATCTAGCTGTATAACAAAGTTATACCGTTCGTACCACTCTATTGGTAACTAACAGCTAAGTCATGTGGATCTTGTAAACAGACAGCAAAACAAGCTAAATAAACCAAGGTTGTTAGCCAATCCAAAATAATGTAAAGCAAGGTAAGTACATTAAGGCTGCTAGCCATTCAAGCACACTGTAAAATATTGTAAATAAGACAAGGCTGATAGCCAATCAAACCGACCTAAAACAAGTTAAATAAATCAAGGCTATTGGTCAATCGACATTCGGGCAATGATGATATTTGGCTCGTTTATAGATTAATCACGTGATAGTTAGAGTAAGGAGGGGGGATGGTTATATGGTTAGCATATAGAATTCACGACAGAAAGGGTGTGAGTTAGAATCCTAACATTGGACCATCCCGGTTCAGCTACCGTAGCGTGTCCATTGGAAAAGCATTATTCTCCAAGTGCCTCAGCTTTAATAACGTACTCGTGTTGCTATGCTGGAACGCACCAAAAGCAAATAAAATGTCCACGCCTTACTATGTGTCTATCTGAACTTTCATGGAACTTAGACCCCAAAAAGTGTAAAGCAGGAACATAAACCCACAAGAGTAAAGCAGAAACATATACCAGTAACGGTAAAGCTCCAGATATAATTATTTGTGCATGCAAATACATGACATATCTCTATTATTTAAATGTAGAATTTATTGACTCTCTCTCTCACTCTTTATATCTATCTATCTATCTATCTATCTATCTATCTATCTATTTACGTAATTTCTCAAGACTGCTAAATATATTCTGGTTTGTTGAGTGTGTTTATGTTTACTGGCCCTCTCTGATAAATATCTTCCCCGAGTGTTTTGGCATACCCAAAGTCTCCCTGCCGATCATATCAATAGTACAACCAGTCAATTGTAGGCTTTAGTGTCTGACGTGTTGAAATATTCGAATCACATCTCAGAAAACTAATGAATGTATACACACATCAGTATAACTTATATTTATGTCCTTCTTTATGATGTGCAAACTGAAAAACAAATTAGTACTCATTCCGCTGTTTCTCATCTTTATTTTTATCCATTGTATAGCTGATGTAATGTTTTAATTTGTGAAATAACAATCTCTAGATTAACTGTATTTTGCAGAGACGTGTACAGTTTAGGAGAAGATGAAATAACATTTCTGTGTATTATATTTGACTTTGGTCACGAATCCCCAATATCAAAACCACTCTCTTGCTCGTAATTGATTGAAGTATCGCTGTGTACTGGTCGTGTTCCCTCTTCAAACATTGGCGTGTGATGACTTCAGTTAATAGTGTTAGTCCACTGCCAATTGCCGTGTGATTACTTAAATTAACAATATTCGTCCACTGCCAATTGTCATGTGATTACTTACATTTTGACAATATTCGTCCACTGCTAATTGCTATGATGACGTAAATTAACAATATTCGTCCGCTGACAATTGCTATATTATGACTTAAGAGTATTTGTCCACTGCAAATTGACATGCAGCTATTAAATCACACTTTACAAATTACAATAACAAAAACATAATTGTACGAAAGACTAAATCAACTCTTTTTACTTTAACGTTAAGAAGATATGTTGATATATACGCAGCAAACTATTACTTAAACTATTCCATCTTCATGCACCCACATCACCCTTAATCCTCATTCTATCTAACCACCTCATGTCTGTTTATGTATACATGTATGCATGCATATATTTAACTTCAGTTAATAAAGAAAAATCTCTATCAGATAATAAGTCGGCCTGGAGGCTCTGGATGTTATACTGGAGACTGTCTGAGTCATACTGGGAACTGTACAATTATTTGGAGACTGTCTGAGTCATACTGGGAACTGTATATGTTTTATTGGAGGCTGTCTGAGTCATACTGGGAACTGTACATGTTTTTCCGGATCTGTGGTCATACTGGGAACTGTACACGTTTTACTGGAGGCTGCATGAGTCGTAATGGGATCTGTACGTATTTTACTGGAGACTGTCTGAGTCAGACTGGGAACTGTATATGTTTTATTGGAGGAGGTCTGAGTCATACTGGGAACTGTACACGTTTTACTGGAGGCTGTATGAGTCGTAATGGGATCTGTACGTATTTTACTGGAGACTGTCTGAGTCAGACTGGGAACTGTACACGTTTTGCTGGAGACTGAGTCATACAGGGAACTGTACCATTGTCATACATTCACATTGTCTTAATCATCACACTTTATCCAACCACCTCATGTCCGTTTATATATGCATGTATACATGTATGTATGTACGCAAGTGTGTATTCAAGTATGCACGAATTGATGAATGTTTGTGGCTGCTTTTCAAGCACAAAAATATCTTTGGTTAACAAAGAGCAATCTCTTTCAAACAATAAGTCATGCTGGTGACATTGCATGTCAGAATGGAGACTGACTGAGTCATACTGGGAATTGTGCAAGTCATACTGGAGACTCTATACGCCATATTGGAAAGTTTTCGTTGCGCACTTGTGAAAGATAACATATCGTTAGCATGTTTTATGCTCCAATTGTCCTATGCAATGTTAAATAATGTCCTTATTGAGGTTAAATAAACCACTGGCGCAAATTGCATATTGTTTTTATTTAGGTAAAGTAAGCCTATAGCCCAAATTACGTAATAGCTTTATTGAGGTAACAGCCGACTGGTCAGAATTATAATGTCTTTTTTGAAGTAAAATAGGTCACTGGCCAAAATTACATAATGTCTTTATTGCGGTAAAATATGCCATTGGCCAAAATTACGTGATGTCTTTATTGAGGTAAAATAGGTCCCTGGCCTAAATTACATAATGTCTGATTTAAAACAAAAAGGCCACTGGCCTAAATTATAATGGCTTTATTGAAGTAAAAGAGTCCACTAGCCCAAATTACATAATATCTTTATTGACGTACAATAGATAACTGACCCAAATTACATAGTGTCTTCATTGAGGTAAAATAGGCCACTGGTCCAAATTACATGGTGTATTCATTGAGGTAAAATAGGCCACAGGTCCAAATTACATAGTGTCTTCATTGAGGTAAAATAGGCCACTGGTCCAAATTACACAATTTCTTACGTAAAGAGTGAATACGTGCATTGGCTTAATTTTACAATCCAAACACAACCGTGTCCGTTAAATAATGTGTAGTGTCCAGCGTCTCTAGACTTTCTTTTTACCGTTTCCCATTTCGCCATCCAACTGAGGCATATTTGGTTTTAAAGTGTGTTACAAATTTACGGTCTTGCCATTTGTTTACGACAGTAAAAGTGATTTATTTAATTGAATGGCGTTCTACTAAAAGTCACCGTTTTTACCGCAATACATACTACTGGCGAAAATGAAAGGTTAAGTGCGTATACATGTCAAATTCGGAAGGAAGGGTACGTCTGTGTTGTGGTCAAGGTAAAATAATATTCTTAATCTGCGTCATCTCTTATATTGAAATCAACAAGGATGACGCGATTGTCTGCTTTAGGTTCTTCTACGAAACTAGACCTCACATCTTCATTATTATTCTCATCTGGTTTGCCATGGTGGATTTATATAACTACAAGTCTTTACAAATATTACTCTTGATCTCATTGGCTTAATCATGGTGAATGAATACGACTATAAGTCCTCATACATGTTATTATTCGTCTCATCTAGTAAAGGTCATGGTGGATGCATATGTCTACAAGTCTTCATACCTGTTATCCTTCATCTCATCTGGCTTGGTCATGGTGGATTCATATGTCTACAAGTCTTCATAAATATTATTCTTGATTTCATTGGCTTAATCATGGTGAATGAATACGACTATAAGTCCTCATACATGTTACTATTCGTCTCATCTAGTAAAGGTCATGGTGGATGCATATGTCTACAAGTCTTAATAAATATTATCCTTTATCTCATTGGCTACTAGTATGGGTTTTACCTTTGACAGGGAATACAGTACTTCCAAGGATAAAGTGAAGCAGCCAGTGTTTATGATAACACTTCAAGCTATTGAGTTGAAAAGTGTGATCTTAACCTATGTTTCTCAGGGGGTTGCCAAGAGCCACTGCTGATTAATTTTATTTAGTAGGAAACTGGCTGGATAAGGCGATACTATTATGATTTTCCTATGATTTGGACTTCAATGAGGAAACGTGGCATAGAATCACCCTCAATCTCGTCCAGACATGTCTGAGTCCAATTGCATAACAATGTCGATTCGTCTGGAGATGAATATGGATACACTAGATGGTAAGTAGGTCCTTATGTATCTGAATACAATATATGTAATCAGATCCTTCTGTATCTGGATAAAATAGAAGGTAATCAGGTCATTTTGTATTTAGATGCAATAGATGGTAATCATGTCCTTCTGTATCTGGATCCAATAGATGGTAATCATGTCCTTCTGTATCTGGATGCAATAGATGGTAATCGTGTAATTTTGTATCTGGATGGAATAGAAGTATCAGGTCCTTTTGTATCTGGATGCAATAGATGGTAATCATGTCGTTCTGTATCTGGATGCAATAGATGGTAATCAGGTCCTTTTGTATCTGGATGCAATATATGGTAATCGTATAATTTTGTATCTGGATGCAATGCATGGTAATCATGTCCTTCTGTATCTGGATACAATAGATGGTAATCAGGTCCTTATGTATCTGGATGCAATAGATGGTAATCATGTCCTTCTGTATCTGCATGCAATAGATGGTAATCAGGTCCTTTTGTATATGGATGCAATAGATGGTAATCAGGTCCTTTTGTATATGGATGCAATCTGGTAATCATGTCCTTCTGCATCTGGATGCAACAGATGGTAATCGTGTAATTTTGTATCTGGATGCAATAGATGGTAATCAGGTCCTTCTGCATCTGGATACAATAGATGACAATCATGTCCTTTTGTATCTGGATGCAATAGATGGTAATCAGCTTCTTTTGTATCTGGATGCAATAGATGACAATCAGGTTATTTTGTATCTGGATGCAATAGATGGTAATCATGTCCTTCTGTATCTGGATGCAATAGATGGTAATCATATCCTTCTGTATCCGAGCTTATGACATCATCTATCCATACAGCTATTTATTTTGCCTTAAGAGCCAAGAGGATGGGATGATTAGGTTGTGGTGAGGATGCTCATATTTCTTTCTAACTCTGTACTTTCCATGCCTAAATCAACATGTTACTCGGTACTATCCATGCCTAAATCAACATGTTACTCGGTACTTTCCATGCCTAAATTAACATGTTACTCGGTACTATCCATGCCTAAATCAACATTTTTCTCGGTACTTTCCATGCCTAAATCAACATGTTACTCGGTACTTTCCATACTTAAATCAACATGTTACTCGGTACTTTCCATACCTAAATCAACATTTTTCTCGGTACTTTCCATACTTAAATCAACATGTTACTCGGTACTATCCATGCCTAAATCAACATGTTACTCGGTACTATCCATGCCTAAATCAACATATTACTCGGTACTTTCCATGTCCTAAATCAACATGCTACTCGGTACTTTCCATACTTAAATCAACATGTTACTCGTTACTTTCCAAGCCTAAATCAACATGTTATTCTGTACTTTCTGTGTCCTAAATCAACATGTTACTCGGTACTTTCCGTGTTCTAAATCATCATGTTCCTTGAACATGTTATTCGGTACACATTATGTGTTAAATCACAATTTAAATGGCGATAAACAAGAAATACATTTATTTGCCCACGTCTACTTATCGATTTTGTAATAAAATAGAAATAGTTTCGTTCAATAGATTTATTTTACATTGCAAACAGTGCGTGCTTTAACAGTCCAGCAATAAATGACTTTATTCATATGACAAGACCTTAACAAATAAACTCGTTGCATATTGAAGAGCAAACAAATTTAATATATATTTAGATATTGTTGAATAATATATTGGATATATTAAGAAAAAGATAAAAAGGTCTAGTCGAACGGGTCAGATGTTAATTTATCCCTCGTCGACCTATTTGTAGGCAATAGGTAGGTATAAATGTATCATATAAAAAAATTCATCTATATCAACTCCCATTGGGATTTAGAACCAGATTAATTCTGGTGCATATTTAAGCCTAGTTTTTTATTGTTTTTTATCTAGGGTCAAACGAATAGATGAATAAATTCAGGGAATGGTCAACAGGGTATCTAGAAGCTCTGCAGTTTCATTATCAAATACCGAGGGATAGTGTTGCTGTATACGTTGCTGTGACATTATGCATATAAACTACTCATGTGTGTTACGTTTGAGGTAAATGTCTTCGGATTACTTTAATTACGCTTTCAGGCTTTTGTATGTCAGTGTTGAGATAAGTCTTCTAATTTTAAATTTTCTTTAGCGGTTTGTTAACAAACATTAGCATCGTTGATTACATATGTGTTGCGTTTACTACTCAATATGTACCAGGCTGGTAGCTATCAAACGTTCACATCAATGATTCGGTATGTGTAGAGTTTAATGTTCTACATGTGCCAGGCAAATATATGGTTTTAACTACACAATTGTCATTTTCAACAGCATAAACATGACTTCGTCTTGCAAAGGACGTGATCATCATGATGAAAGATAGCTATGGTAAATGCCTTAGTCTTACAAAGGACGTGATAATCCTGATGAGAGAAAGATATGGCATATGCCTTAGTCTTACAACGGGAGTGGTCATTCTGATGAAAGAGAGCTATGGCATATGTCTTAGTCTTACAAATGGAGTGGTCATCCTGATGAAAGAGAGCTATGATATATGTCTTAGTCTTCCAAAGGTACTAGTCATCCTGATGAGAGAGAGCTATGGCAAATGCCTTAGTCTTACAAAGGACATCATCATCCTGATGAAAGAGAGATATGGTAAATGCTTTAGTCTTACAAAGGGATTGATCATCCTGATGAGAGAGAGATATGGCAAATGTCTTAGTCTTACAAAGGGAGTGATCATCCTGATAAAAGAGAGCTATGGTATATGGAAACTTCCGGCTATTTGGATACGATAGAAGAAAATTATTGTATTGCATAACAAAGTATATTGACGTAAAAATTCAGACAAATGGTTAAGGATACTGACATTGTTCAGATTCTAATTTATCCATTAACGTGACGTATTTTCCTTTTTTTATGTCACCGACCGTACCAATCATTCAATTCTTTATTTTTAATTCCGTCAGAATAAAATATCTCATGCTTTCCAAATTGTATAACCATATGCTTATACTTCAAAGAAGAAAGAAGGCAACGACGAATTGTGAAACGGCGAGTCAAAAGAGACAATTGCATGTCATTCTTTATGCAAATCTAATTATCTTACGACGATTATGATTGAACAACGAGGTAGTTCCGTAGTTCAATCTTGCATGATATTTCGACGTAAGCTCTAAATTGTGCTTTGATTTGAAATAGATTTGATACTTTTTTGCACAACGATTGAATCAATCATCTGTGTGGCAAAAGGTACTGGTCTTGTTACCATTCTTGTAAAAGTTAAGTCTGTTTAATTATTTTAACTGTTTTGAAACATCATCTTCAAATGGCAGGAACAAAATCTAAAAACATGTTGCAGTCTATAAGACGTGAATAACCTTAAGATAATTCAAGTATTTCTTTAACGTTTGTGCGCAACTTTTGGTTAGTCAGTGGGAAAATGCTTCCGCTTCCTTTGATATATAAGTTAGAAATAGAGGTAACCTTTATGACGAAAATATATCTGGCCGATGCGACACACATTGTATGTTCTGAAAAATTATAATTTGGTGGCTGAACTCTTTTAATTGTAAAAGTTTAAAATAGCATTTTAGGTCCACTTGTTAATTATAATTGTATTACAGGAAGACTGTCTACAAATGTGGTCAATGGAGTACCAGTCTTGTTCAGTGGTAGTCATCCGGTCATGCAAGCCATGAATCAATGGAGTGGAATAAAACTTCAGGCTGGAGATAAATATGTAATTTCTAACTACAAAACAGATTTCATTTTCTGGTAGGTTAGACGGAAAGGCTCACAATCGGTGACGCGAATTTGCACGTTATTTGAATGACACAAAGTTCCACCGATCATAAAGCAGGCATGTCCTCGAGATGATTTTTGTTACTGCAGTGAGCTCAGTCGTAATGGACGGTGATCAGATCGAGCCGCTTATCAATTGTTTCTGGATTTGTATTATCTTGCAAATGGACATTTTTCTTCTGATGGTTGAATTTAAAGGTCCTCACAAATGTGCCTTTTCCCATTAAATCCTAGTGGTATGCGTACGAAATTGTTATACATATGGTTTCGCAAATTAAATATTCTCCAACATCAACACTCTAACCAGATTTTCGTCCGCAAAGCTTGTGTACATTAATCATGTAAAGTTTAAGCGGCCATCAAACGCAGTTTTCAAGAGTATGCTAAGAAATTCATGATTATCTTTATGTTATAGAACATTCATATTAAGATAAGTATTTCAGTTGAAGTTTTACACTTTATTAATAAATTTATATAAAAAAATACATGAATAAGATGTGTGTGTTTGTGTCTCATTTTTGAAACAGAAAGATTCACTTTGATATTCCTTCAAAATGTAACAGCATAAATGATAACTGAGCACTGCTTTAAACGCACAATATATATATATATATATATATATATATATATATATATATATATATATATATATATATATATATATATATATATATATATATATATATATATATATATATATATATATATATATCAATTGTGCATCTTCTTTGTCTATCGAATTGCATTCTGTTTAAACCCTCATAAATTACAAACATAATTATCAGAAATAGGTAATATCAAAAATGTCTAGATTTGTATACATACTTCTATATTAAATTAAGTACGTCCTATACAGAAGCTATTGAATATTTAATATTTTTGAATGCTGGTCACACTTTCTTTTTTTAACATCTCTTTAATTTACTTTCGTTACGTAAGTGTTCCATTTGAAAAACTACATTTTCTTGTATGTTCAATAGCTAAGTCCAGACCGAGTATCACACCTACATTATAACTTTCTTTCTCCAACAGATGACATGTTCTATGACATTTATGTGCAATATGAAAATAATTTACATCTATAACGTAATTCATATAGTCACCATCATCATTATCGTCGTCGTCATCGTTGGTCGTCACTGAGCACTTAATTTAAATTCTTAATTGCAATAAAGATAAATGCATGCCTACTTGTTTTTTTTCCAGGTTCCATTTCTACTGCTGACACCCGAATTAGACAAGCAACTGTAGGCATCACAGGCGCCTCTAAGGGGTTGAACATTTTTAAGACTGTAATCCATTCCTGCAGTGATGCAATTCGAATATATAATGGGTTGGAAAATAGCAACATTTCTGTGATAATCGAATCGAGGCTTGTGTTTAATGAACGAGGGATCGTTCTGCATGGTAGTAATGCTGTCCCCTATATTACCAAAGAGAAAACAGAAATCATGTTGAATATAAAGAGTGGAGTTGTTGTGGAAAACTGGGACAGTACATCGCAAGATCCTTCAGCTACAACAAAATTGAACCTGATTAGCTGCAAATTAAGCAGGAATTCACAACATGGACTTGAAATATCTCAATCTAACCCAGGGTATATTCGGGTTGAAAATTGTTCTTTTGAACAAAATTCGCAGCAAGGAATATTTGTTTACTGGTGGTACAGTTATGGCAATAGCATGAACATAACGGTATCTACTTCAAACTTTTATGGCAATGGTGGGCGAGGAATATATATTTATCAAGACTACATTGACTCATATGCTCTTATTTTAAACAATAATAACTTCACGGGAAATCTAAATGAGACAGTGTATATGTACGTTAATCCTGCATACGACCGAACTAACTTTATTACAATTATGGAAAATGTATTTTCGTTTAGCCCTGGACAGATTTATCCCCTTCAATTTGAAAATACAAGAAGGATGGAGTTTCAATTTCAGAATAACACTTGTTTGGATTCTTCTGCTTGTCTAATTATAAAGAGCAGTATTGATACGAAGGCAGTCATCACGTACAATCGATTTAAGAACATATACGGGCTTTCAAACAGTGTCGTAAGTTCCGATAAGGCTGTACTTATTTTCACGAACAATAAGGTAGAAAATTGCAGTACGTCGACTCTTCTTGAAATCGGAAGTGGCTTTGATCATGTCATAAAGCACAATAACTTTACTTCAAACAGTGGCATATCGTGTCTTCTTAAAGTTATGACCATATTTGATAAAGACAAGTTTATCTTGGCTCCTGAAAATTATTGGGGAGACACTAACATTACAACAATAAAGCAGAAAATATGTGACTTTTATTTAAACGTTACGGTGGCACGTGTCAAATTGCAGTTTTATTTTGCAGACCCTTCCATGGAGAATTGGACTCTCACACACATAGATAACGAGATAAATTTGATGATATTCCACAGTTATTGAATGGTTCTTTCTTGTATGGAGGCATTATTACAGGCACACTAGACGGGGAAGACCAAGTAAATACCCCAGTACTTGTAAACCGGAGTATTCTAATAGAAGAGGAAGGAATGCTATGGATCCCTGGAAACAACGTATCGTTTACAGAGAATAGGGGAATCGCTGTCAAAGGTTTATATATTTGTTTTATATAATCAATTGTGCATTAATTCAAGTATTTCCGAGGAAAATATTATTTTATTATTTGGGTTAGTTATTATAATCGAAACTGAACTATTTACAATATCTTTGCAAGCTCGAATGCAAAATGTATCAAATATTTGTCATTTGGTCCAATATGTAATGAAATATAATAGAACCAAACATCCTCAAAGTAATCACTTTGCATTGCTGAACACGAATGGATACAATACTGTTTTATATGTATGGTCCTTCATGCGAACGACTTTGCAGTTAATTAAAGCCGTGATTATTAAGCTCATTTTTATTATCGTTTTACTAAATTTATATTTATTTTGCTATTTTTTTGTTGTCTTTATATGTATTATTATTATTATTATTATTATTATTAAGGTCAGTTATTCGTTGGCAGTAACACCAGCTTGGTCAATATTACAACTCTTCGATCAAATACAACTGGCCAAGTCTGGAAAGGTATCACCTTGCATGGAGGACGTAAGTAGAAATCTTCGCATTTTCCCTTGTATCACTTACAATAATATAAGTGTGGCCATCTGCAACTCGATCCTCTGTTTGCAAAATACACTTGAATGTTTTGTCTTTTAAACAAACAACAAAATTATTTTATACGAGAAAAGCCATAGGAGTCAATAATTTCTGTTACATTCTTAGTCGTGTTCTAGAAACAAATTACCTGTTAATATTTGGCTTTGTTTCTTCTCAAATATGTTACACTATCATAATTCCTTAAGAGAACCACTACCTCCACGACAATACAACACTATCAAATATTGCATTTTACTGAACGGAGGTAACCGTGGCTGCCGACCTATATGGCGGTCGGACAGATCTATCTCCCCTTACTTATAAGACTTGCCGGCAAAACCTAAGAATATGTCAGTTGTTATTTCCACTCAGGCCAAGAAGCACGCTCCCGTCACGAGAGCCCTCGCAAAAGCCATAATTCACGTGGACAATAAGCCATTAGAAGTATGGGGAGATTTTCACTTCTAAAGAAAGTGTCCCCCATCAAACGTTATCTTTTCCTATCCCTACAAAGTACTGCCTCAATCATTTGCTAACACGTTGTCGTAGTCACAGATTTGGGTTTATGCACTTGAAGCATAAGTAGCTTCACCTTAAGTGCGGGATATAATTATTTTACGCACGTGCAAGTCTCAAGCGCTTATAAAAACTTATAAAATATAGTAATGCCATTAATAACAGGTACATATTGGTGAGATTTTGTTCCAAGGTATCCGTAGCGTCCGGACGTCAACTTCAACGTTTTTACTTGTACAAGCCTACTGTGGGCCTTTTTTCTGCAGGCAATTGCCTCATTTCGGACAATGACGCAAATACTATGTAAGTATCTGAAACGGAGTCTGAGTTGCTCTTATGTGAAGCGTTTTAGTGTGATATAGAAACTTGTGTTATTGCTTCCCCTCTGGTCGGACAAGTAAAGGGAAGATTTATACGCCTGGTTCCTATAAGCGAAACTTGAGTCATCTTTCTCTCCAGAAACTTTTGATCATATTTAAAGAGAACTTTGTCACTCGCACGGGTAGCCTATGTGACTTCGCAACTCTCCTTACGTATGTATAATTTATTGTCAAATTTCCTTAGCCACGACATCCTTCACCTCGAAATGCCATACTTCAACGATTCTACCTGTGTATACGGTTCCAGACCTTCCCTACAGGTAGCATTGTAACTGCGATCGTATCTTACCACTATCACATTTTTACAGGTAACTGTCATACCAAATACTTATAAAAATGGTACTAACAGCTTCCTCGCTTGGCGCTCAGTATTAAGAGGTTAGTGTTATGACTGGCCAACCTGGTGACAGGATAATGTGACTGGGTGGGACATCATGCTACATGTCTGAGGCATGATGGGTCACTGTTCGACACCACTACAACGTACTGAAGATAATGTAGCAACATGACTGTAAAGGCGTTAATGATATGTTAAAAGATCAAAATCACACACAAAATCACACTTAACAAATATTCGAACAGAATACATGGATCAAACATCATACAACCCATCCCAACGGATAATCTTAACGTTATCCTTCTCAATGGATGGCCTACGTCCGCTGAGACCGATCTTGGTCATATTATATGGATCACGAAACATCAATATTACGGGCTCGGTCACTAACAACTCGGCTTCCGGTACGTCGAACCGAACTTTTGTAGATATTTTCATTGAACAGTGTAAACCCTCATACCACCTCAAGACACCCATTCCTCACGATGACATGAATAGTTACTTACGCTTCAACCAACGTCGCTTCGCAATAATTCAAAACTCTGCCACGAGGAGTAACTCTTTACTCAGCGACTCTCACGAATACACGGTTTCTAATCCAAGGCGTTCTACGCGTTTTGAAAGCGACAGACCTCACAACTCTTCTTCAGCTAAGTCCAACGAATTATCGGGGACATTAGCTTCACCTGATGCAACCAAGTTGATATTGCTTTATATGCACTATCAGATGACAATGGAAGATATAGATTTCCGAACCTTCATTGAGGACGTTATCCACTTTTGAGTGCTGAAGATTTGTCATCCTCCTCCTCACACATCAGCAACCTAAATAGAACTTCAGCAGCTCTTGACCTGACAACCTTCTGACTAGCCTCCTTCATCAATTTGTCCTTATTTATACATATGCAACGCACCAGTATTTCATTTGGACCACCACCAGTTGACAGTGATATCAACAATTAGGGTATGACAAAGGCACAATACATACATATGACCATGATGGCCATTGATGACGCTTTTCATTTAGTGTGTAAAATAGTTGTCGTGGTTTCGAATTTGGATATTAGTCTCTAAGGCTATTTTCCAACAGGCTCAACATAGCCTATCTTCTCCCACTTTGAATATCTTAGGTTATGCATTGGAGTCGGCCTCACGAATAGCATTTGTACGTAACAGAGCAGCTCATAACAATTTATGCAGTGCATTAACCTCATCTACAGATTTACGACTAGAGGAATGCAACTTAGTGATCTTTGCCTGCACTTTCCTGAAGGACCGCCATAAGTCCATGCTGAGAGCACATCCTGTTTCCTCTGACCTTCTTTTTCACGGCCAGATTGGTGAAGTCTACAAACATCCATGGAGACCAATTCCGCTTTCTGCCACAACAACAGCGTCGATATAGGGTTAGTGTGGGAAATCAAGAAAACGATCCAATTCCAAGTTATTGGACACAAACCTCTTAAAAAGTTCTACTGACGCTTTACCCAGCGAAAGCCACAATTCTCGCATACAATAACGGATTTAGCACCGAGAGGGTTCTATCATTTTTTCTAGACTTATTTTGATTCCAGATACAAACGGCGCTATTCCTCTGGTCATTACCCTACACGCCCTCAATTACATTTTCCGCGCCCCTTGGTTCTCTGTGGAAACACATCAGCGTATTTTGAATACCCTCCACGAAAGAGACTTCTCCATCAGCGTGACTTTGAACGGTGTATCCCTTCATGTCCCTATTAAAAAGACTTCCATGCGTTGATGCGGATCGCCTACAAATCCGTCTATCAATTCAGAGCACTGCCACTTGGGATTAGCAGCGACCCTAGGGCTTAACTTGTCCTATGAATCAAGCAATGGTGCATATTCCAAGTTATTTCTATGTTTGCATCATCACGTTACATGGACAACATCATGCAGAAAAGTCAAAGAGTTGGATCTAACAAGAGATGATATCCCCATTTACCAATACTGACTTCTCGTCAACAAGGCAATATCCAACCTAGTACCAACAATTTCGGCACCTAGGCATAGAATTTAACATAAAAACAATATGTTTCGTTACCTCAATATCGGGCGTTGTAATCTGAACCATGGTAGTACCTTCACTTTCGAGAAATGATATACGCACGGGACTGTTTTGCCAGCTAGGCTTTATCAATGTGGCCACGGACTTCATGGTCTTAGATCGCCTTCCTGTACGCCCATTGTAAATGAATCTTTTGCCCGAATGGAGGCCACACTCTCACCATCCACACACAACTGGATCACAATATGCTACTTTGGAGCAATATAACTTCGTTCACGTTGAGTATACGTCTACCAGTGTAGCCTCCCTAAATCAAAGTCTGTACCGATGCAAGTGCTTGAAGGCTAGGGAGTCCACCTCCAACCGCCGTTTCTGCATGCTTTCCCTTGGTACGAAATCTTTATATCAGTCAGTTCATTAAAATACACCATTTTCAAAACCATTCATTCGTTGCAGATTTATTTGCATGGCAAAGGAGTTACCATTCTCTCCTACACTTCTACGGTAGAGATTTCTCTTAAAAGAAAAGGAGGAACCACATTCTACAGTGGTTACGTATCACAAAAGACAATGATGAACCAAGACCCGAGACTTTTGCATTGTGGTTGGGGATTTCTGAATTCAGCCAACAACAAATCCACGTAAAACTGTGCCCTATCCCAGGACTCCTAACGTAATAGACGAAGCCTTGTACTGGAACAATTCATTACTAAAGATATAATGGTCTTTTCATTTCTCGCTTTTAGTACGGATATGTACCAGATGGGACTGACCTTTGGCTGATCTGTTATCGACAAAGTGGAAAAACAAATCCCAACTTTCATATTTCCAGTCCCTGACTCAAAGACCGAGCAGGCGAATTTATATTGATAGTTTGTTATACGCTACCTTCCAACATCTTTTGCTTTCAAAAATTGATAAAGAAAGCAGGAGATTTGTAGTTTAGCCTTATCTTCATTGCACCACTCGGATGGAAGAAATCGTAAAACAAGGACCTCATCAATGTCGGAAAGGGATGATATAGTATAATCTTTATCCGATTCTGAATATGTCACCAGGTCGATCAACAGCTTCATAAGATTCGTCTTCACGACGTCCGCTGAATTTGCGGGGCTAAATGTTTCCCTATTTGAAGAATCGTCCCCGTAGATGGAGTCCCCTGAAGTTGAGTTTCCAAGAATCTCTCTCGCTTAGCACAGTGGATCGAATATGGTATCTCATAGGCAAAGGGATGCATCTCCCTCCGCCTCTTACTTATTTTCCTAAAATAATAAGAGTTCGGACTGGTTCGTTGTGCAGTAAACATTATGCGATGTTGCCCGGCCGGCTACTCTTCATGTTGATGTGGAGCTCTTTAAACCATATCACCTACTGTGTACAACTGTCCTCTGCCAAATTTCCCCGGTGGACTACAGGCGCTGAACGTTGCTGATGATGACGTTGTTAAATGGCTGAGCATGCAATGCACACGATAATATTTATAATGTATTTAAAGCCGAAACCAATTTCTCCTTGTAAAATATGTTTCTTCGACAATACTTAATTATAATATACATTCACCAACCCATTCTCCTCGCAGTTACATCCATAGAGAGCATGCCTTCCGCTCCGATAGCGACTGATGTATTATTAGGCTTCGCCGCAAGTTTTGTACCTAACGAGAGATAACTCTGCCCGACCGTCAGATAGGACGGCAGAAAACGTTTAGCTCTCCTGGACTAAGAGCAGTATCGGGAAGGGGGTGGGCTTGATTTGGGAATTACTAGTAAGTTACCTAACGTATTATAATTGGGTAAGTATTCTCTAACAATTAATTACACAAGTGAAGTGTTAATACGAAATTGTTAAAACCGGCCACACTGCAATTAATAATTTCAACGATTACAAATTAATTTATGAAATAGATCCCTATTTATACTAGCATACCTTTGAGATTTATTATATATTTATGAAAGCAAAGGACGTCGACTTGATTGGAAGCTTTCCTTATTTGGGTCCATGTGATAAAAGAATCTCTAACTCTAATAATGATACAGTTTACGAATTAGTATACAGTAATACCACACTGATTTTGCACAAAATGTATATCCATCCTATATAATGCCTCATGATGTGTGTTTGTTATAATTAATATAGATTTTCGTACTATTAATGGAACTATCCGTCAGATCTATCAGTTTTCATTGTGTAGCGTCTGTTCAGTAGATATTTTAACATCTTACTTTAGGTAATATAGGACAATGGTTATTTACTCAACGTGTTTTCAGTTTCAATGCTAAATTATATATCTTTGGCAAGTATATAGTCTAGTCGTACTCAATAACAGACAATAAACATGACCGTCATTAGTCGCTTAATTTCGGTTCGTATTAATCATTAATTTGTCCCGAAATTTCCATCGTCTCTAAACGTAAGTGAGCAAGAAGAAGAACAAGAAGAATGAAATATCTGTATGTTTGGGAATATCACATTCATAAGTGAGACACATTTGAATTAGTGAGAAAAGGATCCACTTCAGTAACGATATTGGCGCATAGGCGATGACGTATTTTCCCCCACTAACTGCAGTATGTCGAATTAGAGATGAAATATATTGTCTTTAAATGATCTATATGTAACTTACAAAATAAACAATGATTTGCTTTGTTTATATATTTTTGTAGGCGGGGTCAGGAGCGGAAACTATGTTTGTATTTCAATTCTCGAAATTTGTTATTATTGTTATTATTATTATTAATATTATTATTATTAGTAGTAGTAGTAGTAGTATTTTTATTGAACCGTATATTGTATATATTTTTCCAAGAATAAGTGTAATAGCAGTAGCTTTGTTTCCACTTTCTAATGCCGTTTTAATTCACAATCAACCTGTTTTGAAGTACAAATATAAATAATATGCAATTATTGCTGGTGTGAAAAAATCATCTCAGTTGAATTCAGGTATATTAAACGTAACATTTGAGTACTAATGTACCTTACATATTCACTACGGAATTGAACACCTGATGAAACTATGACCCATACAATATTGCGATTTATTCTTACGGTTATATGTAGGAAATTATATTATCCAAATTTGAACAGAAATTAAATCTACGTCAATACATCACTCGTTGAAAGACAGTCAAGGAAATTATGTTTATATAAAGACAAACTTTTATAACGCATGATGAGAAATAACCTTTCTATTGACAGACATTATATAGAGAGGGTGGTTATTTTCTAAATTTACCTACTAAATCACATTTTAACTCGTCAGTAAAAACACGATACTAACCCAAATGTTAGTTTCTGTGTTTATTATTATCAGCAATATTTCTTTGTCGAATTGTGCAACTTACTTTGATAGCAAATTTATTTTCAGGACTGATATTGACGAATACAAACATCAGGGGCGTAAGTGAAGCTATCACTGTGAACTCACTTAACATTAAAACCCAGACAGGCATCAATGCATCAGAGAATGTCACCACCGTAAAATCGGTATTTTCATCATCCAACTACTTGGAAGTTCGAGGCACCTACGCAAGCGATTCTGGCACCTTCATCAATGTACCGGGTCTAAATGGAGACTTGAGTATTCTAATAGATTCATCACGTTTTAATTTGAACAGACAGACAGTGCTAATTGAGCTGAATGATACACAGAATATGTATATTCATCTCTTTAATAGCACATTTCAAAGTAGCACATCCAATATCATAAGCATCACTGAACAAAGACCGCAGACAAATTTAACACAAGTTAATGTGGACATACAGGATAGTAGATTAAGTAGCATATCTAGTAATACGATATCGGTTTCTACTTGTTCTGTTCATTTTAGCTTTCGGACACATCGTAGCATTTTCTCCAGTTCATATTATATCATTTCCATTAATGCACACTCATCTAACACATTGGCTGCCCAAAACTCTTTTACTGCTAGTCAAAGAGCGTTCTTTTTTCAATTCTGCAGCAGACAGTTTGAAAATGTGAACGTTAGTCGGGTTATAAGTATTCAAAACAATACATTCTCAACATCATCTAATGGGGAGGATATTTATTACAACAGCTGGTATACAAATGTTGCAATACACACATTCAATATTCAGGATAATGTTTTTGCACAACCGGGAGTCACAAATAAACAAGGCTTTGTAGTCTACAGTCCATATTGGTACAACACAGCCAATAATTATTTCATTAGGGAAAATTCATTCTATGGGTATGGAACTGCTTTAAACTTCAGTGGAAAGGCAAATGAAATTCAGATATCCCATAATATGTTTTTCAATAATTCGTATGTTTTGAAACTAAACAGCAGAGATTACGGTACAGGGTTTGTAAATATTTCTGAGAACCGTATAGAACATAACAGTGCAGATGGAATCCTTCAGATTCAGCCTTCTGTGTCTGATGAGAACGTTCGAATTCATGTCGTCAACAACACATTTAAAAATAATACTGGCTCGGTAATTCAAGTGTCTTCTCCTTTTATACTTCTTAGACATAATTTATTCGCAAATCAGAATGCCAGTTACAACCTGAGAGTCATTCCTGACAGAGGAACTTCATTTGCAGGCAAGATTATTAATGCTTCTTTAAATTATTGGGAAACCGCGAATGTCAACATTATTGGAAAACAGATATATGACGCAACCTACGATGCATTGTTATTTGATGTCGTTTTCCGGCCATTTCTCGGCTCTGTCAACATATCTAACATTCAAGATGAAGACGCCGCATTCATAAGTCCCAACGGAGAAATAGGAGGCATGGTAAAGGAAAATATTTATTTGTCAATTGAAAAAAGCCCTTATTTGGTGACCTCGAACATTGAAATTAAAGAAGAGGGAACACTTACGTTCGGTACTGGAGTAATCTTAAAATTTAAAGCGAATCTTGGAATATCTGTCTTTGGTAAGTAAAACTGTAGATTGTATAATTTCAACTGCATTTGATGACCTTATAATTCAAACTGCTCCAATATTGGATTCTAATAGATTCTCTTTTATAAGTACGTTTTCCAATTATCATGCGTTCGTTATTTGACTATCGATGAATGTTTTCGATGTTTGCTTGGAAGTTCTCATGAATAGACAGACAGATACTCATAAATCATGTGTGGACTTGTTTTTCTATCTTGATTCTCCATCTGGTGATATTTACATTGCTATATATTGGTCCATTCTTGTTACTTGATAGTGACGGAATCCAGGACTCCGCAAAAATCATTTGTCGTGGATTACATTTTACTTTTCGTATCTAACTTAGGTCGAAATTGCACTCTGACATAACATAAAACTCTTACATTGTATGCATGCCCCGATCAAGTTTATGTCATTTATTATATTCTGATAAACAGTTGCTCTCTTATATTCCCTCCTGTAAACCGCCATATTACCCTTTTCAGTTTAAATTTCAGGATCTTTAATAGCTTTAGGTAATGCTTCACATCCAGTTCAGCTTTTCTCGGAAAGACATGACCAAAAATGGCGAGGCATAGAGTTCAAGCGAAATAGAGGTACAGTTACTGTTTCAATTTCTCTAATAATAGAGCAATTCAAGGTTATGAGATGGTAGTTAAGTTGTACTAGGTTATTTATCTTCCTTAGTTAGGATTAGATCATTTACTGTCAACATTTGTCCAATAATGCAACTAGAAATAAAAAGAGAAAAATGGTATGTCAGCGTGCAAAAATGAACAATGTGGTACAAACAATACTCTTCAGAAAGTGAATTAGACTTAATAATTGATAATTTTTCATAGTGTAAAATTTAAATAATATCAGCGTCATTCGATAAGTTTCAATGAATTTGAAATATGTAAATATAATCCCATTGGAGATGGTCAGGTCTTTTGAATTTGCGTTAAATGTGTTATCATTCTAGATCTCTCCATTAGATTCACGTGTTAGGCTTATGGGTTTATGCGGGTGAAGATGTTGCATCTAGCGGGAATGATTTAGTTTTAGATCCGTTCTGGATGCAAGCACTCTCAGGCTTCACATGCGGAGTTCGAGAGTGTAGAATATATATATATATATATATATATATATATATATATATATATATATATATATATATATATATATATATATATATATATATATATATACATACATACATACATACATACATACATACATACATACATACATATATATATATATATATATATATATATATATATATATATATATATATATATATATATATATATATGTGTGTGTGTGTGTGTGTGTGTGTGTGTGTGTGTGTGTGTATCTTCTCTATATTTGCAGGCAATGTAATGTCAACTTTACGCAGCATCCACGTTAACAATACGCTGAGTGGTGTCTCTATCAATGAAAATTTTTCAGAGATGAGTGGTATTGTATCCAACTTCTCACAAGAACATGGGTTTATCTTCACCACTACAAAGGATAACTCTTCTTACTATGAAATAAAGGTTAAAAATCTTATTGCTGCCAACAATACTAAAAGTGGCGTTCTCATCCGGTCAGAACAAATACCAATGAACTATCCAAGGATAGAGATTCAGACTTGTTTAGTACAAGGAAACACCGAAAGTGGATTTAGTGTCGAAGCAAATGCCACAGTAATCATTTCAAAATGCCATATTGTGGATAATTATTTGAGTGGAGTATACATAAACACTGGGGGAAAAGCCCACCTCTTCTCATCCATGCTGTCTCTGAACCATCAGTATGCTTTAAATGCTTACAGGCCCTATGAAGTCCTCATTGAATCTTGTAATGTGTCGAATCATAATTATGGCAGTTATGCTGAATGGGGAGCATGGAATACGCGGCAATATATAGAAATCTATCTTGATCAATCATCGCGTCTCAACGTGACCATGAAACGTAATCGATTCGTAAATAATACAGCGGACGGAATTCGTCTATACAAAACTTACTATACTAGTAGTGAATACTTTTATACTTTAGAACACAATACAGTTCAGAATGGCAATCGAACACTCTTAATTACGAATCAATCGTACTCGCACGCAAACGGTATCGGACACATTACGATTCGTAATAATACGTTCGGGAATATCACTGAATCTGTGTTTCAATTAGCATATATTGACATAGATAAAGTGTCTACCGTTTAGATAATGAACAACACTTTCAAAAACAGCATTACCGCAAACTTAATTGTCTTTACAGGAAATGTCGACGTTAGTTACAATGGTAATATTACCATTTATGAAAACAATTTTCTAGACAATAAAGTAAAGTCAACAATCGTGTTGAACACTTATTGCGATAATGTAACAATATCTAAAAATATTTTCAAAAATATAGGATGTGAATGTGAAGTAGTGAGACCAGACTTCAAAAGTACCTTTTCTCTTGATGCCAAATTCAACTTCTGGGGCGAATCAAAAGGGGAGAGGGTTGTAGAAAAGGTGTGCGGTTTTGAAAGAAACATGACAAAATCTTTCATTTACTATGTTCCATGTTATATTGATGTCAACATGCAAGTACAACTTGCACAGGAACAAGACACATTCAACCTAGATGGCGCCCTAGGAGGAGAAGTGACAGGAGTAGTCAATCTATTAAAGCAGATGTCACCATATAGCATTACTCGATCGATCATGTTGAGGTAAATCGTTCAACTTTCAATACGATGTTTGGATCAATGTATAACAAACTGTTTCTCTCGAACATTTTCATACAAATATTTTCAAAACTGTTTGTGTTTATAAATATATTTTATTTGAATTTTGACATGTGTAACTATTTGAACTGCGTTCTGTCTCAGTCGTAATAAATGACAGTCTTTTTCACCTGATAAACTTTACTTACCCTGTTGGTGCACTTAAATATTGTATCGACTCAACGCAAATTTGTTACTTTTATCTTTCTAAGATATAAACGTAATTTTCCTCCCAAGTTAAATTTGCTATCCATTCTTTCCTTTTGAAACTATATTATGAAATGTCAGTGGATTTTCACCAGGTGAAATTCTTACAATTTCTTCTAAACCAATCCTTGTTTGAAATGTAGTGCTCCACCAAAGTGGCACCTGCTATACTCTTTTGATTATGCAGATAGCAAACATCTGAATTCCAAAAACGATTCAAGACTCGTCATCGAAGATGGGGTGATACTTCAGTTTGAGAACGATCGCGGAATTTATGCATTTGGTAAGTTTGCAAAATGGTACCTGGTCACATATTATATAATAAAAAATGGAATATGCTACGTTTTCACAATTTAAAAAGTGTCTTTAAAAATTATTCATCTTTAAAGAGAAATTATTTTTACCCTATGCAAGCAGCAGAAGGGCTGAACAGACCAGGTTTATTTCCAAATTTAAAGCCTCCTACAAAAAAATAATTTATTGAAACCTTTATTTTCGATTCCAAGGGCTGCTACGGTTGGTTATTTTCGATACGAACAGACCTTGGTGACATCGGTGTGTGTAACATACATACGCGGTGAAGCAAATTTTATTTTTTTTAAATATTTGGTCGAGACTAACCAGTAATTTTTTGCTATTATAAATTAAAATTATTAGTATATAAATATTCATGAGTGTCGGAGAACCACATTCTGCTATATTAGCACGAGAACGATTAGAAGCAATAAAATAATATATTCCTGTGAGAGATTCTGTTAAAAGAAAAATACGAGCAGTTGAAGATGCAAAAAAGTGTATTTAGAGAGTTATCAACCGAAGTATTTAAACCAGTTACTGAAACCACCGAAAAAATCCTACTTGGGGATATTAGAGATCCTGGTATTAGAAAACGCGGTATTCTTCCAGTGTTAAAACAAATTGAAATGCAAACTCGACCTCGACCTGTAGCTGCACCTTTACCTGCACCTGTGCGTGAAAAATACGATAAAGAGTTATGTCCATATGGAATAGCCAGAATGAATCAGTATCCACTTAATACTCAAGAAGATTTTGTAGAATTTGGTTATTTTGCTTATAATTCTTTTACAGATAGAGAAAGATTTTTAAAATCTGATGTTGATGTTACTAATCGTCAAAAATTTGCTGATTGGATGTACAAAGCAAGGTTAGGTATTACTCGAATAACAGACAAAAGAACCGGTAATTATGCTGCCTTTATGCGAGGATATGATAGAGAAGAACAAGAAAGACTTTTACCTGTGCAAATTCAAAAAATAAAAATAGAAGATTTACCTGCGGTTATGTTTAACAAACATTCCCTTGTATCTCTAAAAGATCGAGATAGAACAGCTAAAATTGCTGCATATGACGATGATGAAAAAAAAAATATTTACTACAGAGACATGTTGATAGGGTCAGTAAAGATGAATGGCCAACTTACTTGTATTTTACTCACAAAAATACTAGTATTAATCTAGTTGATCCAGATTATAAAAAAATTATCGAAGAAGTAGATGAACTAAAACGACAACCTGAAGAAGAAGAAGAAGAAGAAGAAGAAGTTCCGCAAGATAAATCGACATTTCAAGGTCTTGTAACTGCAACTATGTTTAAAGATGATACTATTGAAAGAATTAAGGATCAAAATGAATTAATTCGTATTGCTACACTTGAATATAATAATAAAAGACAATATCTGAAAAAAATTATATTGATACTGTTACCAGCAATGAATGGATTCCTGCGTTATATTTCGCTCATAAAAATACCAGAGTTAATCTTGATGATCCACATTATAAAAATTTCAGAAAATATATATTACAACAAAAAAAAGTTAACCGGGGAAGAAGAATTTTATTCTCCACCACAATCGCCAGGTGCTACCGGTAGCGGTTATAATTCTATCTGTCCTGATAGTGTTGCTAACGATGTTTCTCGGCTAGAAGTTCTTACCGGGGTAAAGCGAGCCGGAAATAATTCACGTGAAATAATTAATGAAGCAGCTGATATTTGTCAGCGATTATTTCGTGGTGGCATCGTAGATGTTCACGTTTATAGAAATCTCATAGATGAAATTATTGACGATTACAGCGATTAGTTGTTAAATAAATAACTAATTAAATAAGATGATCCTTCACAAACATCATCGTAGACCTGTGCAAGCTAGACTGGTAAATGCTCGGTTGCCTATGTATAAATTTACTCACGGGAACGGACTCGGTGAAGTTGTTAAAGGATTAATTACAAGAATAGCTCCTAAAGCTGGATCTGTTGTAAAACAATTAGCAATGAAAGCTATGGGTTTTGTTCGTGATAAAGCCGCTGCTGCTGCTAATAATTTTGCCGGTAAAGTAATTGGTACTGTCCAAGATAAAATAATGAATTTAATAGGCAGAAAAAACCTATCGCTGCTGCTCCGATTAAATTACCCAGCACCGCTGTAATGCCTAGCGACGTAAGTAAGATAATAAATGGTGCAGCAAATCAAAAACTAACAGAATTAGCGAATCAAGAAACAAATAAATTAACAAATCAAGAAGTTAATAAAATAGTCAATCAGGAAATAAATAAATTAATAAATCAAGAAACCAATCAACCAATAAATACTAATTTTATATCAGGCAGCGGTCTTCGTTTTAGAAGATAATCTTTATAATAAAATGTTTGCACGGACATCTAATGAGGCATTTGACATGGATGAACCTATAAGCAAGGACACGCAGTAACACCAAATAGTGATAATCGAGTTGAAGTTCAAATTCATGATACAGACAGATATTTTCTACCATCTGAGGCGTTTATTGAGGTTGTAGGTCAGATTATAAAAACTGATAATACCGAACATGGAGAGCATTTCAAAGTAGGATTTGTAAGTAGTGGTATTATGGCGTTATTTAAGAGCGCCACATATATGATTGATGGAAAGGAAATTGAAGCAATTACTAATGATGTTGATCTCGCTACGACAATTATAGGCCTAGCTAGGTACTCAGATGATTTTACTAGATCAGCTGGTCCAAGTATGATGTTTGCCAAGGATAATACTAATGAAGCTGATCATAATCCGTATAATATAGGACGACCGAGAAATCATGCTGATAACAACGACGCTGATATTGCGCCAGTGGTTATGAATGCTAATCCCAATTACAACCTAGGTTTTGCTACGTGCAAAGCTATGTTAGTAGGAAATAGCAGAAGATTTTCATGAGCGATTCCATTATCTCATATATTTGGATTTTGTAGAAATTTTTTGAAAGGTAATTTTTGGAGCCAAACACACAGTTACTTTCATTCGAAAAGGTAGCAATGAAGCCATCTGGCGAGAAGCTGGTGATGCTGGCAAGGTATTATTAACTACATTTACCCTCTGGATGTCAGCAATGACTCCATCAATAGATGAAGAACAGAAACTACTTTCTTTTATGGATCAAGGTGGTAAATCAGTTATGTCGTGGCTAACAACAACTACTGATTCTACCACTACTAATATTAATGGTGATTTTACTTGGCGTATTGCATCCCAACAAGGTGTTTCTGCACCTAGACATATATTTATTACTCTTCAAGGTGTTAATTGATATGATCAAACACATAGTCACATGATATTTGATCCAGTTGCTGCTACCAATGTATCGTTGAGAATGAACGGAAAACAAGAACCGTCTGAAGAAATATCGATAGATTTTGTAGCTTATTCGGTAGCACGTGGATATCATCGCTTGTTAAGTTTTATGGGACGAGATCAAAATATTGACACAGGTTTGCAAATATTACAGTTAGATTTTTTAAATCGTTATCCGATTTATTATTTTTCACTAGAACATCTCGATTTGGTAAAACAATCTGTCGTTGATATACATTTCAAGGCAAGAATTAATACTGGTGGAGTTAATCATAAAGCAATCGCGGTTATACTTAGCGATAGAACTATGCTTCTTGAAGGTATTAGCGGCCGAATGAGAATCATTGACGCGCCGGTAGAAAAAATGTGATCTAAATTTAAATCAACCGTATAATTATAAAATGCCATACGATCATGTTAGTGTCACTCTGACTCCATGTCAGATAAAAAAAAAACTTCAATTAAATATAACAAAAACCTGCGGGGTAAAATTAAAATTAAAAAATACTCAAATTCAAGGTGGACCAAATAAATTAGCGTTAACTAAAACTCAACATAAACATTTTACCAAAGCTAAACCAGCGAATATTGGCGTTCACGTTGATCTTAGTCCAAGTGCCATCAGAGACATGGTCAAGGTTGGTGGATTTTTGCCGCTTTTAGCCGGAATTATTTCAGCATGAATTGCAAAGGCAGCGGCGGCGGCTCCATTTATATCAGCAATGGCAGCAGCCGCGGTTCCATTAATAGCAAAGGGCGCCGTATTAGGTGCGGCCGGATACGCAGGTAGCAAATTAGCACAAAAAATAACAGGAGGACGATATAGTTAAAAAAAGGACGCGGACTGAGATTGCCAGGAACGCCAGCGTCGTGGTACGGAAGAGGCCTTCGATTGCCAGGAACGCCAGCGTCGTGGTACCCAAAAAACGCGATAACACCAATGTCAAATTTAGATTTATCTAACGAAGTAAAAAATATTTTAAAAAATTCTTTAGAGGTGTATTTATGCGAGATCAATTACCAGCCAAACCAAACCGCAACGAAACAGGAATAATAAATCTCGATAACAGTATTGGTCCAGGAACACACTGGGCTGCTTACGCGATAAATCCACGTGAAATTATTTACTTTGACACGTATGGGTTAATTATGCAAAAAAATTAAATATCCCAATTTGGTATTCAACGCAACCAACGCAGACGCTAACTGATCCACCGATATGTGACGCTGAAACAATTAATATTCTTGATGCGATATCAAGATCAATCAAGCCATATCACAAAGTCGTACTTGATTACACGTCTGATAAATTAAATCAATCACGATTAAATAATGGTTGATATTTATGGAAGATCTTTATCAAGAATACAAAAAGGACCAGCTGATGTTGATTTATCTAAATATGCAACAAAAGACGATCTTAATAATTTATTAGCGATATCAGGAGTAGATCCCGACGAGGTTGTTATTTTTCAGGATCAACATGGAAAATTACAAACCAGTAACGTCAAACTAGATGATATAATTCAACGAGGCGAGTATAACGCCTACGTAGGTGATTTTACTGGTTTACAAGAAACTGTTAGAAAATTTAATGAAATAACCGCCGAAATTAATAGAAAAATTAATGAAACGGCCGCTGAAGTAGATAGAAAAATTAATATAAAAACCGTCGAAATAGATAGAAAAATTGATAAAAAAACCGCCGAAGCAAATAGAAAAATAGCTGAAATTAACCTAAAAATCGCTGGCATCAAAGCTGCTACTGATCTATTTGAAGGTGTTGGAAGACGGCTTCCAGAAATTATTGGTAAAACTAATTTTATTAATATTCCACAAGCAATAACACCACAACAAGTTAGTAACATCGTGTTTACAATTTCGTCAGGATCAGCAATATGGACACCAGAAGATAATAGTTTCAAATACAGCGCGCCAGTTACTGGCGTGTATCAGTTATTTTTCCTCGGTGAGATTCAGAATAATCACTAAAAAATATAAATAGAGACACTCCGCCGATAGATTTCTTGGATTTTTAAATCTTTTAATGAACAAAGACGTCGAAGAAACGTTCGAGCTAGAACCACCCGAAAGAGCGACGGCAGTGCCAACAAATTTTTGGTGGCTCATGGAATTTATCGCTGAGTCACCTCAATTATTTACTTAGTAAGGTACAATGAGTGAGTCCGATTACAGATATAATCTCGCACGTACCTGGCAAGATTCATTAAAACTCATCATAAATACGTACCAGGTAAAAATAAAAAATATCAACGTCGATTAGTTGCCATTGACGTAGTTGTTTATTCGGTATCAGCAGCAGTTGCTGGCGCCGGAATAATATTATCCGCGGTGACAATGATGGCACCGGTCGTTGTTACGATCGCTGTATCTACGGCAACAACAATTGCAGGTGTTCTTAATATTATTGCAAAAACAATATCTTCATGTACGAATGAGAAATTATCTTCGTACGTGCTTAAATTACACACGGCAACGGCGGCATATTCGACATTATCATCGTTGTTATCTGAGAGTCTCAACGACGGGAATATATCTGATTTTGAGTTCTCAGCAATGATAAAAATTTATAACCAAGCCGATATTAAAGCTACGAATATTAATAATGTCGGAGCTGCAACAGATTGTGACGAACACAACACCACCAAGAACAACAATGACCTCGACGAGCTCGACTAAGCCAGAATTTAACATTAATTTTCCAACAGCAATTTCCGTCGACGAAATCGCGTTATCACAATTGCGAGTTTATCACAGTTGGCCCAATATTAGATCAAAATCATTTGGTAGTTTATTATCAAATAATTCGTTTGTTTTCGCTAATAAAATCAAACCGGGTGGTACTCCAGATTGGATCGTTGTTGGATTACCAACAGGTAGTTATCAGATCGAAGAAGTTAATAATGAGTTATTACTTAGAATAAAAAATATAACTGGAGAAGAACCAGGTATAAAAATAACCGCGCATGAACCAACGTCAACTTCGATCATCGAGGTAAAATCACCGTACTTCGTTGATATTTATGCAAGTTCAATAAGAACAGTTCTAGGTTGGCCTGAGGTTATACCGCCAACACCACCAGTATCACCACCACCGGAAAAATCCGACTATGTCACTGATAAACAATCATATCCTGAAATTGTTCCAAGTCATAAAAATAAATTAGATTTCATGAAAATGTATACTGCAGGAATTGAATTTTTTGTTTTTGGTAAAAACAATTTATCGTGGAAGTTATAAAAATAGGAGAAGAAGAAAAATCTTATCGACAGAGGACGATAGAACGAGAAAATATTTTTCTAAGTGATATTATTGCATTTTTCAAAGAAAGTAATGAGAAACATCAAGAACAACTACGGTTGTTACGGCAGTATTTTCAGGAGTGTATTTTTAACGTATCGAGCTCATGTAACGATATAATCAAACACGTAGAAATATTAAATCAACTAGCATCTGACATGGAATATTTTCACACGCGAATAGTTCAGGCAATTATTGATGAAAAAACAGCAAATAAACATTTTTAACTTTACATGAAATAACCGAGGCGACGCTGCCAGATTATAAATTTTCTGGTATAACGCGCCTGAATTACGAAAATCCGTCACTCACACCATCGATAAATATTTTTCACAATTAATCGCCGCGTGGAGAAAATCGTTACCGCCAGCATCTATACTTGCGCATAATAATGATCAATTTGGACTCGGACGACATATTTCTCCGCACGTCGTAAATATAACAAACGTCGTCGCGGTTAATCTTCACGCGGATGTCATCGAAAACAGCTACAGCGCAGACGCGTCTGTGTCAGATCGTGCCCAGCAAGGATTTATTCTTTATTTGTTTTCACCAAAGGAACCACCAGGATTTTTGATTATACAAGAACCAATTAATCCTGTTTATCTGCGGTGTTATAATCGATTATTATCGAGAATTAATTTCAGATTAACCGACCAAGATGGAAATTTACTTGATTTACGCGGCGAAACGTTAAATATTAATTTGTTAGTGACATCCTAAGGATCTTGATTCTTGCCACGGTAAAAAAATGACCAAAAAAAAATAGATAAAATACAATAAAAATATCATTTTTTTATTTTTATAAATCTCATCTATAAATTTTCAGAATTTACCATTTTTTAATTGTCTTGTTCGGGTATTAATTACTTTTCTTGAATTTTACTCGTCAGATAATTCTGATCTAATCTTTTCGACGGCATTAGATAACGCGACAAAATCCTTAATTTGTGCCTCGTTAACAGATGCCAACGACTGATACATCGCTGCTTGAATCTTCTTTATGAATTTATATTCGGCTGGTAGAACGTATCTACCCTCATGTTTGTTTTGTGCGAGTATCTCAAAGTCGGAGATAATTTTATCAGTATCTAACTCGGAAGATAATATTATTTTATTGTTGTTTAATTCTTCGATGGCTTCAATTACATTGTTGATGTTTTCTTCGTTCATTATACAAATATTATGTCTTCAATAAATGTAAATATTTTATTTCTGAAATAAATTTATTCATCAGATGATAAATAATAAAATTCGATCCATTCTTCAAATTTATATGAATATGTCGAGGAAATTATTTTTTCTGCAACATACCGCACTGAGGCTGATTTAATATCAAAATATTTACCAGCCGAATACATTGATTGAAATGTAATTTCCTCGCCGGTTTCTACCTTAACTGATTTTACCTCCTTAGATTCTTTTCGTCCACCGACGTTACCAGATTTTAAATTTTCACTTTGTGTAATCGCTTTTAGATTAGATAATTTATTATTCAATGTATCTCCGTCAATATGGTCAATTACAAGTTTATCTTTGATTGGTCCGTTAAAACATTCATCAACAAATCTGTGCCATCGATGACATTTTTTTGGATTTGATGTGGTAAATCTAAGATAACCAGAAATATCAACAGTACCGACCGTATTTTTTGTTTTACAATGTCTGACAACACCGTCGCATGACGCCTCGTAGTTATCAAAGATTGGGTGCTTCATGAATATTGAATTCATATAGTAATTACCAGTTGTCTAAATCAAGATTTGCTTGAAATCTGTTAATATAATCTTCTTCACATTTGATTATTCTGTCACTGATGTTAGTTTTTTTGTCATAATGTCGCTTTAGTTCTCGATAGCATTTTTCGCCGCATTTTATGCATAATCGAGTTTTTCCTCGAACTCCGGTAGCATTTTATACATCTTTGCGGTCCTAAACTACCACCGCGGACAGCTGGCATGTGTTCGCCGCAATATTCACGTTTGCACGATTGATTACGACAAGTCAACGAACTAAACAATAGCCATTTGCAATGGTTCATTATTATTTAAATATTTGTTTAAAATATAATATGAAATTATTTGACATTGATGAAGTTGAATACGATATACCTGACGCTGATAAAGCAAAGAAGGAGTTTTTCGATGATGGAGCGGTTCATACTTGGTCAACTTGGAAAACAAATTCAATTAATAACACAATGACAGACGAACGAGCCAAAAAAATAATTCATTATATTCGAACTCATCACGGCAACGAACAGTTTATATTTGGAATCAAATTTATCGCACAAATGTCCGACGACGTATGGGTTATTCGTGATAAACGTGATCCTATAATCGGAGGAAAGAAAAATGTTATTCTGTCTGCAGGTAGCCGGCCTGGATTATTAACTGGCATAGATAAACCGTACTACACTAGATCCTATCCAGTAAGTGCTGTTGTTTATGGAATTTATAAACTAAATAATAAACAAGAAGTTACAAATTTATCTTTGATGAAAGTATCTTCGGTGTTAAATTGTGTAGCTGAACGAGTAATGGAACATCTAAAAGTACAAAACGTGGATCTGGTTTAACATCGCTGAGGTTAGAAAAAATAAATACCTGGGCGGAATCAGTCGTTGATGGCGCATCAGTAACTGACGTTGCTGTGTTATCGAGTAAATTAAAATTTCCCAAAGTGGTAAAAACGTTATCGGGGGAAATTTTATATGAGTCCGCGTACAAATCTCGAGGAGCATCGATTGAAATTATTGATCATAATTCACACGCGTGGACATCTGCGTTAACAATTTTTCCACGAGATCGAGTTGTTAAATTTTATCCCGAAGAAGAAGATTCTGAAAATCCTACAGAAATGTTTAAATTTATTCACAAAATAAGTAGATCAGATCCAGTATCAGTGTGGTTATTTCGCAGCGAAGATAATTACGATCAGTTTGTGCGACCTAACGGTGACGTTTATAGAAATAAATTATTACATGACTCGATGAGTGAATTAGCAGATAAATACTCAACAAATTCTGAACAATTATTAACTAATTGTTTTACTGTTCCTTCTGTTGCTGCTCACGCTGCTAGAGAGAAAAACTCATGGAAGCCAACCAGGTGTGAATTTCTCAAAGATGTCCAGGACAGTTGTGTCGAATATGGTCACGGCGGATTATGGAACACTAAATAAGACAGCGATAATATGATATCTGTTGACATGGCTGCGTGTTATCCTGGAAGTTTTCTAGGGCTAGGTGAATGCGCTAAATATTTTGTTAAATTTGGTCATCCTTGTAGTGAGATGACTAGAGTGTCAATTAACGGTCTTTTGCCAGATTTTCCCTTAACCGGATTCGCCCGTGTTGTATCATTCGAATTTGCTGAAAATTTACATAAAATATATTACGTTTGGTTTGGTAAACATTTTGCACATCAACGTTGGGTTCATACTGCTCTGCTTCGATACATGTTAGATTCAGCAATGTCAACTTCGTTGACAGTTAGTGAAGCAATTATTTCGTATAAAAAACAAACTAAACTTTGGTTACCAACTGACCTCGACGAAAAAACCGCCAAAGATTTAGGTAGAAAAATAATTGGTAAATTTACTCAAGGTGGTGCTTACGATCACAAACGGCATCATTCTAGGTTATTTATGGACGACGCCGAATTAGATTTTATAATTGCTGATACTGCATCAAAAGGTATATTTTGTAACCGAGAAACTATTTACGTTGATGGAACAAAATTAGGTACCGTAGTTAGTTATCTTGACGGAGAATCACCTCAATATACTCATTTAAGATCATCAATACTCGCATATATAAGTATTAATTTAGTTTAGATGATAACTAAATTTCCTGATATCGCAGTCAGAGTAGCAATTGATTCATTTTACATCGATGACAAATACGCATCGTTGTTAGAAAATCTAGTTGGTGATGTTGCGTGGGGCACCTGGAGAATAAAAAATGAAAATATTCTTTGTTATTGTGAATCCGCCGACGTCGCAGATAGTGACGAATATCATCGCGGTACAATGCCAGATATTTCATCGGCACCATCCGTTTATGATCCAATTTCGCGTCATAAATTTGTGCACGTGAATGGACCTGGTGCTTCAGGAAAAACTACTCGAGCAATAGAATTATTTAAAAATTCAGATTTAGTTGTGTTAACGCTAACACATAGATTAGCGAAAGAAATGAAACAACGTGGCGTTAATTCTTGCACTTATCACAGCTATTTCAAATATAACGGTGGTACTTGGACATCCTCGCGAATGGGTGAAAAATATATAAATAAAACTATTGCCTTTGATGAAATTTGTACAGTAAATCTAAAAACGTTAAAATTATTTCTTGATTGGTTGTCGTTAAAAAACACCGCCGTAATAATGTGCGGAGATCACGGTCAACCAAATCCAATTGACAGCGAATCACCACATAACTGGCTAAAGAATTTTGTTGATTATTACGAGGAAGTTAATACCGATTACAGATCTCTTGATGAATCACTAACTGAGTTTAAGAAATTAATTCGATTACAATCAAATAAAATCCAATGCTACGTAATGAGAAAAGTAATCGATGAAACATCAATGAAAGATTTCTTAGATTTATGGCGGCCATGTCATTTAATAGTTGCGAGTAGAAAAATAGTTCGTGATGATCTTCAGCGACAATTATTTCAACTACAACGTGAAAAGTTTTTATTATTGCCAGTACCGTTATGTTATCGGCCAGCAGATACTCGACGACAAAATATTGACGTTGATATACCAGGAGGAAAAAAAAAGAATTTGGTGTTGAATGATATTGTCGCTGTTGATATTAATCTCGTGAAGAGGCGTTAAATATAGAAAAATCTCCGTGGAAATTAGGGTATGCTATGACAATTCATTCGTCGCAGGGACTGACTATGGACACAACTGTTTGGGTTGTTGATGATCGCAGAGAATGGTCAAATTTAGTTTATTTAGCCGTTTCTAGAGTTAGAAAATTATCACAACTACGACGAATTGGTTGTTTAAGTGATTTAGGTGGCAATTGAGTACCAGCGGGAATTATTTGTAATTCTTCGCGAGTAAATCCACGTTGAGGAGCTAACGAATCAAGAACATAAATTGCAGGTCCTCCTGTTGACCTTGTTACGGTAGATATTTTATGTGATGCTACGCTCCAAATGGGATCAGTTGCTCTTTTTCGCCCACCTTCACCCTCGCCGGGTTTATATAAATAAGTGACGATGATACTACCTAATACCGGCCTAGTTGAAAAATCACGCCTAATTATCGGTATATTTGTTTTTGTAATAGCAATTGCTGGTTTCATTTTTATTGTTCGTGTTATTTCGTTATTAATTGCGTTAATTACATCAGATAATCTTTCTACCCACTCCTGAGATCGCTCATCGGAGATAAATTCCCTCGCATATTGATATCCAAATAATCGCTCATCAAGTGTTTTATTAAATCGCTCAACAATTGATTGATCTCGGTGAATTTCAGCGTGACCGCGCCGTATATTTGTATTATTTTTTTTTCATCAACGACGAAACAGCACCGAGAAATTCCCTACCTGGATCAACCTGATGAAGATTTGGCCATGTTAATGGTCCTTGTAGATAAATTCTGTTAAATGCGTTTGCAACTTCAGTAGCTGTTTTAGTTGCTAACGGCTCTGCTTCTTTGTACCTGCTAACAATATCAACAACCGTCAACACAAATTCGTAAGTTTTACCGTCAACGGTGTCATGGGGTAGAAACATTATATCAGCCTCGTGAACTTCATTTGGTACACTAACATCGAAATGTGCATGTTCAATTCGCTTAGGTGGAGGAAGATAAATTTGCCAAACAGCTTGCCTTGATAACCATGATGCCGCCACGGGATTTTTTACTTTAGCGGCTTTCGCAAGTTTGCTAATTGCTAATTTTCCTCTCCAAAATCCTCGTGGAGAATAATAAATTGCTTCCATTATTATTAATTACCAGCGCCGATCATTAATTTTCCTTTCATTGCGCCTTTGACTGAAAAAGTAGCTAATCTTTATATGATAGATTTATTAAGAATAGAATTTAGAGCGTGAATTAAATTTACATCAGCGAGATGCCTTTGTTGTAAATCGCCACTTCGATAAGCAATATCATGAATGAGACACGCATCATTGATAGCATTTACTGGTTCTTCATTTGGATTTGGATTATTATTATCATCAAGTCTAATATCTAATCGAGTACCGGGACCGCAATAATTATATCCAGGTAGATGTTTTTCTCCGGGATATTTTGCCCAAGGAGCACCAGGTAATCCACTTAATGTTGATGAGATATCACCTCCGTATTTCTTTTTTTTTAGGTTTTGTTTTAGTTGATTTTGTTTGCCCAGATGAAACAAATCTAACTTTCTTTATTCCACATTTCGCGCACGCACCGCTCATTGCTGGTTTACCATTGCGCGTTTTAACTTCAGTCAGACCTATCGTTGGAGTACGCGAGCGACATTTTACACAATATAAATCCATAATATTATTATATCATGAATGTAATTGATTTTTCAGCCACAAAAAAAAAAAAACGTGAGGAAGTTAAACATCACGCCGCGCTACCAAATTCCATTAGAATGATAAGAATAGGCCCATCTGGATCTGGTAAAACTCAGTTATTGTTAAATTTGATAATGAGATGGTTAAAATGGGACAAATTATATTTAGTTGCACCATCTGTTGATGATCAGCGATGTTATCAAGTATTAAAAGATTTTAACGAAAACGCGTCCGAGATAAACGATAACGTTATTGAATTTATCACAGATATTAATGAAGCACCATCTGTCGAAGATCTTTACGGAGAAATAAATAATTTAGTTGTGTACGATGACGTAATGTTAGATAAACAAGCAAATCCGGCTAGGATATTTTCTCACGGACGCCATGAAAATACAGACGTTATCTATGTAACTCAGCGATATACACAAATACCAAAAATAATCAGGGATAATTGTAACATTTTAGCGGTATTTAACGGCGTTGACACACACACACGCTAAGAAATATTCATCAAACTTGGTGTAACGGCGACATGGATTTTGTTAAGTTTAAAAATCTATTTAGCCGTGCTCAGTTAACTCCACATGGATTCATAACGATAAATTTATATGATCCACGATCGCGATATCGGATTGGTCTCGACCAAATATTTTTAAAAAATAAAATTTGCTTCACCGCGTATGTATCTTACACACACCTATGTCACCAAGGTCTGTTCGTATCGAAAATAACCACCCGTAGCAGCCTTTGAAATCGAAAATAAAGGTTTCAATAAATTATTTTTTCGTAGGAGGTTTTAAATTTGGAAATAAACCTGGTCTGTTCAGCCCTTCTGCTGCTCTATGTATATGTATATATATATATATATATATATATATATATATATATATATATATATATATATATATATATATATATATATATATATATATATATATATATATATATATAAAGAGAGAGAGAAAGAGATAGATAGATCGATAGATAGATAGATAGATAGATATAGATATATAACTCACACCAAGTCTTAATAAAAATCAAATGAATTCCTTTGTTTCCGCCAAATTTTTGACAAATAAGACAATGATGGAAAACTTTTTATAACTTTTTGGAAGTTCGCATTGAATGTTTAAAGATGATTTAGTTCATTTAATTGTATTCGTAATGGGAGATGAGGATGTAACATTCAGGGACCACTATAACGGACATGACATCTCATTTTACTTTTTACAATTGAAGATAATATATCCTTGACATATATTTCATCTTTGCCTTTATACTCAGCCACCTCCGCCAGACGTTGTACATTAGTTTTCTCTATTATTCCAACATTTACTTCGATTTCTCGTTACCATTCCGAGAGGATCACTGGACCATAATTATGGAATATTTCGTACCAATTTTAATTATGTGCATTGTCTTGCTTAGGTTCCTTACACACCAGAGGGCTTGCCGACCCAAGGATAATATTAGAGGGAGCTAATGCATCTAGATGGTTTGGGATTATTCTGACTTCAACAGTGGAAGGTACATTGTTGACCTTTTTATGACAGATCTTGCATTTAGTATCATTTTATCTCATTTTGTTAGACCATGTATCATTGCCTAATTGACGACATCTCTGGTATAAACCAATTAGGTCTTGATAGTTTCTCCTCCAAAGGTGATTCACTCGTTATTTCTTCTTTTCTTTACCCCTTCCACTACTCCAAAGAGGTTATTCTCGCGATAGGTGTACCTTTCTCTCCGACGATTCGCGCTTTGATTATCAATATCGTTCCTCAAACCTAAGATATAAATACGGTCTGTATGTAGTGTTGGGTTTTTATAGTTCTTTATATGAGAATTTGATGTCATGAAAAGCATACCAACATTTATTTTCCGATGTTCTGAACATTACATCAATTACTGATAATTATGTGTCTAGCCTTTAATGAGAATACAAGCGAGTTAATGTTTCCACTAACCTGAATCGGGGTTTAGACGATTATGATAATGTTATGATAATGTTCCACTAGCACAGTGTATTGGATATATGTGCGACTCTTGAATATGTTAAATTACAGGGATGAATAGATGGCGAATTTCGCTCTTAAATATACATCACAATAATTATAATATATTCCTTATCTTCAAATATTTCTTTCTCAAATGTGAATGACGATAGTCCACTTTGTCGTTATTACTGTTATCATAATACCATATACTCATCCTAAGTATAATTAAATAGTTCATGTAAGTTTCTTATATAAATATATTATTAGCGTCCATTTCGTAGTTATATAGGTGCCGCTCTAATGATTTTTATATCTACTGTCTCTAATGTGGTCTTTACTTGATGTAATATTGTCATGCAAGTGATATTATAGCGTACTTTCCCTATAAATCAATTAAAACGGTTTGTTTAATTTTTTGTGTATGGTGTGGACTATAGGAACCACAATAATTTTGCTGTACTGTTTTCTCCGCGGTCATGTACTTACAGGTAAATTTTATATCTATAGTTTAGTCAAAGTTACTATGAGCGAGGCTTATATGAATTTACTTATATAAACAGACAGTTGGCCTTCCCTACAGGTAAAATTTATTACAATTGATATCTCAGCGTCTTCTTCATAAAAATTAATAGCAACGATCTAAATCTCTGCCTGAATGGGCAGCCAGGTGCGCATTTTTATAGGTAATTGATCATAGTGCGAAACCCTTCATCTCAACTTCGAATTTCAAAGCATAACATTATTCGTGCTGCGCTGAATCTGTATATATTGTTTGTTCTCTTTTGTCTTACAGCTTTAGACCATGAGCAAGATCAGAATGATAACCACTCAACATGGGTAGCTTATTCCTGTTGTCATTCTACAAATACATTACAGACATGCATATTATGGACAAAAGTTAATGGGCGGGGAAATCGCAGAAGCGTACCTTCAGAGACTTTTATGTCATCCGTTTTCACGCTTGGGTTCGACACCATATCTCTTGCTGGATACCGTGATAGACAGCAAAGACACAGCCATCGTGGATTAATAGTATATACCCCGCCCCACTATCATCAATTGAACAACGACATGCCAGCCACTATGGTCCTGTTCTTGACCGGTCTCTGTCTTATGCCTGTGATCGTAATGGATGACGACCACAATCGATCATTCAGTAGCAGACACCAAAATAATGACTTTATCCAGTCTCACGAACCCATATTATCCAGGTACTCTCAGTGGCATATGGTAACCGCATAGTACCTAAAGGCACTTTCTGCGTACTACGCCCAATTTAGTACCTCAGTATCAAAGAGATATCCCTTCACTTTGTCCTCAAGAATTTGCCACACAAAGGAAGTATGTACTTAGCAACGGCTTGGAATTCACCCTATCAAGCTCGATATGTTCTGCGAGTTAGATAGGCACCATCCTCGACTATTCTCCAGGTATTTCACAGGCAACACAAGTGACAACACCTTTATCCACATACAAAGGAAATTTCACGCAAGTCCCCTTGTCGTTTTTGTTTTTGTCTTTTCTCTTTACGCACCGATTCTCACCCAAAATCCGCAAACAAACCACGTCCCTCACTATCGCAGCTAAAGCGGAGTTATTCTTAGGACTATTAACAAAATGATACAAATGACACAATATAAATGGTACAAGCCACTGGAGAACAGTCTACCGAATATACAACTGTCGCAACCTCAGTTCTTCTGAACAAACATGGGCTAGAGGCAGAGAGTTTTGGTCCGCTACAGCCCACCATCTAAACAATTATATCATCTTTATCCTGCCTTTAGCACCGACCACGGCATGGAGAATTATCTTGTTCGTCCCTACTGAATGGGATAAGATGTGACACGATAACATATGGACCGGACAAGCGGTTCCCTAGGGACTGAGGGTAATATTTAGCGTCCCTGTACCATTGTTAAGGGTCACGTGAGTCACAAACATACTCTAGCAAAATTCAATCGCTCCCATTGTGTCGCGATGAAAAAGCCACGATGTGTTCTAAATGTCTTCCACGCGGGAGACTACACAATCAATGTTGACTTGGAAGATGCGTATCTTTACGTAACCATTCACACAGCTTCAATTTCAGAACACTCTCAGTAGGACTCAGAACCAGCATGAATTTGATATTCTTATCTGTCCGACATATCAATTATGATGAGGTATCTCAAACTGCATGTTGGAACGAAGTCCCACGACGTTTCTGTTTTAATTTGATTTTTTAACGTGGTGTCTTCAGCGACAAATCCACATCCACATTCGTCATGTCCCATGCCGATTAAAATCGATTAAAATGTATTAGTGATCAATTAATCCCTCGGGTTTCACTCAGATATGTGCCTGGTGAGATCAGTTAATGGTGGAGCTATTTTCGTCCAATTGGAATGCAAATGCACAACGTTTGCCTTACAAGTACCGGATATGAAGGCTTGTTTGGTCGATGCACTTTCTATATACTGGAACGGCCTGGAAGCATTCGCTTACCCTTCAACAACTCTGATTTTAAAGGTTGTACACAAGGCAAATAAATCGAAGCGACTCTTCATTATTCAAATGAGAGAATCGTGTTATCAACGACCTCATCACTGACTGGTCAGAAATCTCCAGGAATTGAAAATGTCATCGCTTGCTCAAGCAACAGCTGCGGCAGGTGTTTTGTTGCATCCCAGTGTAACTGAACCTGCTCGTCTTTATAGTATTACACAAACCTTAGGAACAGACTGTTCTCACAACCAGTAGTTGAGATATCGCTCGTGCGAGACGGCTCTCCACTTTAAAAGTGAACGAAAACAAATGTGATCTTCAAACTGGTGTGTGCCCAAGAAGAAAACATACCACGCTTTCATCTGTGTCTCAAATATCTAACTTCTTACTATGTATCTTTGACAAGAAACAATTGATACCAATCAAGCGTTTTGTTTCACACGTACTGACACTATGAAACATCGTGAAAGAAAGGATACCAAACAAAACAAAGACCTATCCGATATTCCCTTCATCTCAATGTATTCCACGAGAACCATTTCGACCTAGGAAGTGTTAATTAAAAAGGACAAAGCCGTAACGTAAAAATCCCATACCTATTCCAACCCGTACTAGAGGGAAAGGAAAACATTTCAACACGAACAGTTTTGTCCTAAAAGGTGCGTTAGTGCTTCCGCATATCGAAAAATAAGCCCAGACAAAACGTACCTCTGCCACTAAAGTGAGGGCAGTTTGAAGATACATTGCATTTGACCGAAACTGTTCTCTATCATTATCGATTTCTTTCGATTGAGAATCAAGTTCACCTCTCCAACATTATCTCAGAGATCTTTAATCCTAAAAGGCACACCTATATCTGCTGTTGCATATAGTCGTTTCGCAAAACGTTACAGTCTCAGGCCGTTCAAATTCTTCATCAGGACTCAGGTAAACGACTTCTTTTGATTTGCAGGAAGAAATATATTTCGATGTTGCGGTTGTCCCTCCGACGAATATAGTTTGTTCTCCACTCGTGTTATCTAGAAACTGTCTCGCACACTTAGCACACCGCAGATGGTATATCCTTGGTAAGAGGATGTATCTCCTCCACATCGAACCTATTATTTTAAGGTATTATGATTGTGTAACGTAGTTGAGTAACAAACAATTTTTGTCTAGCAAAATGTTTCTTTAGTTATACTTAACCATTCACGATATACATATACACACAACTCCGCAATGGCATCAATATGGAGAGCGTCCTGTCTATTCTAGCAAAACCACTCACAACCTATCCGCAGTTACGTCCATACAGATAGAACCCATTTTGATCTAACAGTAATTGAAACATTTATGATATGTTGAGCCAATCCATGTTCCAGTGTCAGAACAATATACCTGCCATCTAAGTGGACAGATAACTTTTATATTGTTAGCTAAATGTATCAGCCTGGATGGGATGAATTTGCGAAAAATTATTGTCCTAACCTTTTTTCATCGGAGAAGTATTTTTAAAGAAATGTAATATATTAGAAAAGAGATTTCCCTATACGCGCCATTTCATTATAAGTTGTCATACAAACAACAAATATATATATATATATATATATATATATATATATATATATATATATATATATATATATATATACAACTTCAAAAATCATCCCCCCTGCGGGTCCGGGGTTGTAGAATTGGCCCGACGTGCCTCGCTACGTGTCGTAAAAGGCGACTAAGTAGAGGCAACCTGTTTGCCGTGGGTTGCGTCCCGTGTCGGAGGAGGAAAGGATCCTGGTAGTTGAGCAGAGGCTTTCCCTGCAACACACTACTTTGGCCTCTACTTCTCTTAGACGGGTGGTCGGGATGGGCCCGGTTCCGACAAATCGGCTGGTCACGCCGAGCCCTAGGAGGTCTTTATTTACTCTCTCACCTTCTTTATCTGTCTCCTTGTATCTCTCTTGATACCACCGTTGCCCCTAAATTCTCTTCCTTTATCTTTCCCTTTTCCAAGTCTTAGAAGACTTCCAAGAAGGCGGTGGCTTAACGGGTCAATCGGGGGGTAATTTTACCGACCTTACAAATTGGCGACTTCAGGGTCATTCAAAGGTAATTTTATCAACTGAGTATGGCATCTGTGTATCCCTGACACTTGAAAAGTGTCCCCTTGTTGGGCTCCTTGGTGGGTGGGGAGCACGGGTGCTGAATTTTTAATCTAGCCAAAATGGATATTTCCCAAAAAAATCAAAATAAACGTACCAAAACTTTATCTGACTCGGACGACGAACCATGTAGTGTGGACACATTTCCACGCTTCATGGTAATACAATCTAAAGATGCCGCAAATTCCCTTGCTTCACTCTCTCCGTTTGTGATTGAGAAAACAATTACAGGTTTGATTGGTACGCCAAAGAGCGTCAAAAAAATGAAATCGGGTTGCCTTCTCGTGGAATGTGAGCGACGAGGTCAGTCAGACAATATCGGGAAAATAAAAACTTTCTTCGATATTCCAGTGACCTCATTCGCTCACACCACGCTGAATACGTCCAAAGGCGTGATTCGCTGTCGTGACTTGGCTGGAGTCACCGACGCAGATATCATCGAAGGAATGAAAAGTGAAGGTGTCACTGCAGTCCGTCGAATACGTATCAAACGTAATAATAACCTGCAGGACACCAACACCATTGTACTCACCTTCAACAAGCCAACTGTACCCAAAGTGGTCAAAGTTGGCTTCTTGCAAGTGAAGGTTGACATCTACATTCCAAACCTCCTTCGATGTTACAAATGTCAAACATACGGCCATCACGAAGACCGCTGCTCTAAAACCCAAATATGTGGCCGATGCGGAGAAAATTCTCATCAGGAAGCTGACTGTAGAGCAACTCCGCATTGTGTCAACTGCGGAAAAGAGCACCACGCAAATTCCAAGGATTGCGATACCTGGAAACAGGAGAAGGAAATTCAGAGGGTAAAATACACAAATAATATTCCCTATCCAGAAGCCAGAAAACTTGTACAGGCGAAAACAGCCCATCCTGGCCCATCCTTCTCCACTGTAGTGAAGAGCAATCCTAAAACAACGAAGGACGCTCAAACACAAACAGAAGCACCCGATTCAACACCAAGCTCAAACACCCCTCATTACCAATCACAGAGAAACACGGCATCTACACAAACTACATTCAGCAATACCCAACAAACTAAATCACCAAAAAACAAAAATAAATCTCATGGAAACAGGCAACAAAAGGGGTCAGATGACCCCATCAAACTTTATAACAGGTTTGGAGACATCGAGAGCATGGATGCAGAAGAATCTGCTCCATGTGCTCAAGGGAACTCCGGACCTACAAACAAAAAATTCACCCCCGTACTTCCTCCAGAGAAATAACAAAACAAATTCCCTCTGCGAAAGGTCTAACCTAGCTCCACAATCTTTAATTTAAATTTATAATGAAAAACACTATCATACAATGCAATTGTCGAGGACTTAAAGCAAATTACAATGATCTTCTCCTGCTTTTAAACGAACATGATCCTGCGGTACTATGCCTTCAAGAAACGTTCTTGAAAGATACGGACAACATCACATTTAAAAACTACTCCCTGTTTAACACCTGCTCTCCAAATGTTGATAGGGCATCAGGAGGAGTTTCTGTTATTGTGAACAACAGAGCTCCTCATAGTTTCATTCCTTTAAACACCAATTTACAAGCCATTGCTGTAAGCGTCACTCTACATCGAGTGATTACATTTTGCTCTATTTATTTACCACCAAACACTAACCTAGTACCAAACGAACTCGATAATCTTGTTCAACAGCTTCCCGCACCCTTTGTTTTACTCGGGGATTTTAATGCCCATAACATTTTATGGGGATCGAATCATGTAAGTGACAGAGGTCACAAAGTTGAAGACTTTATTTCTAGACACGATCTGTGTCTATATAATACCAAAACACCTACATATTTACACCCAGGCACAGGTACATACACATGCATCGATTTGACAATTTGTTCTCCTTCTCTGCTTTTGGACTATGAATGGAAGGTCGCTGATGACCTTCACAGCAGCGATCACTTCCCAATCTCCCTTGTAAATCATAACTCTACAATTGATGAAGTAATTCCACAATGGAATTTAAAGAAGGCCGACTGGGCCAAATTCGAAACACTCTGTAAAACCAGGCTGAATGAGGATACAGTTTTCAATGTTAACGACCCCATTCAGCATTTTACATCTATTTTAACCGACATTGCAGAAGAATATATCCCCAAGTCCTCAGCAAACTGTAAAAGAACCCTAAAACCTTGGCTCACTAAGGAATGTAAGGAAGCCATACGGCAACGCCGAGAAACCTTGAAAAAATTTAACAATCATCCGACGCCCGAGAATTTAAGTAAATATCGTATTCTCCGAGCCAAAGCTCGCCGCACAATCAAAGAAAGTAAACGAGCATCATGGATGAAATATGTTTCCTCTTTAAACTCTCGTTCCTCAATTAAGAAAGTTTGGGACACGATCCGAAAAATAAACGGAAAGAGAAAACACAATTCTTTCCGACATCTAAAAGTGAACAATAACAATCTTAGCTCAAAACGTGACATAGCAAATGTTCTTGCTGATACATTCTCTAAAAATTCGTCATCATCTAATTATTCCGAAGCCTTCCAAAAATTGAAAACTCAAAAAGAAAAGTCACGTTTAAAATTCACATCCAACAACTCGGAAAGCTACAACCAGCTGTTTTCACTATCAGAACTTATGGAGGCTTTAGACAAGGCCCATGATACTTCCGCTGGGCCTGACAAAATACATTACCAGTTTTTAAAACATCTTCCAGAATCATCTTTAACATCTCTTTTAAAACTCTTCAATGATTTATGGATTACTGGTAACCTACCTAAAATATGGAAAGAAGCAACAGTAATACCAGTTCCCAAACCCGGTAAAGATAGTGAAGATCCTACCAACTATCGACCTATTGCACTCACAAGCTGCATGTGCAAAACAATGGAACGAATGATCAATTCTCGGCTTGTATGGTACCTGGAAACTAACAATTTAATATCTCCTTTCCAAAGTGGCTTTCGTTATGGACGGAGCACCAACGATCATCTGGTTAGACTAGAAACATTCATTCGCGATGCATTTATCAAGAAAGAACATTTAGTAGCGGTTTTCTTTGATTTAGAAAAGGCCTATGACACAACATGGAAGTACGGGATACTAAAAGATTTGCACGATCTAGGTCTAAAAGGCCGTCTGCCCTCTTTCATATCCAACTTCCTCTCCGACAGAGAATTCAAGGTACGAGTGGGCTCTACTCTCTCAGATTTGCACGAGCAAGAGATGGGTGTGCCCCAGGGCAGTATTTTATCTGTGACACTTTTCAATATCACAATTAATAACATCACCAAGTGTTTGACTCCTGGTGTGGATTGCTCACTATATGTTGATGATTTTCCCATATGTTATCGGTCAAAGCACATGCATACAATTGAAAGACAACTACAGCAAAATATCAACAAGATTCAAAATTGGGCTAGTACGAACGGTTTCAAATTCTCGAAATCAAAAACGGTATGTATGCATTTCTGTCAATTACGACGACACCACGATGAACCTAAACTCACGCTGGACGGAACTCCTATTCCAGTTGTTGAGGAAACAAAATTTTTGGGTATTATCTTTGACAGAAAACTGACCTTTATTCCACACCTAAAAAACTTGAAAGCCAAATGCTTAAAAGCACTTGACCTACTTAAAGTAGTAGCGCACACTGACTGGGGTGTTGATAGAAAAGTCATCCTGAATTTATATAGAACGTTTATTCGCTCCAAACTAGACTATGGTTGCGTTGTGTATGGTTCAACCAGAATATCGTATCTTAAAATGCTTGATCCAATTCATCATCAGGGAATAAGACTGGCTCTGGGAGCATTTAAAACATCCCCGTGTGAAAGCCTTCTAGCTGAGGCGAATGAACCACCGTTATCGCATCGTAGAGAAATGCTTTCCGCACAGTATGCTCTCAAATTAAAATCAAACCCTCTGAATCCTGCTTTTTCGGCTGTTTTTCAACCCAAATACAAAACTTTATACGAAAATAAACCAAACGCCATACCTTCCTTTGGCATTAGAATGTCATCCAGCCTTGACACTACAAATATAGATCTTTCAAAAATTCAGAAAACATCCATCTCCGAAACACCACCCTGGCTAATTAAACAACCAAAAGTACGTTTTACGCTACACGATGGAAAAAAATCCGAAACAAACCCTTCTATCTTCCACAACTCTTACCATGAACTCCTCACCGAATTTAAAAACTACACCAGAATTTACACTGATGGATCAAAGGATGAGGAAAAGGCTGCTGCAGCCTTTGTTTGTGGAAATCACACAACGCAAGTTCGCTTACCAAATGGAGCATCAATTTTTACAGCCGAAATCAGAGCAATAGACCTTGCTCTGCAACATATAGAAAAGAACCGTATTTCAAACTGTATCATCTTCTCCGACTCGCTATCAGTACTCCAGTCACTACACAATAGAAAACTGGAGAACCCATTATTGAAAAACATACTTGTAAAAAATACCGAGTTGAGTGTCTCCCACAATATAATATACTGTTGGTTACCTAGCCACATTGGTATTAAAGGTAACGAAAAAGCAGATCGCGCTGCTAAAATGGCCCTTTCTCAAGAACCATCTGATTTTAAAATACCATATGCTGATTTTAAACCTTGTATCGGAAAGTTCTTACGTCAGAAGTGGCAGGCATCATGGAATGATGCTGTAAATAACAAACTTCACGCAATCAAACCAACTCTAGGAGAATGGACTCCTTCCTACAGAACCATTCGTAGGGAGGAGGTAGTCATTGCAAGAATCCGAATTGGTCATACTTATATCACCCACACCCACATACTAAAAGGTGAAGACCCACCAGAGTGCGTTTCTTGCAATGAACCATTCACTGTCAAGCACTTTATGATAGAGTGCTTTGACCTACAACCTACGCGCGATCGTTATTACATCGTGCCTGACATGAAAGAACTTTTTGATAATATAAAAATCACTCGTATTATAGAGTTCTTGAAAGCTGTAAATATTTACTCTAAACTCTGACTTTTATGCTATCACCTTGTGCAGTTTTATGCAATATATGTACCGTCCCATTTTAATACCTATTCATCTTTTTTACATCTCCCGTTGATCGGGAAGCTTTATTTTGCACCGTTGCCATCTTACTGTTTTTAATTTCAACCATTTGTTCTTTTATATCGCTGGTCGATATAGGACCTTTTATAAGTTTTAAAAGATTATACAAATAACACTTTGTTTGGCGCTAAATAGCCTAAAAGTGCTGATGCGCCGTTAAATAAACAATCAATCAATCAATCAATCAAAAATCATATATATTTGCCACTTCTCCGAATATTAATATTTGTTTATGAAACTTTGAACTTTTATTCCCATTCTACCATATTTTCTTCTTCAGATGAGTCAAGGCTGATCTTTACACAGATATTACGAACACGATTTGGTCTAAAGACTCAAAGTCCATACTTTGTTTTATCGTCGTGCATTATATCGGATTCATCCGGTTTTGGACTTGCTATAAGTCTCGAGCAAGGAGCCACCATTCATGATTTCTTGGGAACAATTATCGAGAACACGAATGGAGATGGAATTTTTCTGAGAAACAACGGAATCATCTCCATTGTGAACGTTACATTTCGGAATGCATCGTCACGAGGAATATATTTGAACTCAGACTGGGGTCAGTTCAAACTAAGCAGAAGCACTATAAGTAACTGCGCCAAAGCCATCGAAGTGACATTCGGTTCCGCAACTGATGCCGGAAATTTCTACATGGAGAACTGCACCAGAGTTACTACAATATTAATACCATTAACTTATTTAAAAATAACTTCATGAATGACAAGGGCCTAACTTCAGATGTAAATGATCCATCATATCGGTGGGGCGTGTATGACAATGAATTTACAAAACAGATTGACATAGGGAATAACTACTTTGAGAATAATGGAGATATCATGTTAAAAACATGGAATCTAATGAATTTGACATTTCATGATAATATTGTGAAGAAGGATAACAAGACAAGTTCTACTAACCAATGCATGTTAAATGCTTTTGCAAGTGGAAATTCTGATCTCGCTTACAGACGATTTGATATTTCAACAAATGTATTTGAGAAAAACGATGCAGCGTGTGCTATATACTTGGATGCGAGCGATTACGTGGTGAATGGAACATTTTTCTATAATAAGCTTTTGTCCAACAAAGACAGGGATTCTGTTGTTAAAATCAATACCCGGCATTACAAATTTTCGCAAAATATTTTCGATAATCCGGGTTCACCGTTTGATTTATACGTGACCAAGCAAGGCAACAGTACAATTACAGCTGCAAATAATTGGTGGGGTAGTGCCAACCCAACTTTTGTTTCCAATAGAATATTTGACTACGGAAGAGATATTACTCTTTTAAGTGTTAATATCACACCTATTTTGACCGATCAAACGTTCGACTGTTCTAGTGTTAACAACTGCAGTGGACATGGAGAGTGCGTGCGTCCAAATGGCTGTAGATGTAATTCAGGATTGGCGGGCCAATCTTGCTTAGACTATGACTGCGCAGGTGTGAACTTCTGTTATGGAAATGGAGAATGTGTCGGACCTGACCGATGCAGTTGTTTGGACGGTTGGACTGGTGATGAATACATTTATGCTACATGTAACAATGTCAATAACTGTAGCGATCATGGAGTCTGTATTCGACCAAATGTGTGTACATGCGCAGGTGACTTTACAGGCAATGACTGCAGCAGATGCGTTGCTTTACACTGGGGACCAGATTGTAGAAATGGAGTCTGCGACACAAACACAGGTATCATTTTCGTAAACAAAACTCCTCATTGTAAAAGAATTTAATGAAAGAAAAACAATTTCCCAAATACATTCAAGACACATTTTTATTTTAACGAAACTATAACAGTATAACTTTCAGTTCCCGGCGTCAGTTCATAATCCTCCTAAACTTTATAAAATTGAGAGAATATATAAAGCAAGGATGAAACAAGGTCTACACATAATTGACGTTATTTATTCCTGAAATAGGTTTGGACAAATCATAAAAGTCTATAACTTACTTGACAAGATTAGAAAAGTTTCATAGCTGATGGTAGAGTTCAAGAAAAGTTACAATTTCGGAAAAAGTGAGATGTATTTGAACCTAAACTGTGCAATCAAGCCGAATGTCTCCGAATAATAGTAGATATTATACATCATTCAACACAGTAATGTAAGTTATTAGATTATATACATTAATACAATGCGATCAGTATAGACCCTAGTTGACTTTCTAGTTATATATATATATATATATATATATATATATATATATATATATATATATATATATATACACACATATATATATAAAATATATATACATATATATATATATATATATATATATATATATATATATATATATATATATATATATATATATATATATATACATAAACAGTCGCTTTTGTACTTACAGGACTCTGCGTTTCTAATGGAAACATCTGGACTGGTCACTTACGTGACAGATGCAATGCAATGAAACATTTTATGGACCGAACTGTTTGCCATTGATCATGGCATTAAATATCATACCAAGTCAAGGTACTGACAAGGGAGGTAACCTAGTACATGTCTGGGGACATAATTTTCCTGAGACTCAAAATAATACCTGCTTTTGTAAATTTGGAACAAACGTTTCCAATGGCACTTGGGTAGCTTGGAATCATGTGATTTGTAACGCTCCTGCGCTTCCTTCTGGCGACATCATACTTGAAGTTTCACCAAATGGAACGATATATACTAGCAACAAAGTTAGCACTTGTCAAGGCTGTTCTATTTACAAAATATACTCTTGTGTTGCTAAAATAGCCTATCTCTGCATGTGAAACATCCTTTGTCATCAATCCGTTTTCCTTGTTCTGATACCCTTCGTGGATTTGAAAACATGATTTTGTCTGTATAGAACTAAAAATGAAGTCAAAACGTTTAAAACATGTTTCTCATTTTTTACAATTCGGTGACAGTTTCTGTTTTTTCTTCTTTAAAATAATAGTCGTGAAAGTATATCTTAGCTCCGCCTACAAAGACAAAACAATAAGAACTACAATATATATTTGAGTTGCTATTGGAACTTCACCCTCCGACCCGAAACAATGGTGTCGTGTTTGGAAGACTATTTAGCGATTTATGAAACTGTATTATGATTATAGTTGGATTAATTATTTTATTAAGGAGTTCGAGAGAACACAATGACTTGTAATGACAAAATGTTTCATTAGAATTACTTCTTAGTGCCAAATATAGGGTTTTCATTTCCTGAGTTCTGATATTGTTATTATTGAGTTTGTATGGTTCAAACGTTAATATGAAATTTACATTCCATGCATATTGCACGTAATTTCAGCTCGTTTACACATACTATGCAACATGTCCGCCAGGAGCTTGCGAGCGCGGTTTGAATCCTCCCCACGGCCAATGTCTATTCGGTGGTTGTTCCTGCAACCTTCCATGGACTGGAGATGGGTGTACTGTAGAATTGCTCGCTCCCATCATACAAGCCCCTCCTGTACAATCAACAGTCTCTGAATCAAGTTCGTATTTATACCAGTTGAATTTAACTCAGGTTGGTATACATTTACTCGTGCGCTACATTCAAAACTGTAGCTTTAATTTTGTTATTGATTTATTTCTCCTTGCATCATTTAAATAACCGATTTTATTTTGTTGTGACATTATGATTATATATGAGAAATGCTGTGGAAGAAATTAAAGCATTATTTGTTTACAAACTCATCGTCGTTCTCCTTAAAATTATATTCCAAATATACGTATTTTTTATCATTTGATTTGTCACATATGTTATTAATTATTTACAATGAAATCAACTGCGATTCCGAAATATTAAATCCGATAGAAGTGTCATGCAGTGTCATTTTGCAGTCATTAGCAATAATACGTATGATACACCTTAAATGTACAAATAACTGATTAAATGTGAAAATCCTGATCACATATATACCACTAAGCCTGTTTTAAGTCAACCAACCTAATATTCAACTAGCAGATACTTATTCAGACATTCTCGTAAATGCACTGAAAAACAAAATATTGTAAATGTCACACTACGTACTAACTCTATCCAACGTATAACTAAGTATCCATACAAACCATTTTCTTCACAAAAACTGATGACGATTTCATCCACCTTTTTCCAGGGAAGTGCACCATTAACATGGACTTTGACTAACTATCCAAGTAGCATGACAATAAATGAACGAAATGGCTTGGTGGAGTGGAGGCGCACACTGGCTGGTTCAACACCCTATCAAATTACAGCAAAAGCAATCAATATTATTGGTTCTCATAGTACCACGTGGTCAATAATGGTTCCACTCTCATATTCCGCACAGGCGACTAGTATTGAACCGAGCGGCATTTTACCATTACCCAAACCTGTGTCAATATCAGGTGTTGTAAACTTTGCAGATGGGAGCCTGCCACGAGTTATTCCAGTTGATGTCAGGTACGTTAACTCCAGCTCAAGATTTCAAACTAAAGACCGTGACAGTGTTCTGTATTCCCAAATTAAGAAATAAATTGAGACAAAATTTACAACCAAATATGTAGTTAATGTGTCTTTTTACGAACAATTAAAAAATTAATATATTGTGTCTTGCAAGTATATATAAATACAGCCAAACCAGCAAGATAGAAAGAAGTTTCCGACAACACATCACAGGCTTGCAGTTAAATATACGTTACAATGGGCAAGTGATAGTGCGTACACAGCCAATAGTAATTTTAACAATGTATATGCAACCAAACGAAGATTATAAATCAGAGTCCAATGACATGCGTGGTTAATATTGTGGAGAAAACATCCGTCACACACAAAATAAGTACCTAAATATTATGCCAACATTTGTAAGTCAAGAATCCTCGTTGCATGACACAATTTAATATAAGTCAGGCTCTTCTTGTAAGGGTTCTTTGCGTACGAAGAGAGAGAGAGAGAGAGAGAGAGAGAGAGAGAGAGAGAGAGAGAGAGAGAGCAATGTGCTTGGAGAGAGACAGATAGACAGATATACAGACTGACGGACTGGGGGTGGGGGTGATGAGACTTAATATAAAGGCATTTATTATTTGTCCTTCCCTATGTTTCTGTATTAATCGAGCAGTCTATACCCTTACCAGCCCACACTGTGATGTATAATGTTAGATAAGCGTAGGGCGACCGTCGGATATTTTAAGTTTTATAAACCCATATTAATATTGTTTAGAAACCAAGAAGAAATAAACAAAAACAAACAAACCATTACAATGATATAAGATAACCAATAAGTGTACGGTGCATGTTTAACAGGTCATTGTAACATTGCATCTTTTGTATTGTGAACTTTGTGTTAAAATACCATGAAAAGTGTACGCTTAACAGTTAAGAAGTCACTTTATCTTGCTTTTTTCAGTTGATTTTTTTATCGAATTTATGCTTCGATTGATTTCTGAAATTGAAGGTCTCTCAGAGAGACTTGATACCCTTTAGCCTTAAGATGTCGTTCTATGCTGTTTCTTTTGGAATCTAAAGAGCATGGCTCATACTCAGAACCATTGACTTTGCGAATCGTTATAAACATTTCGGCTAAATACGTGTTTAAATGATCCGGAATTATATTTTCAATGCACCGTGTCTCAAGTTTGTTATCATACATTCATCGCTGCACATTTCTGATCTCACGCTCAGTCGCCTACCTTTTGAAAGTTTATTTTGTGATTCTATGAATTCATCCACATTTTCAATTTTGAAATCTCTGCTCTCAAATGGCTCAAACAACTGGTTTACTTCATCCGCGGACAAATTAAATAAATCAAAAGTGCTGGCGTCTGCATCCATTGTTTGTTTACAGTAGAAAGTAGTTTCTTTATTCACGTGAATGCTATATGTGCAAAATTGCATCTTTTGTATTGTGAACTTTGTGTTAAAATACCATGAAAAGTGTACGCTTAACAGTTAAGAAGTCACTTGATCTTGCATATTACTTGATGCAAGTATAGGTTTCTTTTTTCTCACACCACCTACTTTCCCGTATTCTCTACGTTATGTAAGAGAGATGGAGGGAGAGAGAGAGAAAAATCAATTGAAAATCAGAGAGTATTTCCATGAAGTTGTGTACATATTTAATTCAGATAGAAGTCTGGAGTTATTAATAATGATATCGTTATTTTATAGAATGTCGAAACGATAGCCTGTTTCTGAAATATAACCTAATATTAAAAAACTATTATGAAATACCATTCGGGCGGATCACAATTTGATATGAAAAAGGTATTGGTATACCACACTGCTTTGTAGTAACATTTTAAACTTTAAACGTCATCCTACTTAATCGGTCTTATTTGTACTCGTGTGTAGCACAGACAATCGCATGACGACTAAGAGAGAGAGAGAGAGAGAGAGAGAGAGAGAGAGAGAGAGGAGGGAGAGAGAGAGAGCTGTTCCCAAGACAATTACTTCTGCATAGTTGTATAGTTATTTTACTAACTGGGCCAAGGTTCTTTTTTGTTGTTTCATAGGTAAGTCATTTTACCCGAAATTTTATTTATATGATAATTCCAAAAAGGTTTCTTGGGAAACAAAACTGAAGAATATACAAAGGTTAAATATAAATTCCCATCATCTTCATCAAACAATTGGGCAAGGGCATTATTTATTTTTAAAGCAAGAATTGTGCAAAATCGTTTTCTGACCAATCTTTATATTTTAGTTTCATTATTCTTAACATCGTATTCTTCAGTTTTCACTGAATCATATGTTTGCACTGGATACAGATATTCAACTTCCACAATACTGATTTAACTAGTGAATACTTGACATGTTAGGAACTCCGTATCCAGATAATGTATATATGGCCTAGTTCTGAGTATTATACATCCTAAATCATGTATTCTGGACCTTAAATTAATGTACGTAGTCAATGTCATGAGATATTAAATGTGTTTAATATCGAATACATACTTAATTAACTACCGTCTTTCCTTATCGAAGAATACGTTCCGAATAATGATTTGAAGCCTCTCCTACAATTAGAACGAGTCTCGCAGTAGATAGAGCAAAACAGATATTATAGTGGATCGTCAAATGTCCAGAATACTGCCCTGTATTTGTCCTAAAGCCGGTCTAGGTGCATAATTGTCTTTACTCCAGTTGGTGTACAATACGAAACGGCCACTGAACCTCAGCTGCAAATGTATATTGCTGATTTCTAACCAGTGGCACTTACTGTATTTTTTTTGTCTGTGAAAAAATATTCTTAATATTTTTGCATCACGTTCCTGTCTACATGGTGTCTTTCCCAGTCATATGTTAGAGCGGGTAATTTTGAGTACATGCCATTTTGATATTTATATCAATGGATGCTCCACCAACTTTAGTTTATTATTGTCATTATGGTATTTACCTACTTTTTAATTTTATAAACTAGAACTGCATTCAATTCAAAGTGGCATATTACGGATAATATGACAGAAAGAGTATTGCTTTTAAACAGTAAATTATTGTGATCAGGTTTATATACGTATCGCTCGTTCAGTAACTGATTCACAATATCGTTTAATATCAAATCAAATATATATAATTCCCGAATGGAAACAAGAACATTACCATTCATGTTAAACAACAGAAATATAACGTTTCGCCAAAGTTAACTAAGAATGATTGTCTCTTAAGTACAATTACTTGGGAGAGCAGTTAACGCAAACGCAACTGGTATTGTCAGTTTTTATTCGAGATTATTGGGTGAAAATGGCACACCTAAATCGATATAAATTCAGAGCATCACAGTCCAAATGTTTAATGTGGCTTATATGATTCTGTACTTGGGATTGGCTGCTGAAAATATAAGATACTTTGTAGAGTTAGAAGTCTCTCCACGGGAAGGACATCAGTAATATCAGAGTTGACCAATCCACTGCAACCTACTAGTTGGACAGCCACCTACTACCCAAGACCGGATGATGCTGGAACGTTTGAAGTGGTAATTATTCCAGATCTGGTATCTTCTACGTATATCTAGAATATTCAGCAATAATCCTGACAAAGAAAGATTTCCTTATCCGATACATATTTTACAAAATTAGTTAAGTATATTTCCAAGCCTAAATGTACCTAAGACTGTATACATTTTTGCACAATTGCATTTTTCCTTTATGTTTTTCTTATATAATTTACAATAATACATTTATATCTTTCTCATAAAAATATACTTCGTTATCAAACGAGAAGAATTGACTACAGTTTAGCTTCTCTTAGTCAGAAAATTTAATGAATTGGTGGCATTATCCTAATTTTACAATATACTCATTTGCAATATATCTTTGCGGGAGACATCTTCACAAATATCAACATAATGATAGCGTCACGATTTTAAACAAAGGTACAAAGATATCAACCGTTACTGCGATATCACATGTTCTTTGCAATGGCACGAATTACCTGCCGAAAATAATTGTTGTATATCTAATGTCTAACTTCAGGCTGCTTATCATCCTGCTGAACCTACTTTCAATTCGACCGTCACTTGGTCAGTTTTGGACATGCGCTGTGAGCCAAGTTCAGTATCCGTTGAAAAAGTTATTGAAGATGGAACCATTATTTTCCAAGGACTATCAAAACTTATCAACGTGGGTGGATATCAAATACCTGCAATCACCACAAAGGTATTTATTTACGTCTGTTTACAAAATATTGATTATTTCCCGTTAAAATTAAAACTACAGTGCTTGAATTGTATGCGTTTGCCTTGGAATATAAAATTGGCAAGAGATAATATTGTATTCGATACTTGAAAAGTAATCTAGCGGACTATTTGGCAAGTCGTTCACAGTACAACCATAGAAACCCAGCAACTTATGACATCAAGGAGTTTGCAAAATTTATAAAGCTGAGCATTGAGTCATCGGTTATCGTTACAGACTCGGGACTGCCACAGAACCAGCTTGCGTGAGCTAACTTTTTTGCAAGGTTGTGCCGTTAAGCACCAGCGCAAACTAAATCATATTGTACACCGATGTCTAAAACCACGTTTAAACATCAAGAACACTGGCTTAAGATTTGAAAATATAATACAGCGTATATCTGTATGCTAATGATTTGCAACAACTTTCATTTGTCGTTAGAAAGTTTCATATTTCTGTATAAAATTTAGCTAACGTTATTGAATATGAAAGTCTTTGTTTGTGAGATAGTATATGCCGTTTAGATCTACATAGTTCAACGATACGAGTTCTTTGCAGTATATATTGTAACAGTAATGCAATGGTTCTGCAAAAATGGACCAAACTAGACTCATTGTGTAAATCGGTCAGCACATTTTAAAATCTATAATTGATGCAACTTTAATATATACAAGTTCAATTACAGGTAATTTCGTATTGACAGTAATGCATAATATTCAGTTATATCAGCAATATTTAAACGGATTGTTGTTTAATCAGCCATTCTACAAGATAAAATAAACTACAGTTGTTTGCATGAACTACTAGTAAAGAAAGGAAACAAACGCAATCCATATTTTCCCACTTAGGCAATAACGTGTGCCCCGTATCTTACAGCTGCAGTTGGTGATGATGCTTACATCCAAGTGCACACGTGACAGAGCCAATGTTTCCTAGAAAACTAGGTCTTCTACTCGTATAATCCATCGGTTATTGTCGAAATGAAACAAATAAACTATTCGAGGATCATGTCAACTACCAATTAAATATCAATGAAATCTTACGAAATCTACCATATATGATATGAAAAAGTCTATATTAGTCGGAATCCGTGCATTTAGTTCAACACCCACACAACTACACCGATCATACTAAAACCTTGTTCTAAGGTCACAGTTATTTTATATTCGTAATTATTTAAATCGATTTTTCTAACTACTAATGTAATATGTAGGCATTGATGAGACATGAGCAAACATGAGATTACATTATTTGTTGTGATTTAGCGCTCACAGCATCGTATATCGAAATTATTCTTTGTGACCATTTCACTCTTTTGTCAGTAACTTGGTAGTAACATCTATCAAATTTATTCATGGAAAACTTCACTTGCTGAACCACTACTTGTTTGCTTTATATATATATATATATATATATATATATATATATATATATATATATATATATATATATATATATATATATATATATATATATATATATATATATATATATATATTGTAGAAATTAACAGGTAGTGTGGCAAACGGTAGTAGTATTAGTATAGATGCTGTTATCCCCTCTGCGTTTTGAACGATTTTTAAATTGTCATTTCACAGATCCTTATTAACGCAGATAATTGTGTGCAAAATGTTTGTGTGATTATATTTCTAAATTGTCCTTATATTTGTCTGCATAATGCTTAAACCAGCCAATTCCTCATGCATATTCGAGCTTCCGCAGTATGGAGTAACGTCAGTAAATATCTGACTTTATTTACTTAGCTGTCTTACGGTTCTAGAGTATCAGGTATGTGCAAAATGTATAGTTCGTCCTCTGCGCAAAACTATTCGATCGCAGAGTAAACATCATATTTACAAATGTTTGTAGACAACTAGCTTCAACATCTACCCTTATTAGTCTATAGACCGGCAGATGTTTTATCGGATAATAAATGTAACTCTGTGACTATTAATATCCTTTGGGTCAGGTTAAATGATCACACAATTCACTCTAGTTTTATAAGACTACTGGCTCTTCTATGATAACAAATGCACTGTTATTTTCAATGTGATCAGCCACAGTTTGGATATATATTTAAAATCACCAACTTCTATTTCATGATAATGATATCTAGATCTAAGAAATATCAAGTCGTGTTCAATTACTTCAAATACATTCTCATCATTCAATGTGGTCCAATGGATACAAATGTGAGACACATAATATTATATCGGAATGAAAAATGTTAGCTGTAATAAATTATTTCAATCATATCTCAAGATCACATTTTGTATTAAGGACAAATTGATCATTCTCTTTAACAAGGATAACGATTTGTAGAAAATCAAAATCAGACATAATCCAATTTTGTACACATGTTGGCGCTACTTTAGTATCCGTTCAACTGAAATTGTTCAGTTAGTTTTCACTGATTTTCTTAAAAACAAGGACATCATCTTAAGTAAAGAGAAAACTCAAGAAATGTTAAGTTCATTTGTTCCATAGTGAATCAATAACATGATAATATAATATGTAGAATACGTTAAAGGTTAATCAGTTTGAGAGCTATGAGGTAAGTACAAACTTATTCAATATAGCCATTGTCTGTGCCAACGTTTCATTGATGACGTAAGAAATGAGTCTATTTTATAGAGGTACGTACTGCTCATTTCATTTACGTGTTAAGTACATTCACTCTTGTATGTACAGTGTGCTTACACGTAATACCTTCGTACATCTGATATGTTGAGGCTACGAGGCAATAATAGAATGTCTCAAAGTACATTTGGAAATGGACAATGTATATTTTCGTAATATTTAAGAAAAATAAGTACATATAACAGCTGATAAATGTTATTTAATGGTTTTCATTAGCGAGAACAATATATTATCCATTTATACAACATTATTTACATATATGGCATTTATGACCAAACGAGAGTGTTTAATGATGATGTAACCCTACAATTGAATTATTCTTTTCCTAAGAAACTGCAACCCTAGGCCAAATATTTGACTTTCCCAAGTAAAGTACTAATTATTATTACTATTATTTTTTTTGTATTGCAAAGATAATTACCATGCGGACATGTTAGTTTAGAAAAGTACTACAAGATGGCTAATCATAGATCTGCCTTTTCACTAAAACTGATGAACACGAGGACGTATAAATAATCTCAAAAATTATTGTATATGGAAGGAAGAATTTCATATGATCTGATACCATTATATATTGAAGGACGAATTTCATAAGACTTGTATAGATAGTAACTCAGATTTTATATTTATAAGATACTATTTGTTTAGTTCTATTTAGAAAAAATTTTCGAATGAAAGAGATCGTTTTGGACATAAAGGTATATCTCAGTAATAAAAAACCACTGACTTCTGTTGCTGCTATAATATTGCATTATATTCTTCAGTAGTGTCGAATTTTAAACCTAGAGTGATCCAATCTCTCCGCGTCTTTCTGTCAATAAAGGTATTTTCAAATGTAATGTTTACCATTATGAATCCTTTATACATGTAATACTTGACATTTTTCAGGTTGATGGATTAAGTGGTGCATTTGTAAGAGTATTAGGTTCCAATTCAAATAGGTCTTCTGATCCATTCCTGGCAACTCTTAATAATGCACAAGAAATAGCATTTGATTTAGTGGTGACTGAAGCCAAACCTTTGTGTGGGACGATATATGTAATATTCGCTTCTGATGAGGGCACAACAGCCAGACTACAAGTATACATTCGTTTAACAATTAGAAGACCATTACTTATTTTCAACCCAACTTCAATATCAGAAAATATTATTCGGGGGACACAGGCTATAGTTAAGGTAAAGTTGAGTAACCAGGGAGAAGTCGCAGCCACAAATATTGTTCCAGACCTTTCAAATGATCGGCGCCTTTCTCTTGTGTAATTTTCTAACGTTAAAGACAATTCATCCACAACTTCAGAAAATATAAATATAGCTCCTGGAGAAGTTGCAACAATGTTGATTGCCGTAACGATACCACCAGACGCAGGGTTGGGAGAAATGAGCGGAACAATAGCTGTAAATTCAGATCTAGCTTCTGCCACGTTTGGCTACAGGTTCTTTATTACATCTATTCGGCGCCTCAACTTGACCTTCACTGTCTAAGTATGTTTATACTCTTGAGCAAAAGACCACATTGTATAATAATCTAGAAAGCAAATAAGAAATTTGACTAATTAGTTATTGCCGAAACAAATCAAGAGATTATCTTAGCATACATTTCATACGTATTGTTACATGCGGAAGAAACCGATAAAAAGATCTAACGAAGAGAAAGCTCCACAGTAAGTAGAGAAGATTAATTTAGAAGGATAAAAAGTATGCAAATGTTTCATTTTTTAACTTCTGTTTCTATAGTTTCAGAATTCACACGAAGAAAAGAAATAGATTTTGCACACAAAATACATTGTGACAAATGGTTGCTCAACAACGGCTAACCTCCAACAGTCTTAAACGCTTGTAAATGTATCCATCAAGACCGCATAATTAAATTTTAATGTTGAAGTTTACCACCCATCATTCAGAGACAAATACGTTTATCTGAGGAAACATGAGATGCAGTTAAAAATATACCACTCGCCTCTTTCGAGGAATAAGTTAAAAAAGTATCCCTTTAAGCACCATGACGTCCAAATCTGTTTTTAAATATACATTTACAAATATGCTTGGTCTTGCAGTCCTTGAATAAGAATGATGTTAAGAATCATTCAGTGATTTGGTGGAGATATCTAAATATGTTAAATATACATTTTTATTACGGTACCAACTCCTATTATTCACATAAACCTCGGATACTTTTCTAACGTTATTATGTTCAATTTTGAAAAAAGGTCGTGATCTGCACGAATTGGAATAGCTTTCTTCACAGTTCCTCAACACCTAACAATTTTGTCATGCTTGTCTCCTAACCATGATGTCGCAGAGATTGCACTAGTTCAGATACTCAGATATCATTTACATCAATATTCAAAACACGTTTGTCTTACTCTCAATCACCATTCAGCTAGCTAGTACTTACAAATGTTTCAAATGTAGATTCCAGTTTAATGATGTAAATATCCTGAACAGTAGTTGGGATTACGGTCCAGGTATATTTTACCGCAACTCTCTGTAGGAATATACCCATATGATTATTTTCGGGTTTTGCCAATATGACTGCACTGTATGTGGAATGGCCATCAGCTCCTGCAAAGAACGTATACTGGTCCTCGCAGATGTTTTAAAATGTCACGCGACCTGTAAATCGTTGATAAAGATAGTATGTTCTACAGATTGAATAACCTACGAAATAAGCTATCGTTTTGAAAGATATTTATCGTATTGAAGAGTTGCTTTTTCTTAACGGAATCAATGATCTTTGACATAGAGGTTAAGACAAGAAACAAACTTATGCCAATACGCTTTATTAGAAATCAAACCAATATTATAGGAAATACCGTTTGTAATATAAAATAATAGATAACTAGTGAGAAAACATTGGAAATGCAAATGATGTTAATAAATTATCCATTATACCATATGTTTCTGTAACATAAGAATATACTATTTTTTGTTTAAATTTATTGTGACAGATATTTACTGAAAAATTGCGCTTCTTATCTAGTTTCTAGTGATTTGCAATATTTTTCACTTTAGCACTGAATTTACCAAAGCGTATAATTGTTCAGTATCTTAAAGATAATAAGAATTATGTTCATTTGCTTAGCTTTTTGTATTTTTGTTACGTCTTTATCACATCATCAACTGCAGTTTGCTGAATGGAAATTATACAAGTTGTTAGACTTTATATTAGTTGTAGAGGTCGATTAGCTTAGCACGTTGAAGTGCATATATTTTTGTAGCGTTTTCAAATAAAGGACATACACATTATTACGTTTGTAGGGTTAATCTAACAAGTTATTTAAACAGCTATGCAGTTCCTGGAATGCGATAAGTATTTGTGATACCATGAGTTATTTGCTTCTTTCGCTAATTTACAGCAATGTTTAATTCTCATTGGCCTGGCAATGTAAATATAAGATTATTTAAAATAATAACTTGATCTGGATAGTCCAGACCTTCGGAAAGACATTCAAATGAATAAATTATATCACCAACGTCAGCATCAACACCTAGAAGGAAATATCTCATACAAGACGTCAGGTAAGAAAGAAACTCTCCCACTGTTTCTGATAATGTAATGTGTAATATCCAATCAAGAATGCACATTCATATGCATATACACACATGTATATATGTGCGTTTCATAGTATCATGATAATGTGTAACGAAACGATTCAATCATGATAATTAAAGCTGGATGTTGGATGAAAAAGTAAGACTTACAACTATATAATCATAATTATTAAATTAAAATGATAGAAGGAGTTATTACTAGTGAACTGAAGTTAAAATATTAAAGACGTATGATCAGGAGTGCATAATATTTAAGAAAGCATTTTGTTTACAATAATTTATCGCAGCCGTAAGGAGGACCATCTCCGTGGTTCTATGCGTCTGCGTATAGAAATGATCAGAGATATTGACAGCAATACACATATTAATGACAATCATACCTGTTTCATTGGTAGTGAAACGCTTTTCCGAGTATTGTCTTTGTGGATTGCTTAGTCGCACTTCTGCTCCACTGACAAGAGGTGCCCCTGACGCGAAGTATGTGTACTCGTCCTTGACATAAAGTCCTTTCCGACCCTGATCGATTTTTGTTTGATGAGTTACTGGTATATCGTCTACAACAATATTTGAATATACTTCGCTTGTCTTGTAACATCAAAAACTGTGGAAGGAAAAGCAAATGATAAAATCAGTTATGTAAAACAGTCATGCTTTCAATTAATTGCTGTGTTCAGACCTCACCTGAACAAACTCGACAAACAAGGAGGATGAAATTGCTAATACTAAGTGGTGAAAAGATTAATCCATAGATTTTGTTTTCAATTTCAAGACGATAGAGTCAATAGGCAGCATAGAAGCAAATACAACTCTAATCGTTCCGGTGAAAGCCACATTAAAAAGTAAAACAAAGCGAAATGTAGCTGCTGCGGCATTTTGTGGACTCTTGCTTCTATACGACTATGACTGTGCCGGGTTGCAGACACGAAATCTTGACGTCACACTAACAAGAGAATACCCTCGACGTCCGCCATTGCCATGTGGATTCGGTGGTGGAGGTGGTGGTGGAGGAGGAGGTGTTTCTTGTGAGTAATGATACTAAAACTATTTTAACATAATTTTTATATAATCAAATACAGCATAAACATATAGAAAGAACCTTCCATTACTTCAATAATTTTAAATATTTTACATTTTAAAAAAAACACATTCAATTTATATTTCATGTAATACCCCCTTCGATTTTTGGATATGCCCTATATTCATCCAGGGATGTTTAAATCGATATTGTAATAATGCGTGGAACTTATTTGCATTTTTGAGTAGAAATACGGAAATGCTTGAAGAATAAAGTGCAAACATTGCAATATCATGGGTGGGTAAACCATCAGCCACACTATACAATGTTACCACTTCACGATTGAAATATTTTCGAATATCTGCCTTAAGTTGCTTTTTATTATACATGTATAAAGGCAAAAACAATCCGATTTCCATTGGGTTACTCAGTTTTTATCCAACTTTATTAAAAGCTGCATTGCTAGATCGCTGAAAATACATTTACAAATTGTTTGGGGAGGGCGATGTTTGACGAAATTAGCGCGTGCATACCATGCTTCAATATGTGAATTTTGAATTATGGACTATGTTTCGTACGTAAATAATACCTTTTTATTTTACTACCATATTTTATGCAGGGATTTTGACGACGCCGTTTTGGAGTAAGCAGTAACATAAAAGAGCGATTGTATTTGATAGACTTCAGAGCGTAATATTTTTGCACAAAATAGTATAATGATTGTTAATTTACTTGTAATGAAATGGTTCTTCGTTTTCTTTATTTGTAAATTTTAAAAATGATTTGTGCTTGGCCTTGGCAAGCTTTCAGTCTAGGTCGGTAGCAGAGGATGCATCCAATTTTCGATTGTCACTTCATTTCTGTTCGCTATGAATACTAATCAACGCCTGATTTAACGATCATTTTAAAGACGACTATGGTGCATGTAACAACTGCTACATTGAACACCTCATCGCTATATATAATTATTAGTTTTTATTCTCCTAGAAATGTTTATCGTAGCGTATTATATGTATACAATGTTCAAGTGTCTGCACGGCCTCTTCAAAGAATAACTGAACAGATAAGTGTAGGGACGCATAAAGACTGTAGATATTATATGGTGTGAAGCTATTAATTGTACGTTTTCTGCTGCGCACGATGGTGAGATGTGTTATTAGGTACATCGTACTCATTTCATACCAAAGTTGGTCCTCAGTACAGAGACACAAATCATTTCTCTCAAGAATACGTGAATATCGATTTAGGATGTAGTAGACACAGTACGTTGCATTGCGAAATTGGCATCACTTACGATAGTTCATGTTAGCAGGAAGGAGAGAAACGACAAAATAAACTAGTACTGCAACATTCATTTACAGCTAATTGGTCATCTTTTATGTATGACTCCTTGATTGGTATCTGACAAATATAGTGTGCCAGTATACGGTAATTCTTCGCAAATCAACAGGTCATGTGCGTGTAGTCACTGTGAGTGTCCATGATGCATGTAAAAAATAAAAACATGGAAATATGAGTTCAAATAACAGAAAAGGGGCACATATATCTCCTGAAGGGAAAAGAAAGTAGTTCCAAAAGAGAGATCGTTCACTGTGGCGATGAAAATAATATGGTCATTGTGGCAGTATTATTATCATTTGAATATGTCCTTATGAAAATATAATCAATATTCTATACACATTTCTTATACAGATACTAATCTTGAGTCAATAATTCTTTAATATTTTCAAAAACATAATTCACCAAACACAAATGCGTAAAACATACCGAACTTAGAAACTTTATAAACCATTTTCTACTGAGATGTTAAATAATGTTTGTCTCATATAAATATTTGCAGACGGTGGCGGCGGTGGCTCTAGTGGTTCCGGTTCATCGGTTTCCTATAATCCCGTGACGCCATTGTCATGTGATTGTGCAAAGACATTAATCAAATCATGCGCTCTAGCTTATCATCCCATTGTAGGATGTGCTTATGCTGTGGCTGACTTGGGAACTGCATATGCAGTGAGTGTTGTTCTTCTTAAAGTCATTAAAGCCGTCATGATTGTCTTGGATTGAGGTTTTAAACCTGATACATAGTCAGATACAATACTTTACGCTTATGCTTTACAAATATCTATCATTTTATTAAATACTCCGAAAAACACTAGTTTAAACGTGAAAGTTATTGATTATTCTATTTGTGCTTTCCGATATGTTTTATCAGAGTTCGTAATGAGAGAGGGTTTTGAATACCGAGTAGTTGCATTTGTTTCAAATTAATAGCATATAGTCGTTAACATTCGTAATTACTGCTTTTCGATATGCTTTGATACACATTATTAAATATCTATTTAATGTATTATCTTGTTTTCATTGTTTCTTTAAATATAATAGTATTGTTACGATCGATCATTTCAATATCAATTTGTTTTAAAAATAATTGTAATGAAGGCTGCTAATTTCGAGAACATTTCTTTGTTTCATCTTCATTGATATATCAAATCAAAATCTGCCTATTTCTCGTTATGAAGCGTACAAGTTAATAAACTTACGACATCCCTTTTTTAACCCAGAGAAGTGGCGGCGATGCCATTCTTGGAACCTTAAATGCCGTTCTGGGATTAGCCGATACCGCATTCGCCTGTGTGTTCGGTGTCGTTTGCAACCTATGCGGGTTGTTTTACACAACAATCAGGTAGGATACATTTGTACATTGCATAACAATCACAATGTGGTATGGATTCTGGATCTGCCGCGTAAATGTTACGGAATAATTTCAGCATACTTTTTCCGTTATGATATGAACTTGCCAAACGAAATTGGTTCCATCTAACTAAGAACAAAATGCACTGTGTTTTTTACCCAGCATTACTTTTCAACTGAATTACCAAGAGAGGAGGAATGTATTTTCTTTGTTCGTTTACCTAACACAGCCACTACCACTACTGCACAGATCAAATAGCTTGCATACCAGAAACGTCGAGCATTATCCATGCTCTTCATATGTTGCATTACTGTATTTAATTATTAATATCGAGCAAATCAATTTTATTTCTTGCCTCCTTTCTAATAATGCATGAATAGGAACCATTACTATTACATCACGCAAATAACATTAATTATAATGAGTAATAGTCTAATTAATATAACATATTTCACACGTACAAGAATGTACATATTCACCGAGGTACTCGGGGCATTGTTTTAAATGGAATCTGTCCTTTATATTGTATATGTATAAAACAAGCTGAGATAGATAAGGCTGGGATTCTCTACTTTTTTGCTATTGGTATTTGAAAGTCCTCTCGTATAATTACGTCAATACTTACTTTCCTTTTGGTTCTAGATGTGTCATCGATGTCGCTAACAACTGTGGTAGTGCGAGACGACGACGTGACGTCAGTTCTGAAGTGGTTGAAAACATGATACAAGCCACTAAACCAGTAGACAACTTCTTAAAAATGATGGCAGACATCTATGGAGATGACGCTATGTATATGTTTATCATCTTTGTTATCATGTTTGCTCAAATTACTCCATTTATGGGTTTAATGCATACATGAGTCCTTTTCATCTTATGTTTTATACATTGTCCAAGGTGTACCTCAAAGCGAATATGGTAGCAGCATATATTTATACCCTTGTACTTTCGTTTCTCCTTCCGATTTTTTATTCTTTTTCTTTCCAGTTTCATTTATGTCAGTGTTAAGGCAATGCATGTGGATATTCGTATATTCCATTAATGCATACATGGTCTCTTTCTAAACTCGGAAGATTCACTTTTAAGACAGTTTCGCCTCTACTGATCAATCTCCACCAACTTAATATTACCAAGTCATTGTTTCGTTTAGCTCAATCTTCTCAGTCTTTGCCTGCGTGAGTCAGAGACCATGTCACAGAAATTTTCATCCGCTTAATTGCTTTCACTATCGCCTACACGTCGTTTCAGTTGGATATTCATAGTATACTGACGACAATGACACTTCCTGGCGATTGTGTTGAATCATTCCACAGCATTTGCATATACTAAATAGAAGCTAATTTCTCCCCGTCCACATCTATTAAGGTTTAATAGTTCGAAATAAGCAGAACTATATTTTTACAGGTACAATTTGAACAGAACCTGGTTTGACTCCTTCAAAATGGCTGTATCTGACAATAGTCCTGGGGGAACCTTACTAACTGCAGATGAAAGAACCAAAGTACTTGGAACTGTGGGAAACCAAGAATCGAAAACAGTTTTGAACAAGTTTCTTATTCGCTGGAATAACACAGGTAAAACTGAAACAATTAATACACCAATTAGTGATTAACAATGTACAGAACAGAAATAATCTTTCGCCTGGCCAATACTTCAAAGTCTGTCTATATAATAAGAATATGTTCGTTCGTAGATTTAAACAAATAAACTACAGAGACTGTTTATGTTCTATTTGCAGAATTATTCTAAAACTATTGATGCTTGATGTATGCGGCCTTCGGTAACCTCGTAACAAAATGCTTTTCATTGGTATCCTTAATATACAATTTCCTGTTAAAATGTAATTATCTTTATTTTTCTTCTTCCCCAGCACTCACATTTTCTATTTTGAAATAAAGGAAATAATATATTTAACGTATCGTCCTTCAAAACGTCCTAATCATGTGCTATTTCTATCGGTGAAAATAATTGCTAAAATACACGATTTACATGCACCAGAAATGTTACATTGGTTCTGTAAGTTCTTAAAAAGTAAATCCTATTGAAATTAATCAATGGACACAAATAAGTTTAACAAGCATATGCGTGTCTCTGATATATCTTTCTTTTTCTTTCAGCTGCCTCCTGGGAAAATGGAACTCTCCCGGAAATTACGGATACCAGTCTTGTGATACCGTTAAATAAACTTTCACCTAGAATTAAGCAATATCTGAATGATGTTATTACTGCAAAGCAGGTCACATATACAAATTCATATTTGCATATTTCACATATATTATTTTTTTCATTTTTTTCTAATATGACTTAAATGTTATTGCTAAAGAATATACAACTGGCGCGGCTTCATTATTGCGTATCGGAAGGTACAGTAGGGTAGGTTCTTTAGAGGCCGCAGAATTCAGCCGATTTTGATTTAAAGCTGCAAAAACTATTTCTTAAATGTAAAGACTAGAAGCGAAAGTTAAAGCAACGAAATAGATCTCACCGTATGTAGCCCAAAGTCTTTGTAATGACGTATATAGTTAAGCCATTCTAAGGGTACATTGCCATCATGCTACAAAATTGCATTGGATCCTGTTCGAAGCCTCCATACTTCTTATTCTCATTCTTCATATAGAATATTATTGTTAACTTGTTATTTTCCTTTTGTTTTCATCTTTTCAGTTTTCACAATAACTTGGGATTTTTTGTCGTGTTTTGTCCGTGGCATATGTAGATATTTTTCTGTCTCTTTTTGTCAGAGCTTGGCGCGAATGTTCGCATTGTGTTGGTCACATCTTACTAATTGCAACCGAAATACAAAGTATCAGAATCCATGAAAACTAGTGTTCAGCTGTAACTGCTTTCTTTTTTCTGTCTTTAAGAGCTTCTGACGATTAATCCCTCTAGCCGTAAATTGCTTTTCATTATTAAGATATTTATATTTCCACTGTCTGGATGTACAAAGGAAGAAATGATCTCTCTGTTTACAGCTGGTTATAAAGTATCAGAACTAAATACCTATGAACAATAGCGATGAATCTAGTTTAAGGTATAAGTAACATTAAAAAAATTATATACATTTTTGAAGGTAATTGGAATCAAAGTTATTCGAGTGTTTCATGCAAATGAAAGTGTAACGGTGTTTTCAAAGTGAATCAACTTATTTATGCGTTTACGGTTAACAGCATATCGTGTGTTTATCGTTCAAATTAATTAAAATAGCATAATTCACCATTCAAAATAATATATTGTTTTATATTCAGGATATTTCAAAACAGATACCAATTTCTAATATAATGTGATGTGCACGGTTTCATTTTCTTTTTTAGAGAGGCTTTGATTCAATATTCGCCAATTTTGACAATGCAGCAAATACGTACAAGACTGCTGAGAAGCTGAACGAGGTACTATCATATAAAATTGACGTAGCAGGGGCTTATCTTGTTTAATGACACTAGTTTCATCCAGTCATATGGCGTAGTCCATGGAATATTTAGTAATTTCACTGTACATATTTACTCTTCTTTGCATACCTGCCCATTTCTGAGAGTGATACAACATGTAATGAATTTATAAACCAAAAAAATACTAACTAACAAAGAAACACATTTGATATGATCTTTCGTTTTATTGTTAATCAGTTCAATACATGTGCTTTCATCATGGTCATACAGTTTATGTTAAGTATTAGCCATAGGTCTTGAGGAAAATATTATCTTAGTTTACATCATCCGTTTTGTACTATCTTTCATCGATCTCAGTTTTAGTAACTTTAACTGATATATCTATATAATATATATATATATATATATATATATATATATATATATATATATATATATATATATATATATATATATATATATATATTAGTTTCAAAACGATTTAAATAGTATTCAAAAACTTGTTTAATGTTGATATCGGAATATGAATTGGTCGTTGCGGTGCTAAGGGCCACTATCCGAGCCTAAAACTAAGTCAGACACGAACGCAAGGCAAATATTTCGAATCCAACGTTTCCTAGAAATATAAAATGATAATTTGTAGTTCATTTCCTTTCTTAAATTCATTAAGACTCATGCAAATGTTACTGGATCCACGAGCCTTCATTAGTGTTCAATCGCTGACTAGAGCTTGACAAGCACATTAATCCGTATGGTCTGTGTCATGTAATAATGATGATGAAATTTGTTTATCTATTATAAAGTGGTTTCAGACTGACACTGGATTTAAGTATAATGTTACTGCAAACCCAAGTTCCGCCGAAGTGACTTTTACAAAAATTTTACTGAAACGTAACTTACTGTAATAGTATTTTGCATGTATTGATTCACACGTCCTAAAAAGACTATTTAAATCGTTATTGCAGGGTAGTGCCAAAGATGACGGAGTCTGTGCGAAAGTTAGAGTCCGGATCGTCCAAGAGCTCGTTTTCACACGAGACGCTTTTAATGCGCGCCTTGAAATCGAGAATGGTGAAAAGGCTTCTCTAGAAAATATCAAGGTTGAAATAGAAATTAGACAGACTTATGGAATTGGTGAACCTGCAAACAATAAGTTTTCTATTGGTAAGAAAGGGTGCTTCTTACACCACCCATACTGCTCCCTTTGATGTTTCGTATGTTATAAGGCCTTCCAATACGACATACCATTTTTCCTCGGAAATTGTTCCTTGATGAATACATATTGGTGTCATCAGATGAAGGCGTGTTTGCATCAGGCTACTCGGTTAAAACGACGTCATCATTGCGATTGACCATAAATTACGCAAAGAAACGTTATATAAAACACTCTAGGTTGAATAGATCAACCGATCTAAATCAGCAATAGTTTTTGTTGTTGTGAATTAAGATTCAGTATTGTTTGTGAATATTGCTTACAAATGAAAGGCATGGAATATTTACTCTAGAATAAGACCTCTATGAGCGATTTATCTTCACTAAGATGCAACATTTTCATGCTATACCATAATTGTCCACGATTTGAAGTGTATTCCTTTCTTGAGACTTCCGTAAATAATTGAAGATGTTTACTAACTGGTCTATATCAATAATATCTTTGGAACGTCACATTTAATAGCATCTGTTGAATGCATGGATACTATGTATCCCTTTTTTCCTATTGGAAGCAAATTGTGTACATTGAACTATTGGGCATTGGTTTATGTGAAAACTACGTTCAAAAAACACGTTCTGTAGAAAACATTGCGCAATCAACAACCTTTTTTCGAGAACCACAATGAAACATCTTTCACCGATATTGTAGTCCAGTGCTTCTTACCATGGTTTTATTATAGATGAAGTAGATACGTTAACATGGAATACATTAACATGGAATACGACGATGTTACATGTTTAATTAATTCAAATTTAGCGGAGGTCATCACTTTGCAAGATAAAATTTACATCGTTAAATTTCAGCAGTTATTCTTATTTCATTTGTTTGTAGGAAAACCAACGTTGAATGGTATAACTGCAGTTGACGGTACTGGGCGGTTAGGCATCGATATATCTGGATTTGCAGAATGGCTGATGATACCTCATTCAAACGCTGCACCGCAGGATGATACTCGATACGACGTCGGTGGACGTTTGTCCTATACTGTGGGTGGTTCCAATTTCTCCGTGCCCCTTTTACCTGACACGATAACAGTGAAACCTAATCCAAGTCTCGTCGTACATTACTTCCACGAAAAGTACGTGAGAGGCGATGACCCTCTCACTCAGAACGTTATTGAACCTATTGTGCCCTTCACTTTGGCTGTAATGGTAATGAATGCTGGATATGGAATTGCACGTGCTTTAAAAATATCTTCTGCTCAACCTGAAATTATAGAAAATGAAAAGGGGCTTCTCATCACATTTAAAATTATTGGCGCTCAACTTGGAAACAATCCTCTTGCACCCTCACTTACAGTTAATTTTGGCGATATTAATTCGTTGCAAACAAAAACCGCAAGGTGGTTACTAACCTCAAATTTGAAAGGTACATTCTATAATTACAGTGCAACGTTTGAAAACATAAATCCACTTGGTGATCCACAGCTATCCCTACTTGACGAACTTGGATACCATGAGCTCATATATTTAGTTCGCATTGACCTCTCTTCCAAAGACGACGGTCTAGACGACTTTCTTGTGAATGACGTTGTTGACGAAAATGACATGCCAGATAGACTTTTTAACAGCGCTAATGGAAGTGATGTCCATCAAGTACTTGTTGGTAATGTAACGACATTCAAGCTTTTGGACAAAATCACTCAGCCATCTTCGAAAAGATATAAAGTCGTGCAGCTTACAGTTGTTACAAATGCATCCTCTTGGTTCTACGCTAGAGCTGAAAACAAAGTCACAAATCCAAACCTTGCCAATGATGAATATTTGTTAAAAGTAGTTAGAACCGATGGAAGAGAAATTTGGGTGGAGAAAAATGCATGGCAAACCACACATATCAAGAATATGTTCCTGTTTCATTTATTGGACTTTATATCACAAGATAGTAACGAAGCGATCGCAATAAGCTACAACCTTACATTCGGACCAAGAAACATATATGCCCCAAAATTCAGCTCTTCTGAATATATTGCAGAAGTTTCAATTAACGCTGTACTGGGTACCACAGTCTTGACATTGAAAGCACATGACATAGATAACGACACATATTCATTTAAATTCAAGAATGCAAGTTCTGAACAGTTTTCTGTGGAAAAGAGCACCGGAGAAATAACCGTGGCGAAGACATTTACTTCTGTAGGCACTATCACATTTGAGGTTGTCGTTGAAGACTCTGGTATCCCATCCAAATCATCATTTTCGGTCGTGATGGTGAAAGTAAATGATGGAGACATGACCTCATCGCCACTGAATACTACCCTGGTAATACATACTATAACGTCACCTTCAACATCATCAATTAACGCAACTTCCACAAGACTTACTAATGCTATTACAAACGGAACAGTGATTACAACGCATGTTAATCCAAATTATACCGCTTCTACTCTTACCAAGTCGGATTCGATTGTAACTGATACAATGCCATCTTCCAGTTTCGTTGTTGTGACTGAGAAATCATCTACACATACTCTAGCCAGCTCTACAAATATCATAATGTCAACTACGCCAAGAAATGTAACAAACAAAGAGGAACAAGCAGGAAGCACACCCTTTTGGGTCATTCCCACTGCTATTGCCGCAGCAGTTCTTGTATTACTAGTGATAACCATATTAGGTTTAATTTATGCGTTAAGGAAAAGGTCATTGTTAAAAGCATACGTCGTTTGAGTTCATGTCCGTATGGTTCAGTTATTAATAATTAGTGTGGTGTCATTGCAAATAGAAACACTGCTACTACCACTGCTGCTACTACTACTACTCATACTCCTACAGGTACTAGTAATACTATCAATAACAGGGACACATCAGTAGTACTAAAGCCTTTAAAATGAACATGCATTATTGGAATATTTAATTATCAAGAACATATTTTGCGAATTGCAAATAATTTTATGGAACATGTAGCCATCTTATAATACTGCATTTAATGAATTCCATATGCATTTATTATGTATACCAATATCGTATATAGCACAGTCCTTTTTATACATTGCTACTTTTTCTCATAAATCTCATCACAGGAGACCTGATTCAGTCAACCTTCTCTTTTCGACCTAATATTATCTCTGTTCGTTGTTGTTTGTTTCCGATATAGATTCGTTCTCTTAGATTATACCTAAAGAATAGAATAAAATATGTTTTCCTTGATCATGTAATGTTTAGATATTCCAGTATTGATGCCGTCACATACAGGTCGATTCCTGCAATTCACTTGCTTTATAACCACAATGTTGTGCGTTTAAATCATGTAACCTTCCTAATTTGAGTTTATTTCTCTAAGCAGTTTCCTAAACGTGATGAAAATGAGGCATCTAAAATTATATTTTTCAATATATCCCCATTTGCGACACATTTGATCCGATGTTTATACGAAAAGAGTCTACATGAACAAAAGTTAACCATATTGTTGATTTTCTTATCATTGTTTCGATCATGATGAATTTCATACAAATTCTTCCAAAACATATATGGAAGAAGTGTTGGCTAGACTTGACCTCTCATAAATACCAATTGTTTCTGAAATTCGTAAATAATAAGAAAATAGGCATTGTGTTTACGCTGGTCTCAGTAATCTTTTATGCTGTTTTATGAGCTTTTTTAAAATATGTTCAGTCTTATATGATCTCAACTGATTTTTATGAATGTAATCGCACAATTATACCCATTTTGACATATTGTTGTTTTATTGTTCTCTAGCAGCTAGTAGTCAAGATACTTTAATGTGTTTCATCCTCTAACTCGTGTTTAAATGTATTTATAACTTTTTCATTATATTTATTTTTCTTGCATTTTTATTGTTTGTTATTTTCTATCTTATCTCTCTGTATCTTTGCCCAGTAACTTTTGCATTGACCTATGCAACCTAGTCGTGTCGTCAAAATTATGTTCTAAATGAGTTCAGGACCACATACCTTCAAGGTCTTTTTAAAACGATAATTCAAGGTAGGTTATAACAATCATTTTCATTTAAGCTGTTACATTATGCAGATGTCTCATAAAATTGCAATATCAGAGGCTATCAACGCTCGTGCGGTGCTTGTACAAGATTTACACAAAATCTGGATACGCGTTCTGTTCCAATTCGGAACAAGTCTAATATAGCTTAATTATATAAAGGCCATCAGGCAGACACTAATTATTATACCAAATCTAACGAGCTGTCTCAGTCGATCCAGAAGAAGTCAAAAATAAAGCTTATATATATATATATATATATATATATATATATATATATAGAGAGAGAGAGAGAGAGAGAGAGAGAGAGAGAGAGAGAGAGAGCATACAACAGTCCCTTTATCCGTTCCGAATAGTGTCAGAATTACTTTTGAATAGAGTTTAAATTAAATTGTCATTAAATAATTTATAGTTGGTGCATCGGGGAGCGTAGACCCGCGTACATTAATGAATGAGTCCGAATAGTCCTACCCAAGGTATTGAATACCGAACTAGATTCGAACATCTCTGATCGTTATCCAGCTGAACCATATATATATATATATATATATATATATATATATATATATATATATATATATATATATATATATATATATATATATATATATATATATATATATATATACATATATGTGTGTGTGTGTGTGTGTGTGTGTGTGTGTGTGATGTCATATGTGATGTCTAGGAAAATAGGACCAGTTTTTGTCTCTTATCGTTTCAACGTGGCTTTCATTTTTTATGACGTATATCCAATATATTTTTTGAACGAAATCTAGAACATTGCAGAATCTCGATTGCATCTTTTTCAATAACTATAAGTATAATGTATAAATATTTTACAAAATAAATTCCTAGTTTCTATGTTTATGTGTTTTTATTATCGACTCACAGATGCGATAATACACTGACACTTAGTTGCAAATACACCAATAACTTTTTCATTGTGATCTATCAGTGATCTGCAAAATACCCTAACTTAAACATGCAATACGTTTTGTGTTAAATTTAAATGATAATGTGCATAGCATGGCATGAAATAGTTAGTATTTGTAGTGGACTATGGATTAAAGTTTTACGTCATATTCCTAGATACAACGATATATCCTTACTGCACAGGTCGATCTTATACATGTTTCTTAGTAAAATTCAGGATCAAGAAACTATCATGCAGTAGCTAGCGCTCTTCAAGTCTGTGGTTTAGGTCATTTTTCGTAGCAATGGTCACAAAAATGGAAAATGGAATACGTATATATATATATATATATATATATATATATATATATATAGTATTTTGCCAATGATACTAGGAATAGAATGCTCACTTCTGACTCTATACAGATATGGGGTGGATATTTTCTTTTCCTACCTTAATACTATATATATTTCATCATGTGGCACCAACAACGTGATTTGTAAACGAGTGGCAATGCGACGAGTTAAAATATAGCATGTTTGGTACCACAAGATGAAATATATCCCATATTAATGTAGGAAATCAAAAGTTTCTTTTAGTATGTACCAGACTTGATCCAGAATAAAACTTGAAAAAAATATTAAACTTATGTAACGAATAAGTCTGTATTTCACACTTATATCATAAATAAAAATACTGAAAAAAGACTAATATTTTAACGGACACAGACTGGATAAACTTTATGGAATATTTCCTAGCTCAGAGCATGCATCAAAGACATAACCCAACTGTGCAAATGATCAATTTGATATACTCGGAAAACCCAATCTTGAGCATATTATTTCGAGTTATCGAATACACTGTTTTAGAGTTGATACATAGGCTAAAACTCGGTGAAAAATTTTTCCATCGTACGTTTCGTTTGCGTTGTTTGGCCTAAAGCGATATTTTTAAGTAGGACATGTGACCGTGTTACGAATGTAAAGGTTGTGCTTTAACAGTACGAAAGTTACCTGTTTTGACCTAATAACTGTGTAGACGCATCTGTGGTCATATGGCAATGGGCAAACAAGGAAACCCAACGCATGATACATGCAAACAGATACGCATACATATATGTTGTACGACCTGGATATTTTGACGACTTTATACACTTAACAGTTCGTGTGAAGAATGTTTGGAGACTGGCATAGGTTCATGTAAACACGTCACAATGCTCTTATGGTACAGGCGCAGTTTCTCAGTGGTTATCGTAACAACTGCACAAACGAAAATGTTTATAATCCTACCGCTCAATCAGCCTCTGTCGACCTCTTGTCGACACATAAACTAAAGTAAACAACGAGACTAACAAAACTCCTGAAGCTCTATACTAGATGTATCCAGAGAGATTCAAAGTCAGCTATTTTATCCATCTCGTTATTTCATGAGTTGAACATAACGTTTTTATTTTAATTATATTTGTTAATTTTTACTGTTATTGATTTTTATTTCTTTTTTTTTTCTTCTTCTTTTTCTTCGTTTCGATTTTTTCATTTCTGGATGAATGTGGTGGTAAGAAAATATTTTGTTTCACGAGCATTTTGTAAAGTTTGCTAAACATCATCCTCAGTAGTTCTAAATCTGAACCAGGTGTCTTTAAACTTCAACCATGTTTAATCCAGGGCCCGAGTTTCTCTATGCTGATGTCTTCCATGAAATCCAGAGAATACTGGTACTTTTCATCTTACATATTTCAGTCATCTAACCTCGAATAAATATTTTCATTAGGTGACATATTTGCTTCGGAAAACCTATCAAAACTATCTATTAATTCGTAGGTTTGAATGTATGTCCTCAAATAGTTCGGTGTCATGTCTGTGGTTAGGATCTTTGTAGATTTTGCATCACTTGCCTATCATGCCAACAATTATATAGAATATCACCTAAAGATGTGTACAGACTTTAATGTAATTTCAAATGCTATTCCGTTCCCTTCTCTGGTGAATCTATCATTGGATAAACCAGGCATATGCGGCTACGGACAATTTTCTCCGCCTATTAACATCATTGCACTTGGCCTGCGCAAAGAAGGAAGTTGCATCTGCCTGGGTTAAACTATACATTTTACGCTGTTCGGAGTGCTTCCTATGGATTCGTTTTGCAAGATTATTGATGAACAAATGATTATTATGACAAGATAGGTGCTTAATGAACAAGGTACATATTCTTGATATTTAGAAATGCAACTTGCTGTTATTGTGTGCTGTACCTCTTTATTTACAGCTTTAATAATAATGATCTTAATCGTTGTTATCGTTTACCGCAAACCACTGATTATGGCATGTATTTGTTGGATTTTAATATTATCCATTTGAGTTTGTAGACACCATTCATTTGCAGTTTTTTATACGAGTTGATTATACACTTTAGTTTTATTATCTTGTTTCAAAGCAGCTTAAATTGCTCAGCAGTAATCATTTACTGATTAACTATTGACGTTTATCTAGTATGAAATGAGGTAACATGCAAACAGATGGATGTGTTTGATTAGTTTTACTAAGGACGATTCGTTTATCTAATATGAAATGAGGTAACATGCAAACAGATGGATGTGTTTGATTAGTTTTACTAAGGACGATTATGAATTAGTCTTCTTGTGTATTCTTCTCTCAAATGAACAGTATTACTTTCAAAACAGAAACTTTTGAAACTCTCAATTTGTGTTAGTGTTTCATCCCATTTTAAAATTGTATTGTCGTTTGTGTTACAATTTGCTCTGGTGCATTGACTATTTTTAATTCTTTCTTTCTTTATTGTTTACAGATTATTTTCATTCCATAATGCATGTTTATATGTGATCATACTAATCTTGAAAAGAAATAATTCAGAATAATGGTACTTACTTACTCGTTAGTTTTAATTATGTTTAAACATAACAGACAAATTAACTTCTCTTTCAGTCTTTTAGCTTGAAATGGTCCAACGATGCCATTATTATTTACAGATAATCACATTAATATTTATTTTATCAATGTTGTCTATATTGACTGGAAAATGCTTGAACTAATAATTGATTTCAGCTTCTCTTAGGATCATTTTCAGAATAACTATCCTTCTTTCCACAGCATATAAGGTAAACGACAAAACCAGAATCGGAAAGAAACAGATTATATTCAAAACGTGTATACGTTCATAAACGGTATCAATGTGCATATATATGCAGAAAAAAATTGTATGCATGAGCTTCCTGTAGAAGGATTTTACATATACCTGCGCAATGTGAAGTATTCAATTCTATCATGCGTTATTGGTAATGTCTTGTTTTGTATGGTATGTATAATGTCGAATGAGATATCAATATTTATTTTTAATTTTGCCTCTCTTTGATACGTTTAGAGACCACGATCTAAGATACGATTCTTTGTATTCAACTTTCTCTTAGATGTGGTTCTCATAGATCTCATTGGTAAATGGAATTTAGCTCTTACAGATTCAAATTGTCGAGTTTATTGTGTAATGATCCTTTCCAATATAATATACTATAATCAAGGTCAAATATTGTTTTAATGAAGTTCCAAATATTTTCAGTAAGGTTTTGTTTCCAATCTTTATTTTTATCAAACTTATTTACTTTTTAGTTTAAATACGTATTAACGAAGGTTGTAGTTTCATTATGTTTTATTTTCTATAGTGATATCAGGTATCAGCATCCTTGTTTGATTTCTTTATAAATATATTGGCAGTGCTAAATTATTGTTACTTTACGTGCTCTTCGACAATTGACGTTGAACCTTGAAGCCGTCTCTTTTAGGTTTGCCTACACATGTATGCCCTCAAGGACAGTACTCACAGCCTTTCCTCACGGTGAGGTCATGATGTCGCGAAATCTTCAAATTTCAGAGCTGAATTTACCCTAATGGGATCCCCGGGTTTAAACAAAATCATACACACTTTGATATCTACATCAGTGCACCGCACCGAGGTTAATCGACCTCAGTTACTAAAACATGTGAAAAAATCAATTATAAAAGATCTTTCCATACTAACGGTATTGGGTTATTTAGTTGTTTTCTAAATATCTAGCGACATATTAAACAAGAATAAGTAGACGACCAAGCTGACTGTTATGTTGCTATGGCATGATAGACAATTGGTAACGTCTGCTCCACTCCAAAACAACGCAAGCTGACCCACACGGGCCATTCACAAAATCAAACCTAACCTGATCAAAATCATCTGTGTCTTATTATAAGCTGACGTGGCAGGTACAGATAAAGAATTATGTTCCGCCAACCTTACTTTCTTCTTTTAACAAATCCGATTAACACTTTCAGTTTAGGGTAAGGATGTGTCGTTATAAATTACATGTTCAAAGTGATGCATTGAAGTATGTATACAAATTTAAACATTTTTTTATGTTACTTATTTCTGACAATTATATTTATAATTTATGTGGGTTTTAAAAAACATGCATTTCGATAGACAAGGTTAATGCACAATTGATACAAACACGGTTCGTGCGTTTAAAGCAGCGCTCGGTCATCATTTATGCTGCTGCAATTCGAAAGATATAATATCAACGTGAATCTACCACTGAAGAAAACTGGTACGACATTGACCCCATTTGTAGACGGCCTTCCTGTAATGCAATTGTAATTAAAAAGTAAACATAAATTGTCATTTCAAACTTTTACAGTTAAAAGAGTTTTCAGCCACCAAATTATAATTCTTTTAGAATATACAATTTGTGTCTCATCGGCCAAATATATTTTCATCACAAAGGTTACCACTATTTCTAAATTATATGCTGAAGGAAACAAAAACATTTGCCCACTGACTATGCAAAAGTTGCGCACAAGCGTTAAAAAAGGAACTTGTGATTTGTATCAGCAGCTGCTTAAACTATCTAAAGGTTACTCGCGTCTTATAGACTGCAAAATATTTTTAGATTTTGTTCCTACCATTTAAAGATGATGTTTGAAAACAGTTGTTTAAAAATTAAACGGACCTCATTTTTTATAAGACCAGAAACTTTTGCCACACAACTAATTTACTTCAGTCAGTTTTATAAAAAAGTATCAAACTTATTTTAAATGAAAGCAAAATTTAGAGGTTACATCGAAATATCATGCAAGATTAAAATACGGAACTATCTCGTTCTTCACACATATAATCGTTGCACGATGATTAGATTTCCATAAAGAATGACATACAATGTCTCTTTTCAAAAAGCAAAAGACATTTGATTCTGACAAAATTAAAAATAAAGAATTGTATGATTAGTATGGTCAGTGACAGCATAAAGGAAAGATACCACGTTTATGGATAAATTGGACTCTGGGCAAAGTCAGTCTCCTTAACCATTTGTCTAAATATTTACCTGCATATATGTGCTGCATGCAATACATTATTTTTAATTTATATCTTACCAAGTAACCGGAAAGTTCCATTTTTAATTTATGCGATTATGATTTGCAACGCTTCATTAAATTACAACTCATATTCTATGTTTACGGTATATGTTTGAAATGTGATCTTAACGGCTTCATGAAAGCATCTTAAAACATGTCCGTGGAAGTTATGAAATAATTGACCACAGAGACGAAAACTTATTTTAATATATAGAGGTCGTCCCATTTGTGAGTTTTCCATTCTTAACACTACTCAAACAAGGATGATAGATTTACCTTTTGTTTAGTAGAGGGCAGACTAACTGGTTTGATCTGGATAGCAGTGTGACCCTCAATGCATTGCAAGAGAGAGAGAGAGAGCGATCTACTCACCAAATACGCTTAGTTCTGCTTCTGGAGTGGTGACGCCTGGTTGTATTGATACATTTCCGGAAGGTCTGAGTTTTATTTTTATGTCAACGACAACTGGACTTTGACTTGGAATCTATGTTCGGCTATCCTAAAATTTGTTTCATCATAGCTATCATTTATTTTGTAAAATTGATGGGAACAAAGCTGATTAAATTCGAGACACCTTATTAAAACAATCAGTCAGGAACGTGCTTCAATATCCCTCAACTCCTTCCCAAGCATACAGATAAAAGCCAAGAAAAAATATTGAAATTAGTGACAGTGGGAGATATTTATAAAACTGTTAATTTGCTATCTTTCCAGTCTTCTGTCCCTCAGGAAATGGTTGAAACTATTATAACCAAATATGAGAATGTATTTGACAAATAATAACGTAATGCTACGGACAATATCGCTTAAGTAAATGTTTGGTTTGACAAGCAATTGTTAATATACGAATTGATGGAGAAATATGCCTGGCAAAAGCACATTATACACAGTGAAGGATGCAGGCACAATAAATCAGTATATCTTAAGTGTAATAAAGATATATTTGAAACGAGCTGAATTGAATAAAATCGAACTGAATGTAACTAAACTGAACAAATCGTTTATGAAAAACTAACTCGACATCCTTGTCAATGGCTGTGAATATGGGATTACTATAGTTCGCGATGTTCCGCCGTATAGTTCAAGTGTCAGAGATGGTCTGCCGGAGAAGAAAACAGAATTGAAAGCTATGAATCTTGCCTCTAAATATATGTATATATGATATATACTGAGAGTAAAAGATGTCAAAAATTTCTCGACATTTTTGGAGGTTTATTCATTGGATAAAACAGTCAGTAGTTTTAACAAAATCCACCTACTAAAACATTTACAAACAAGAGACGTTTAGACATATCACTTAGAGTAAAGCAGATTCAATGTCGAGACTCCTCTGGGACTCGCAGCTTGCAATCGATTAACCGTAACTGTGAAAGGTTTATTACGTAGTATAATATAATGTTTTTATTTCTATGATATTCGATACATATGATTCCATTTGTATAAATATCGCATTTTATTACTTGAATGATATTTACTGGCGCATATATGTAAAAGTTAACTTGTGGCAGTTAATAATGTACCATAGTAACCATCGTGTGTATTCTTTTGTCTTTGTTTTATGTTTCGCTGTTGGTTTTGAGGCATCGAGAACTAGGTTCGTGTAATACAATAATGTGTAGAAAGCCAGGCCAAATTCATAAAATATAATCACAACAAGTTCGGTTGAATTTTTATATTCATCCATTTTAGATTCTTTAACATGGACTAATTGTTTATACATTTGGAGTATTTGTTCTGTTTGGATGTATACGTAATATATGTGGTCAGTGTTAACACCTACGTCTTTTCAAATAAAACTGCACAACAGTAGTAAATAACTGTTCTCAAACTTATCTATGAGTTGAAATACATTATGTCAATTTTCAAATGTAAATTCACCGCAACAATATTGAAATATAACACCTTATCTTAATTGTTGAATTTAGTTGAATTCATTTTATTTGATTAAATTGGTTATTTGCAGCCATGATCTTGCTTAATATGTCGTCCGATAGATGGGAATGGTACAGATACCAAACCAGGTTGTCATCGCTGTTCCATAAATAATGAGAAAGCTTTGACGTATTATTCATACGGTTAAGTAGCAGCAAGAGCATTAACTTAACAAGTTTAATTTATAAAAAGCTACGCTATAGACGGAGTAACAAGGAGCAAGAATTAATGTGTATAATGAATACCATTAACGCAAAATGGTCCAAAAATTTGATTATCTAAAGATAGTTGTTTTGACGTGCATTGATTCCATTTCCAGTTGTGAGACACGAACTGTATTAGAACTTCACCGAAATTTCTTAAATGACATATTTGATCGAAAAGACTTTTTGCATAGATTCTTTGGGAAACGATTTTTACTTCAGTTATTCTTACTGTATTGTTTTATTTTCCTTTTCCTTGACAAGTCTTGTTCGACTCAAACATTCAGGAAAGTATACACCATAAAATAAATTTTGTACCGATTGGTTCGAATGATAAGAGACTGAAATTTTTGTTGTTGTTGTTGTTGTGGGGTTTAACGCCATTTTTCAGCACGATAGGCTATACATGGCGGCCAGTATTGAATTATTTAAGTATCAAATGTGATAATATATTAAACATAAATATGTATGACGTTAATCGTTGTTTCGATAAAACAGATTTAAAAGAAATGGAGCAAGCGGTAAACCTATAAACGAACTTTCATACGTCCTAGCGCTTTTTGTGAACCTTGCTTAATACAGTTTGTTACATTATGGTCAGTAGCAATTTGTCGAAGCGAGTTTTATGGCATTTAGAAGCACTTTGCATATTGCAATTGCACATTTTAACCGGCCTCGTTGTTCGGCACGATATTTACTGTATTCATCGTCCTACCATTAATTCATGTTGTTTTTATTACTACAACACTAAGTGGGTAAACCTTGATTGAATAAATAAAACAGATTATATTAAATAAACTGAAATATACATCTTCTTCAGAATGATTCCCTAAAGAGCAATAGTGTGGTACACATGTTAAAAATCAAAACAATAATAAAGTCTTTCTTTATCTTGTGAACAAATACTAACATAGGAACATTAAGAGCCAAAAATATGGCTCCGGTAGTCATGACATTCGGAAAAAATCAAACAGCAAAGAAAGATAATATAATAAAATGCAAAAAGAAACAAGCATACAACTTTGGTTCGGCTACAATTTATTTACTAGACTACGTGAATAAATGTTATTTTGTTTGTACAAATGGGCATGCAGTGAAAACATTCGTATCAGCGAGGGATTTTCTAAAGCCTACCCAAACCTTCACCTCCCATGTAAGGCAATGTTTCATGCGTCACTATTGTTTGTGTTGATAGTCTTACGTTTCATATCAGTTTAATTATGTATATTGGCATCTGTTCACAGCAGACAGTATATGCGGTCCCTGTAGTTATGTTTAGCATAGTGTCGACTCTACACAATGGACCACAACATTTATACTATGTTTTTCTTTGAATATCATTTATATGAACGCTAACATGTATTTCACACTTTCGCGTAAAATCATTCTTTGTACGGAGTGATTATATATCAGTATAACTTATATATATAATTCGATCAACGTGAAAGAATTAAAATTAACTGTCAGTGTGTTTAATCCTAGATCAACATCCTTAATGTATTATCAATTTCACATTAATCCGGATCATATCCAATGGTATTCCTAACGAAGACTCTAATGCACTTTTATGAGAGCACCACAGAACAGATATTTTATCTAAATATTTGTGTTTCAAGATAGTTTAAATCAAAGTAGAATATCACTGAAGTCCTTCAATATTTCATAGAATCCAATTCACTTGTTTAAATTTGGCAAGTAATTTAATAAGTTCACAATAGTTCAACAAACTACGATTTATTTATACTGAATAGTTTACTCTCTGCAATTTCAATGAACAAGTTATCACTAAATCTAACTTCCTCTCACGATTCTTACAAAAGATGAACATAACAGTAGAATGACACGCTGCGTATTTAAGTCTCTTATATACCCACCATGTGCGCATCGAAACAACACTCTGATTCACTAAAATATTCCCAAACATTTAAATCATGTTATTTTGAAACTTGTTAGCAGTGACTTCTGACCTTTTCATAATATTGATTCAATCAACTGCTAGTGCTCTCACGATATATGTAGAGTTCACGTGCTCTTCTTGGATCAAGTGATGTTTTCATAACTTGCATTCATACTTATTCTTGCAGTACATTGACCAAAATCGTTGTTTATTTTGACCTTGGCAATTAACCATGACTTATTAATGGAAGTTTCGCAACCTATTGCATATGTAATTTTACTAATTTTTGATCAAGTCAAACATGAAACGAGTAACTCAGGTCCTACCAAGGCGCCGTAATGTCGCTGACGGGGGATATGTATTTACAAATTATGAATAATCAGATACAATCTTCTCTACTCAAGCTTTACAGAAACAACGCAAGCTATTGGGGACGATAAGAGAGACTCGCTCTTCTATGACTTTGTGTTTTAGTGTTCCCTGAAAATATACAATTTTATTCTTACATTCAGGTGTTAACACTGAATACAATCTATTTGGGTTAGTTAAGCCATACAATATTAAGCTGGATATATTTAAGCTTTGTTCGATTTGAAGCTTCATCACCCATTTAGGAGAAAAATCTATTGAGATATAGACAAATGTACCTTACCATTAGACTGGCAGGATCATATGCTTCCTGCATTGCTGAGTGCACCAAAAGAAATCGCTACCCCTCAGCAGAACTCATCTAGAGATAACATATGGTCTGGTCTCTCGATTGTGTAACTCTCGTCTAAAGCTGCAATAGCATCTTGAACTATCAATTTTTATACCACTTTAGCTACTAACCAAGAGTCAACCGTTTAAGTTTATATGCTTTTATGACACAATTTATTGTTTCCCTGGTAGACCAAAATTATTGCATGTGGAATGGGATACAAAGCACAAAACGGTAAATATATGCATATTTATATGTATCGAAAACCACATCTACCTAATTAGCTTTATATATGCCTTAATTCGTAGATATACACTGAAACAGATGCGAGGTACCGTGCAAACAAACATGAAACCCAGCCACGTCAACGGTGTTCAAAATTTAGATCAAAAGTTTATACCAATATGATATTCGCAATTCTCTTGTACACCATCCATTTGTAGCCCCCCTGTACAGCAAATCTACTGATGTTCCATTTACCTTCCAGATCATTTCTGAGGTACTGGTAATACCATAATGTCCATAAGCTATCCATCCAGCTGAATATAGATATAATGATAGATAGACTGTATAGATAGATAGATAGTACTTTAAATCAAACGAATATCTTAACACAATGTATACTAATTGCACTGCTTTTTTTAATAATGTGGGTTGTAAAGTGTAATGGTTTTAAACAGGCATCCCTTGTAAAACTGTGGTTACTCCGTACTAGATGTAAAAGAGGTTTTGGTTTCGGAGCTTGTAAAACCCTTTATTTCCGGTTTGTCTAGGACAGTTCCTATTAATTCCGAGGTTGTCGGCAATGTTTTTGCTGTAATGATCACTTATTCTCCTTTCGTAGATTACATACACGTTGCTTAGTTGTCTTTAATAATTCCTATTCAGAATTTTGAATATCAATCACAGAGTTCGCCCAAGTCGAGTGTAGAAAATGCTTTCAATATTTGTAGAATTAAGGGTGACAAGGCATCAACGAATATAGTGTTAACTGTGCACTTGTGTACAAGGATAGATGTGAATCATTCAACAGATTCAACTCAGTACTTTTATTTCATGCTTTTCAACTGACCACATTATGGTAGATATTTCAGGGGTCCTCTCATTTGCTATACTGGTAAAAGCATTGTAAAGGATGCATAAACATTTTCCAGGCTCGAAATAATTTAGTAAAGGTTATCAAGCGAAGTGAACGAATTTACTAGCAATAATGCAAATAACTTCCTTGAATCTCAATTAAAATATTCGACATTTTGATTTTCAGAAAGGGCAATGGACAATGCGTGGATATTTTTCAAATGTTCAATGGTACACTACTTAGTATTTTATTTCTACCTTGCATATCATTTCTGTTTTGTTTGATGAATTTATTTCATCTCAGGTTGTAAGTTGCCTCTGCAGTGAAACACTGAAGCAACCTAGTAGAAAAAAGAGTGCCTCTGCTTTCCCAAGGGATTGACGTTTTATTTTAAGATTTGTCTGGTAAATGAGACTTTGTACCAAATACATAGTGATTTTATAAAAAGATCTTACAAGTGCACTGGTATGTTGTGTGCTCTTCTTATATTACAGTCTTTTCCGAGTTCCGGAACACGTTAAAGATTAACAGTAATTAAAAGAAATCCATCATGATATTTCTATTTTTGCCTTAAGTTACCAATTTCAACATGCACGTCTCATTATAATAAAACATAAGCATGCTTATGTTTTGAATCTTATAATCTTGATCAGTAGCAAAGAACGAACGCAACAAAGCCGAACTTAACAGAAGAGAATAACAACAAAGTACATATCAAACCTAAGATAGTTTTTCATTAATCATTTTATTCATTTGTCCACAATTTTCAACTCTATAAACAAATAATTTTGAACCATATAACAAAGTCATATCTTTCTGTTTACTTGTGTTACGTTGAAAATATTTTCCTTCTTTTTATTACACGTGTTGTGAATTGTATCGCAGTCAATCCTGCAAATTTCCAATCAGATTCAGACTGAGTGTGTTTAAATTTTGAATAGTTTTGTTTATTATCTTCTACAAACTTCAACTTAATAGTAGCACATTAGATATTTAGACGATTTAGCACAGTGAAACTAACGTAGCTAATTAAACCGTATTCTGATGCATTATTGTTTTACTGGAAAACTAAGAAAAGTATATATTTTCCCATTCAGAAAATGTATCTTAGTTTCGACATGACTTTGAAGTTGTTCTTTGAAAATAGATTTTTCATTTGTTTACCGAATACACTGTCGTTCGCCAATTTAAAAATTTCTTTTTGAATTCGTTCGTGGCTCTTTGTCGCAAATTTGTTTTGAGCTAGCTCCAGGAATTCCATACTCTCTCATTGTTTAGCTGTATAGCTACCCATATGTAAATTTTTACATTGCTGAAGCGAATAATTTGTTTAATTTTATTTTTTCTACGCACTGTAACTGTTAAATTAGGGTTGTTTTTGTTGTTCATTGAAATATTGGTTATATATGCTTCATTCCTTTTAGAGGTGGTAAAATCATTTATGATGACACAGGATAGTTATTACAGTAATTGTTCAAGGCATGTGGCACTTCCAAATACATTCATAAGGTGAACCCAGCTTCATTATCTTCTGGTTTGTAATAAGGTGGTCTTCTATCCATGTAACATACTCGACTTCTGCACAAGTTGTTGTAGTCAACAATGCACGACTAAATATAATAGGTGGCTGCGCCTATGTAAAAGTGAAGAATTTGGGTTTTGACTTACTGCCTTCGCCTTTATTCATTTTTAGGGCTTTTGTAAGCTTTATTATCCACATAGTGTTCCTGGTGATACTTGTCCCTCCCATTTGACTCTAAATCATTGGAAACGTTATATAATTTTCTACTGTTATGTTCTAAATTGGCGAGCCTAAAATTAACGTTATGAACTTATCCTGTAACACTGAATTGATTATCAGTGTCATTATTTGGTGTGAATAATGTTGCAGCTGTATTGAACGTATTGAATATAGTGTATGCTTTGCTTCTGCCATTGATGGTCTCCGTTCTATGTACTTTGGTGACATTGAAACAAACACTCCTAAATGGAACGAATTTCAAGTAAGTTGATTATATGAGCAGCATGACAAACATTTGTAAATTCGGATGTCCAGAGTTACGTATTCAAATCTATCAAAAACCCGTTTTGTGCAATCTGTAATCTTCTGGTCAAATTGTGTATGATTTACATTTGATGTAATGTTGATGAAATAATTCATCTCAAGTTTCGTCCTCAAAATATTCGCCAAACTAGTAACCTAACTTAAGTACCTTTAACTGAAAGTGACTACTGATTAAACTTTGATATTTAGCACAGTTAGTAACTTTGAGTAAAATTTAATTGGGAAGAACCCAAGTGCTTAAAGTGAATTACGTTTCCGCTACTGCAATATAATTGCCCAAATAATGCCTCTAATGCCCTAACTGTTTATGAGACATGTGTAATCTTTCACAACACGCTAAAAACACAACATATAGAGATATCTGCTTTAACGTCATTTAGGACTGAAGAAAAAGTAAAGAGAAAATACCAATATTTAAAAACTATAGTTCAAAGCTGTTATTTAATGACAGCCTTTATTAGCCCAACCAAAAAATCAACTGAAAGAGACTACAATTATTAAAAAGAGACTTGAAATGCCAATATTTTAACGGCTTGTCCTTTTCTCTTAAACGTTTCAGAAGAGTATATGTTTCTTGATCATTTAGTTAAGGCTTTTGTTCACTTAACAATTTTTGGACACCCTACCTTATTCCAATAGAAATGCCTTTCGACGCCCAAGGCGCATGTGGGCGCATATGGATGCCTGTACACCATCTGCATTGTAGTGCGTTTTGACGCCTGCAGTAACACTCGGCAATTTTGACCTGGTTTTTGTCATCTTCGCGTAAGAGACATATCCTAATTCTTCTTCTTCTTCTTCTTCTTCTTCTTCTTTTCTTCTACACAACCCAGGGATTCCTTTATGCCCATTTTTATCTCGCTCCCTGCTTTCGAGTTAACCTCAGCACATATCTGGTTTCAGACAAATCGTTTTTGAACTGTACTGTCTTTATATCTATGTTAATAAGTGGTTTGACTACTTTAGGATACATTCAATATTAAATAGAATATATTAAATAAATTATAGATAAGGAACAATTTCAAAATAACTCTATGTACATAAAATTCATCAAGAGCATCGGGATAATGAATAGCATAGTTCAGTTTTGGTACAGTTTACATATTATTGCTCTTTGCTTGTGTGCAGTGGACGCAAATTCATCAATAAAGGGAGACAAAATGAGACAGTAATTTACCTCCTCCACTGCTGAGTCTAGCAGCATGAAACAAAGTACTGCTATTGTAGGTACATGATGCTGAGAACTGATCAGTTCTTAAAGTCTCATTTTCTAATCCCAGTGGACGGTTACAAACTTCTGAAAAGAAGTAAAGACGTTAAATACGTCATTTGAAAATGAACGCCTCCAGATTTTAGTAGAGATCAAATAGTGAGACATGTATAAGGTTTAAAACTCTTTGGTTGCTAAAGCAATGTGCACGTACCGACTAATGTTCGAGATTTTCATATACAGGTTTTGTACATGACTTTCATACGTCTCATGAAAATATTAAATGGCCGGAGATTGTCAGCCAGAGAGTACTCCAAATAGCAGACTACGTGGTACGTACTCCAAATAGCACAGTACGTGATACGTACCCCAAATTCCATTGTAGTTGATACATAATTCAAATATCATGGTACGTGATACGTATTTATTGCTTTTATTAAGTATTTTTTCTTCCATTATCTGGATGACATGCCCAAAATACTTTCGTGCAAATTAATGCAAGAACTGAGAAGATGCATCCTATAATATCGAATGTTTCTCTTACTTTTTTATTCAAGGTTGAAGACTTGTCCCTCACTACTATATAATCGGTTAAAGTAATTCCACATATATGTTAGGTCATCCTACTCTAAAACGAACAGTACGTTGAAAGGATTTAAGCGACACGGAATGAATACTCAAAGTTCATCTTTTCACGATGGGGATTTTTCGAACACCGTTATCATGAAATTATTGCCTACATTTTGATCCTGTATCTTTTACATTACACATAAACAAGATTGTTGCATCATCTAGCTGTATGTATGTGAAACGTCCTGATATAACAAACCATTCTGGTACATAGATGGAGTCTCCGTGATTATATCAGCTTTTAAGAACACTAATACCAAACAATATATGGGATATAATTCTCCCGAAAAATACCATTTACAAAATTTATACTTAAACAACACACTTATCAAAAAGATTATTGTTGGATACCTGCAATGTACATTGACCAAGAAATCTTTGTTGACAGTAAATACGACCAAGTTAGCGCCATTCAGAGAATAGCAGCACTCATCTCAGATTTAGTTACAATTTTATGTGGCCATAGGGATTTACAAACAGACGTCGACGCTCTAATAAATACAAACACGGCTATTTTAAAACGTTGGTATTTCTTCAGTATTTTATCCATATGGCAAGTGATACGAACATTCATTCTAATGAAAACACAAAGGAAGTGGCTTGACATGTCAAAGATCAATTTTTCTATAGAAGTGATGCATTAGAAAAATGGACAGATTAATATCGTTAACACATGCATTCACACTAACATTCTTATATAAAACGTGTCATGGAAACATCTTGGAATCAAAGACAGTAATATGCATGAGTATTTCTCAACACAATTTACCGTTTTCCTTCATATATGGCCTACATGAATGGTGCGAGTAATGCTGTCTGGGTCTATAATATATTGTGCTTAAGCCAGCGACCAAATGACGAATATGTCACTGCAAGTAATGAAGCATACATCAGTATCCGCAAACTGTAATCTGTTATACGGAAAGAAATATCAAAAAGTTATAAAAGAAACTTAACCACAATGATCGGATGCTATGTATTATGAAAACCCCGTGTAATATACATTACACATGACCCTTAGACAAAACTACCTAAAGAATCCGATTATGTATTGGATAAACTACATATGTTTCACTTTCATCGTCACCACTAGACGTTTGTCAAACAGTCGCGTACATATCATAAAATGCTATACCTGGGTTACGACTCTAGTTTCAAAAGTACTTCCATGATGGTATCATGACGATTCTATGCCACACCATTAAAGCAGTTACAAATAACACATGTATAAAGTATCAGACACTAGGGTTCATTTTCCACAGATTTTATCAATACCTGTCGCATTAAAGTAAATAATTTCGCTTGAATCATGTCAATAAAGATAAAATAAAATTTGCAGACATTCAGTTCCGTTTCTTTGGGAAAAAAGTCCAAGTATATGAGTCTCCAAAACAAAGAATACAGTATTTAGTAACAGAGTTTTATCAGTGAAAAATTCATGCAAGATAAACAATATCACACTAGGCATGTCATACGAATATTTCAACATGTGTGTGTGTGTGTGTCCTAACACTAACCTCTTAACGCTGAGCTCCAAGCGAGGCAGCTGTTAGTACCATTTTTATAAGTCATTGATATAACGTGCTTGGTTTTCGAACCCGCGTCCTCTAGCATCAGTATCGGACTCTCTAACGACTAGGCCACCGGAGTGGTATTCCATTTCAACATTATTCAGTGTTCAATAAATTGTCACGATCAAAATCAACATAGCATGTTTCGTCACATCCATCTTTGTCATTTTCTGTCCTTATCATCTTTGCTTTCTGTTGTTAACTTTGTCATCGCCGTCATCGACAGACGGACATTACTGCCCTAAACGGAGTTACACATTTTCGAACCACATTCGATGGTACGAATGGAGTTTGGTCTGAATTAACAGAATTAGAGGAGTTTAGCGATACTGTGCTCAAGAGCGCGCACGTGTACACTTGCATACATTATTTGCATGACGCAGCGTTGGCACGGTAGTTTGGGAGCTTGCTTCATCTTCAACCCCCAGCCCCAGCAACCAGTAACGGAAAAGATAGCATTCCGATAATACCGGTAATATTCATACATAATAGAATCATTGATTCTAAGAGTACTTAGTTCTTACATAATGATAAACTTGGTATGAAAAATAATACACAAACTTATAGATCCCTAATTTTAGCCTTATCAGATAACGACAATAATTGTAATATGCCTCAAGTTTGATATAGATATTCAAAGACTGTTTCTCTCTGGAGGGGAAATATTCTTTCGCTCTTTTGTACTTATCTCTTGGTTGTATTGCAAATAAGCTTCGCCTCAAACTTTCTCTATATCCTTTTTCCAATTAAAATTGTGTACTTGGGTACTTTCGATCACAACTCTTGATAATTTTGTGAATATGGTATGAAATTATTAGAATATTTAAAATGAAAAGTAATGTAAACAGAAAAACTATTTTTTTCAAGTTCTCCTCTCCACCACCACCCACCCACAGAAAATTCTAATATTTTCATACTCTACAATAAAATGCCAAAATGCCCGTACGTCCAGCATAAATAGCGCATTGTTAATGAAAGTAAATGGAAATGATATCTACTAATGATACTGTAGCGGAAACTCCCTCGGCTACACTACCCCGAGCCTCGCTGTCTCGGGTTCTTTAGGATAGGTCTTTGCATTTGGAGTGATACCCCACCTATCTATCTGACGACTGGCGCTCCAAAGTGCCACATATCTCTACCCAACGGGATACCGTCTTATTCCTGGCATTTTGTCGCCGACTGGGTTATCGATTGAGCCGCTGAGTCGTCCTCCTGGTTCGCCTTCTGTATCACTGAGTGGGTCGCTGCGTCGAAAAGTCGTCGACTGAGTCGCTGACTGTGTTGCTGAGTCCCCAAGTGTGTCGCATGTGTTGCTGACTTGGTTGCTAATTCGCCGACTGGGTTGCCGAGTCAGTAGAAGTGTGGTCAACTGTATCGCTAAATTGGTCGCAGAGTTGACGACTGTGTCGCTGAGTCATTCGCAGAGTCGTCGACGAGGTTGTGGTCGCTGGTAGTTACGAGATAAAGATTGACAGAGAGAGACGAATAGTGCGAAATTATGAGAGAAGATATATATGTGTGTATCAATGGTCCTTCAAAGGTAAAACGGACAGAATTGTGTATTCGTATCTTATACGTGCACACATACTAGAATATGGAGCGCCTACATCTTCAGTTGTGTCAGCATGTTGTTACGAGTCTATGCTCTTGAAATAAGTAACAGAAAAGAGTGATGACAACAAACCTCGTAAAATTAAACAATTAAGTTTTTTACCTAAAATACTAAGTGAATAGAAGAAAACGAACTTACGGTATTGCGAATTAAGTCCAAAACTAATCCAGGAATTCAAAACACAAGTCCTACCAATGAAAAGTTCTACGTAACTCAGAGTTCAAATCTCGATGGAATCCAAGATGGAAGACAAGACGATGACGTCTGTAATAATCAGCGTTGTACTGATGTGTCAAATTTCTCTTGTAGAGTCGCAGAAAATATTATTCCAGTTATTGAATTCTGTGTAATTTCAAAATAATGTCTTTGTCCAAGAATTAACAGAGCACTTATGTATTTCCAGGGAAGCGAATCACTTTAAATTTGAATAACTTGAAGAAAATGTTTAAAAAAAACTCACCCCAAACTGGTCACAGCATAAAACAGCAAGAAGTCTCAAGTGTTAACACGCAACTAATACAATTCTTATCATAACATCAGCTATAAAACTAACCACAACGCAAAACATTCTTGGATGAAGGCTTAGAGTTCAATTATCTAGAAAGAAATGGAAGTTTGTTACATGTCAAATATCACGTCGACCAGCTGTGACCTTGACTCAACTTAAAGATTATTACTCTGAGAAAGAATATTTTTAAACATTTAAAAGATTGTTTACTAAAACTGTCACTGATTGTGAAACAAGGTCAGCTGAAAGATCCAATGCATAATTTATTAGTTGTTTACGTCCAAAATATATTTTAAAAAACAAAAGTCAGAACTGAACTCATTTAAACAAAATTATATTATAGTAGCATGTAGTGGAATAAAATTAAAAAATCTGAAGCTAACAAACAAATAATTAAATTACATATACAAAACAAAGTGACAATATACACGGACAGACAGTTCAGTCTTGCGATTTGTATCTTTGGTAATAACTAATGTTATGATAAGAATTATATCAGTCGTGCTTAAGCACTTGAGACTTCAAAATGTTTTATGTTGTGTATAGTTTGGCGCTTGGAGTTTTTATTTTATTCAAATTATTGAATTTAATTGATTGTTTTCCCTGGAAATGCAGACGTATTCTGATAATTCTTGGACAAAGACATTTACTGGAATTTATACGGAATTCACAAACGGGAATATTTTCTGTGAATCAACAAGAGACTGTTGACACATCAGCACAGCCCTGAATATTACAGACGTCATCGCATTCCATCTTGCGTTTCATCGGAATTTGAACTCAGATTCACTTAGAAATTTTCATTGATAGGATTTGTGTTTAATTCTTGAATTATTTTTGGATTTAATTCGCAATTCGGTAAATTCTTTTTTCTCATTTTCACTATTTCTTCTAGGGAAACAAATTATTTGTTAAATTTTACAAGGCTTGTTGTCTTCACTATTTTCTGTTATTTCTTTTAAGAGCATAGACTTTTAACAGAAAATTAGGGTACTCGACCTTGGGATATGAATTATGGCTTTAAAAAAATTCAAAATCCTTTGTTTTTGATATTTAAGTTCCCCTAGATTCGAAATTTTAAATCCCGAGTATTATTTCACATTTTACAAATCTTTAGTGGAATGAACAAGTTTTTTTACAATGTCATCAAAAGTGGACATCTTTCTTTCAAATCCTACACAGAGGCAGTTAGACTGTTTAAGAAAAAATGTGTCGATTCAGCGTGCCAGAAAATATGATATTTCTGAGGCAAAGCTTCTTAAACTAAGCAAGAAATAAAAAATAGTTTGGTCAAATATTTGGTGGAAAATAATGTTTTGGATCAAAGTGTTTTGATCAGTAAGTCTGTATTAGACTCTGACATAAAAGTAAAGGAATTAAAATTAAAGTACAAGATGGAATTAGAGTTTAGAAAGCTGGACCTTCAGAAAGAAGAAAAACAATCGCAGTTGCAACTGGAGAAAGAGGAGAGAGAGAACCAATTGCAGATTCAATTGGAGAAAGAGAATAGAGAAAGAAAAATATACAGTTGCAAATGGAAAAGAGGGGAGAGAGAAACAAATGCAGTTATAATCGGAGAAAGGGGAGAGAGATAGATGCAAATACAAATGCAAAGTGATAAGGAAGAAACGGAATATCAGTTTAGATTAAGAGAATAAGAGCTGGCAAATGAAAATCACATTCCTACTTCAGACACAAATTCAAATTTTGATATTACTAAGAACATTAAGTTATTGACCCCTTTTAGAGAAAAAAAAAGTATATAAATATTTTCCTTATTTCGAAACAATTGCTAAAAATTTAAAATGGCCAAGGAAGCATTGGACTCAGTTATGACAGTGTGCACTTTTTGGCAAAACCCGAAATATCTATGCATCCCCGTCGGTACAGCAAAGTGCCGAATATTATCTGGTTAAAGAATTGGTCTTAATGGGTTATGAGTTAGCCCCTAAGGCTTATCGGCAAATATTCTGGAACTATAAAAAAGAAGCTGAATAAACTCATGTCGACTTTGCAAGATATAAAGAGCAGTTATTTGATAGGTGGTGCTTAGCCAAGAAAGTTGATCAAGAATATGAAAATCTGAGGCAACTCGTATTACTTGAAGAGTTCAAGAACTGTGTCCATAAGACTTATCTTGATGAGCATCAGGTCGACACCTTGGAAAATGAGGTTCGTACTGCTGACGAGTATATCTTAGCTCATAAAGTTTCTTTTGTAAATAAGTCTTCCGCCAGCCGTCGTCTCGTAAAAAGTATTTCAGCCTGATACGAGCAATTCCAAATTTCCATATGGCACAACTTTTAGAAATCATGTTTCTGATAAGAATGATCAAACATCCTTATCTCTTCCTACGTGTATATATTGTTATAAGAAATGACACGTCATTCCTAATTGCTACAAATTGAAAAATAAGTAACAGAATCAAAATAGATATATTCCAGACGCTCTTATTTCTCAGAGGTGAAAGTCACTGTTATGTATTGAAAGCAATACATTTGTTGGGTCTAATAAACCCCAGTCTGATTTCATTATGGAGAATTATGAACCATTCGTACAAAGGGTTCTATATCACTTAATAGTGATTCAGCCAAACCCATCCCTATTAAAATTTTATGGGACACATGAGCTTATCAGAGTCTCTAATTAGCAGGTATTTTGCCATTTTCTGAGAAGTCTTCTTCTAATGAGAGTTTTCTTATTCAGGAAGTAGAATGCGGCTTTGTTAATATTCCTCTCCATTGTGTAAATTTGTTATCAGACTTAGTCTCAGGACCCGTGACAGTCGGAATAGTGCATTCTTTACCCGTTGAGGGCAATCATTTATTACTAAGCAACTACCTAGCTCGAGATAAGGTTGTGGTTAATCAACTTGTAACTGAGAGGCCTTGTTTGGATCAGAAAGTCGATCGTGTTGAAGAAGTATTCGCTGATTTATACCCACCTTATGTAGTTTCTAGAGCAATGGCAAAGAGAGCTCTTGAGAATGACGTTGAACAGGAAAGTATTCCTTTAACTGACGTATTAATAGGTAAGGATTTTGTTAGAGATCACGTTCACTTCTTGTTCGGATCAATCAATATGTATCGATCACATTGATCCTCTTTAAACTACTCATTCTATTTAGTATAATCAGGCTAACGAACGACAGACACTTGTCGTCGAACAGGAAAAGTTCATGACATCTCCCGTTTGTTTCAAAGAGCCATTAGTGAAACTGAAACTACAGAAGTACATGTTACTTTTTCAATCGACAATAAGATTCTTATGAGAAAATGGAGACCTCCCGAGGTACTTCTTGATAACGAGTGGACCGTGAACTATCAATTTATAGTTCCAAAATCATCCAGACAGGAAAGATGTAGTCTGGCCCATGAGACTCCTGTAGCTGGTCATTTAGGGATTAACAAGACCTGTCACAAGATCTTGAATCACTTCTACTGGCGAAATATTAATAGTGATGTTTATAAATAAAGTAGTTCTTGTCATACTTGTCAAATGGTAGGAAAATCAAATCAGAAGATACCTAAGGCTCATTTGCAACATATTCCTGCATTTGACGAACCATTTAGCAGAAAATTAGTGGATTGTGTTGGTCCCTTACCTAAGACCAAGTCAGGCAACCAATGCTTGCTGACCATAGTGTGTGTGTCAACGGGATTCCTAGAGACAAATCCTTTGAGGAATATTAAAACTAAAACAATAGTAAAAGCTTTGATAAAGTTTTTTACTCAAATTGTCCTTCCCAAAACTATCCAATCTGATCAAGGGTCAATTTTTATGCTTGGAATTTTCCAGCTTGTTATGCATGAATTTAAGTCAAAAGTGAAATTATGGTATGACAGAACTTCAATTGAGAGAACTTTTGAGTCTGGTGATAGAGTTATCTCTCTTGCTAATTCATCAGAATTTTCTTCAGATTAGGTATTACGGCCCTTACAAAGATAAGAAGAAAGTGAATGAGTCAAATTATAATAACAGTGCTCCTGGGATGTAAATAAATTAAAGAAGTACCAGTATACTGAGACAGATATCCAGGATAAACATTCAATAATTTTTAGTTGTACCTGTCCCACTCACTGAAGATTTAAGCGAAGGAATGGAATAGGACTATAATGATTTTGGAGTAACCAATCTTCGGAATTCAGAAATAGTGAATAATCTAGACCAGAAACTTTTACATTTTCAACCCGAAGAAAGGAATGAACTTAAACAGTTTTAACTTGAATGTGAGCACTTTTTAACAGATGTTCCTTCAAGAACAAAGACAATTACCATGACGTTGAAATCGTATATTCTACACCTGTGAAACAGCACCCCTACAGGATAAACCGTCTCAAATAAGAATACTTGAAAAACGAAATTCAGTATGTGCTGAAAAATGATTTCACAGAGTCGAGTAAAAGTGACTGGCGTCCACCGTGTATACATGTTCCGAAACCAGATAAATCTTTCCGCATGTGCACTGATTATAGAACGGTGAACAATGTCACTAAAAAAGATTAATTTCTATTACCAAGATTTGATGACTGCATTGATAAAATTGGAAATGCCAAATATGCCACCAAATTTGACCTTCTGAAACGATTTTGGCAAATTCCACTGACGGAAAGGGAAAAGCAAATATCGGCATTCGTGACTCCAGATGGACTTTATCAATATAAAATGATGCCGTTTGGGATGAAGGGTCGTAAAGTACTTTTCAACATTTAATGAACATGATTAACTCTGGTAAATATAATTGTGATGCTTACATCGATGATGTTATCATCTGGAACGATACCTGGGAAGAACATTTAGCGACAGTTCGGAAATTCTTTGACAGACAATTACTTGATCCAAAAGTGAGTTTTGCCGTGTTTGTGTAACATTTCAGAACATATTGTGGGGCATGGACACGTTAAACCCATAGCTGCTAGGTCAAGGCTATATTTTAATGCCCTGTGTATATCGGTAAAAAGCGACTGATGCGATGTTTGGGTATGGCGGGATACTATCGGAAATTTTGTTTCAATTTTTCTATAATTGCTTAAGCCCTGACAAATTTATTGAGCAGGAAAGCCAAGTTTCGTTGGACTGAAAAAAATGTCAGGAGGCTTTTAATAAGTTAAACGCACTACTTAAGAGTGCACCAGATCATACATCTCCAAACTTCAGTCAATCGTTTCACTCTCAAAGAGTTACAAGACTCTTGATCAAACTCATGACATTTTCATTTGCTGAGAACCAGTATCTACTTTTGAATCAAATGATATATAGTATCTACTTTTGGACCAGATGAAATCCACTATGGACTTTTGGACCAGTTGAGATCCAGTATCAACTTTTGAAATACTTGCCTCAGAAAGCCCGCAACACTCTGACGAACATTTGCAATATAATTTGGGAAACTGGTGTTATGTCTTTTCAATTTGTATTGTTTGTTGGCTCTTTGCAATGATATGTGTTATGTATATCTGTATTTTGTATTTGGTCTTTGTCCAAAATAAATTGAATGGTCTACCTGACTTGTGGCATTTATTTTGTAAACAACATAACTTATGTCTAATATTTCTCAATGATAAAAATTAAATATTCAGATCAATATTAATTAAAAACATGCTAACGTTAGTTTGAATTAAATGTACAGTCATGATTCTGATATTAGAAGGTTCCAGAAAAGAAAATTTCTTTTATGTTAACAGTTTTCTCTCAAGCAAATGATAAATTGCAATACTGAAATAGTATGTAAAGTGTAGACTGTATATTGATAGATGTGTGTAGCATAGACTATATATTGATATTATGGGTAATGTACAGTGTTTATATAAATATTTTACTATTATATTTTCATGAATATGGGTTAGTTTAATTCCAGGTAACAGTTGATTGTTAAGAGCATTGTATCATTACAGATGCCATGGTGGTAAATAGTTTTAAAGTCTGTTGTGGGTAATTGACATTTAAAAGACAATTTGTTTGATTAATATTTAATTTTAATTAAAATTTTACTGCCATGTTAACTGGAAGATTTGGTACCTACAGTATTATAGACTTGAACATGTGAATTAAATAATGCATTTCAACAAGACATGTACGAATGCAGAATTAGTTTAAACTGCCTGATCAATAAAAATAGCACACAATGCACAATCTTGCGAAAAAGCAAAAGAACGAAAAACTTTGAAAGCATCGATTAACGTTTAGGATACTTCATTTTATTTTATTTTTGGATTGTCACTGCTTGCTCAAGAAGCCTTCAAAGCTGTGTTACAAAATGTGAGCTTGCCCTAAAGATCGCGTGCAAAGGAGAAAACAAAACTCAGATTTTATTGTGGATCCCAAAACACATATTTATTTCTTGCCTCATCTTCATATTAAACTTAATCTTTGAAAATATCATTATTTGCCAGAAATGTGTTAGGAATCATTTTGTGCGTTTGTGTGTATGAATTTTTTCTATTTAAATATTGTGCATAAGCAAATCATTAGAAATAATTTGATTTTCAAAAAAATAGCTAATTAGTGTATCACAACAAAACAATTAAAAACCCGAGGTTCAAATTATTCTTTTAATCACCAAGACATGGATTTGTAAAATTAAAATGTGTCAAATCAGAATGAAGCTTTGCAACCTATACAAATAATATACAATAGGTTAATAAAGAAGCAGTCAATGTTAAATAAAAAATATGCAATTTTTAATATGTATGATCACAATGACCTTTAATAATGTAACAAAGAATAAACTGAAAAAATACACTGAGCGGGTCAATATGACTACATACCTTACAATATATGCACACTGCATATGAAAATATGAAGGATGCTAAATTAGAATAAAGAACTGTAGTGTATCCAATATGCATCAAAGCAGTACAAAAAGTGACCAGAAATATGTATTTGCTTCTAGATATAGTTTTCCAATTTTGTTCAGCAATTTTATCCAACCTTGTTTATACATAGATCTAAATGGCTCTTTTCTTCCAATGATGGAGTCACATCATCATCAAAAAAAATTTGTGTTAAAGTATTTATATATATATATTCAATATAATTGACTGTATTAATTTTAAACATTGGTACAGAATTATTAAAGTATGCAATAAGTTTGTACCTTTAGAAGTTATAATTCCCAAATTATGTGCATAAAGAGAAGGCTATGTTATCTTAGTCCATACCATGGACAAAGCAACATTATGTAGAATACATTTTGTAAGCAAGTAGATATTACATGCTAACATGCCTTATCATAATTAATTTTAATTTTATGTTTTCTGAAGCAGTACGAGTTTAATTTGTGTGGATCTGCGTAAGTTGAAGTTGCTCGCTTCTCTTCAGATTTATAAATTCTACATCTTTGTTTTCATGGAGGTGATCCTTAAGGTCTGACACCACATGAATAAATACATTAGTGAAAATATGGTTTCATTTTAATAGCTTTCTGTTTAAAGACTTATGCTGAAAAGTCTTATTCATAATACAAACATTTTAATAATCAAGATTTGATCATGATTATATGGAATGCAAAACACAACAAGCAAGAAAATCAACACGAATTTAAATATCTATAGCAAACATATATCATATGAGTGTGAGATCCTACAACCCTGTTAGTCTAGATCACACTGAATTTAATTCATTATCACAGTTTCAAGCTTTCAATCCATATATATTTTCGCATTAACTAAAATAGTATATATTATAGCACTATGAAATGTTGAGTATATATATATTGGAAATGGATAATCAATTACTACACAATCACTTCTGTCCACAACTGCCATTTGCCTTATTATCCATATCAGATTATTACAACTATATGGTCTATAAACTAAGTAAGCGAGAAGCATCAAGCTTTTTAACATTCAACAACTCAATTATTTCCTTAGAATTCATACTGAAAAGGTAAATAAAGTAACATACTGCAATGTGAATTAAATATCAAATAATCCCAGAATTACTAACACAAGTCCTAAGTTCAGAATACTTTATAATCGCAATCCGAAATAAATCCAATTCTGAAAGTGTTGATGTGCCTGTGGCCCGTGGTGTGGTGATGTGCCAACAGTCTTTTGGTGGATGCATTTTTGCAATCCAAGAATATATGCATATTTAAATTTCACTGTGATTCCCAGTTAATGACTCATTCCAGGAGTATCATTTACTTGATGAGCGCTTTGTATTTCCAGTGAAAAAATAATTTAAATAAATAAATTTCAGCCCGAATGAAATACTGGACACAACAACGATTCTTCCTCAAGATCTTCTCTATGAAAGAGTAATTTGTAGAAAAACAAAATTGTATAGATTTCGAATTGATCTCGGATCATAATGAACATTTTCTAAAACAAAACTATTACCTAATAGAAAATTTATTCTGGAAGTTACCAAATGTTTACAAGATACAATCATAGTTATAATTAGAAAGTCTATTAGCAAAATTAAAATAACAAAGTAAGAACAATGTTCTTGACCCTGACAAAGATAATAATTCTGATAGTTAGCTCATACTCATAGAGAAACTATTAGCTATGTATTAGTTGTTTACAGAATTAAACCAATGACTCAGGTCAGGTAGAAAATGTATTTGCTTTTGGACAAGGTCAAGTCCAAAATTCAATTATCCATATAATAATGTTTTTAAAATAAAACCAACAAACAATGCATATTAAATGTGCATAACAATCCTTAATATCCACTAAATGTCCACAGGCCTAAAAAGATAAAATATTAGCTATGTATTAGTTGTTTACAGAGTTAAGAAAAATTATTCATGCCAGGTAGAAAATGAACTTCGTTTTGGACAAGGTCAAATCCAAACTTAAAGTGTCCATAGAATAAAATGAAATTAAATATAACTAACAAACAAAGCAAATTAAACATACATAATAGTCCTTAATATTCACTATTTTTCCACAGATCAAAAAGGGGTAGTTTCAATCTTTTTGAAATATTAACAAATGATTCATTTTTACTCAGTATACTGAGTAATAAAGGTATTAAATAAAAAAATATAGATACGTTTAACATAGTAAATAAGGGTATTAAATAAAAAAATATAGATACGTTTAACATAGTAAATAAGCGGTCATTAAGGCCTCCTTTTAATATTCTTTAATGACCATTGGCAGCCTGTAATCAAGTAATAGTGTCTTCCTTCTTTATTATATCTGCCATTCTTATATAACCAATAGTGGTAGCACAACTGCGTTCTGTCACAGAAGAGACAGTAGTAGAATTTCAGTGTGTCAGTGGCATTAAGATATTATTTCAAAAAAAATAAAAACGGAAAGAAATTAAACATGAATGACTTTATGTGAGCATAAATGAAAAGATATGTAAAAATGTTAATCGCAATGGCATTGAAATGTAAATGTTCTTCCTCTATTAAGCTAAATTTTAATATTGATTTTATATTCGACTAATAACAAAGGTCGCTTGTGAGTCACTCTTATTTGCATTTTTCATAATTTTTTGTATATGAACATAAAATATATTTAAATGTACCTTGAAAAATCGGTCAATGTAAGGAATTGCCTTGAAATTGATCAAGATTCGAAAAATGTGATTTTTCGCTTGAAAAATTCTTCAGCTTTTGAAAAGCTCATTGAATTGTGTCAAAATAATTCCTTGAATTTTTTAGAGACAGAAGGAAAACCAAAACATTAAAACTAAATCATATATATATATATATATATATATATATATATATACACTAACTGACTAGGTCGTTATGAGTTAGACACAGAAAAACCACTCATCTATTATTTCTGCACAACTTTGTATTGTTATCTCTTGCTGCAAAGTGCACCAAGTGATTTTAACATATAGGAAGCCAGAAGAGTTTGTAGATTTTTTTATCCCATGGTTAAGAGCTTGCTTAGCCCAAAATCCTGAAAAACCGTTTTGAATTTGCACCGTTACGAATCTTTGTACCTGAATTCCTTCGCTGTTTAATTTAAGATTATACTTTTCTACCTGTTTATGCAATGACAAACAATGTCACGTGGAGACAATTTTGTTACTGTGGGAAACAATGCTAGATGGAACCTTTCGGAAGTCTTTGAAAAGTTCTGATAAAGGAAATCTCCAGGGGTGTAGGAACCATGTTAAAGAAAAAATGAAGGAAGCATAGTTATTAACAAATTACAGTCTGAAACCGTTTTACTCGTTAATATGTATTTTCTTTATTTATTTAGTTATTCAATAAATATAGGCAATACTCTGCCGTTTGAGAAAGCAGATTTCCAAAACCATCAAACAGATTGTTATATTGGGGGATCTGAGATTTTGATGACACAATTTGTTCTATGGACAATACAGAAAATAAAACTTTTTGTGAAACGGAGTATTATTTTATGTATAAGTTATCAGTGTGTACAGGTGATAAACCGTTTATTGTTCCAAGTGAAGAGGTGGCCTTTTAGGTGACATGCTTGAATCCAAATCATTACCAGTAGGATATTTCGCAGGGGTGACATTTTTCATGACGATGGGGGCCCTTCGAATTTCCCCAATGAGCCGTCCATTCTCGGTTTTGTCTTTTTGAATATTTAATGTGTGTCCATTGTTTTCTATGGGTACTTGGGTAGTGATTGGTTCATCATTTGTATCATCTCCTTGACGTTTTCTGAAAATGAGAATTTGCAGCCTATTCAGCCTTATATATAAAGCTTATACATAAAGTAGTCTTTAAATGCTTAATACTTACTTCACTTTTAAGCATATATATATATATATATATATATATATATATATATATATATATATATATAGTTCAGTCAGAACAAATGTATAATGATTGTTTAGTAGGAATCTTTAGGGGCTTACATTTACAATTATTAACTATATTACCAGAATGTAATTATGCAGCAATAACATTTATTTTGGGTCTTTTTAGACTCTGATCCAGAGTTCTAGAGCACCACTGAAAGTGAGAAAATCCAACGACAACGTTTGTTTACTCTGCAAATCGTACAGTTAGAAAAAAGTGAACATAAGCTTGCATGTCGTTCATCTACTTGGATTTACGTCGAAAGAAGACAGCACATGCATTGATCTGCCCTTTGTTTGCTAGGAAAAGGTACAAGTTATAGCTCAAAAAAACCCATAAATTTTGCCTGTCCTTGAAATACATAAATTAATGTTCACAGTGTAGGCATTATTATTTTCTGGAAGTTCATTTATGAAATTGTGAGAAAAGAAAACTATTCAAACGTTCTCAGCATCTTTTCTAATATACCTGCAAGATTTATTAGTAAGATATGTCATGCAGATCTTGTAATTTTATAGACTGTGTACCAGACGTAATGTCAATCGTTGTACTCTCAAGCCTAATCTCACCAAATAATTCAGATATAAGATACCTATAGGTTCTTTAAAGGTCACTTATGGAGAAAATATTCCAATTCTAATTTATCATACCCTGTTGTTGCACATTACGTGTAGATTAAAGATCTATTTCTAGTAAATATTTTCTCTAGTCAGCCAGACGTCATGTTGAAAGTGTATTTTGGAATGAATATCAGTACATTTCTGACAAGAATTGTAACCTTTTGTGACCCTTCCATCTTCACAGATTGAAACTGAATGAGTGTATTTCCTTAGTGTGTGTGTGAGGTTATATATATATATATATATATATATATATATATATATATATATATATATATATATATATATCTGTGTGTGTGTGTGTCTGTGTGTCTGTGTGTCTGTGTGTATAGTTAGAGAGCGGTAACACTAGTTAAATAACTTTTGAATGGCCATGAAACGATGGCACTTTTCCAAGGAGAGACCAGTTGGAAAGCACCGACGAGGTTCTGTGTCACCAAACATTGTCCAGGTAGTTTTGCCAGATGTTCACCTTCGCGATTTTGAAGAAGATATAGGTGATTCTTATTCAACACGACCACAGACCAAGAATCAAGACCGACCAAACAATAAAGGCATTTGATAGCCCAAGACGATTATTGGTACATTCAAGCAAAACACAAGGTGATAAACGAAACTATCTACGAATTCCAGGGTTGAGGAGAGGTGCATGTTTGTTCGTTTCTTGCTTTTCTGTTGTTGTATTTGTTTGTTTGTTTGTTTTCATCGATGTCCGCTTATGTTCCTCACAAACAAATAATAAACCTCTTTGACAACGTTCATTATGAAAGGGCTGAAAGACAAAACTTACAAATGATGTATGAGTTTGGAAAGTCAAAGATAAAAAGTAGTAGACATATGGGAACACGACTATGACTGACGTTTCAAAACAGATCCAGAATATCAACCGATCGTCAAAGACTACCATCTAGTGGATATCGAACCTTTTTATTCAGGCGACAGTTTGTTTGGAGGGCGAACACACGCATCGCGCTTGTTGTACGAAGCTGACTGATCTCAGGAGAACAATTACAATGTGTCGGTATGTGTTCCTTGTATAACTGGAATTCGTGCATGCTACATAAATGAATGTCTGAGTTGAAATAAGCAGGACGATATTTTGCTTGGTGTCAATCTCTATATTAAAAAATATGCTTGATTTCCTACAAGTCACTCAGACATTTTGACAGAATTCATTTGCTTCAAACACATTATCCAATACGAAGGCTTGGTCAAATATTCATGAACAATACAAATAATGTGACGACACGAGTCTATAGATCTTTTAAGGCTGCTTCAGTAAATGCCTGAATTGAAACAAATGCCGGATCGAATTTGAAACAAGCCAGAAGATATCATTCCTCGTGTCACATTACAGAGGAAAAGATAAATATGCGTGATTCTCTACAAGTCATCCTGAAATGTTAACAGAACACTATTACGTTGAACATATTCTCCAATACCAAGATCTGACTAAATGTCCAGTTCTTCACCCTACGATCTCGTACAATTCCGTGTTATTTCATCGCCTCCAAGGTGTTTCCTTTATGTTGTATATGTGTTTCAACGGGTTATCATCGAGTCTCGGATTCGACCAATGTGGGTATGTGAGAAAGCTTGCCAGTAGTTTCTCGTGGGTCGGTGGATCTTCCAGGGATTTTCCCGGGTTCTTCCTCCACCATTAATACTGGCCGCCATACATAGCCTATCGTGTGCTGAAAAATGGCGTTAAACCCCACACCACCACCACCATCAACGGGTTATCAGCAGCAACCATATCGCCTCGACTTTCATGAACGTGCCTTGGCAGGAAGGTGTTTGAGTGTCGAATTGTTACATGCTTTCGATGGTGGATACTGATTATTACATGTTTACGAACGTTGGCACTTTCCAACGAAAGGACAATACAAGATTGGTGTCACAATTCAGACGAAAATATAAATTAAAACAACTGAATCGATCCCTAGAATGTATCATATTGGAACATGTCGATCAGAGCGAAAGAAGACGATCCTTTGCTAAAGTTATTCAGACTTATATGTGGGGGAAAATGGTTCAGCGTCCGATATTGCCAAATACCGAACAGTTCGCGAATGAATCCAAGTCAATATTTTCAGCTCACTCAGGATGAAGGAAAATTCATTAAACGCGTTGAAATCATACGTGAATATTTGATCTTTGTGAATTACAAAGTTTGGCAATGTAATATTTGCAGCCTATGTGACAACCATTGCCTGTTTGAAATTTTGCTCGGTGTTGGAACTTTTACTTCGACAACGATAGCTGCATGTACATCGATGGCCCACACATAGTAGATGAAGGCTGAGGAGCGTAAACCGGCTTACATTCCGAAGATACTATTCCAAGTTTTGCCAGTGGCAGATCGTAATATTTAGGCAATCAATACCGAAATAACAATGTACAACTTTTTACCAAATGAAAACTTAAAGGGCACACTTTGCATTATCACTCGCGTCAACTGGTGCACATTGAATAGTTAAAAGGCAGATGAAGACTTTCAGGTTACAACGGTCGATCCTCACAAGATTTTGCGTTGTCAAGTTGTGAGTAGACCTTTGGAAAAACTGTATCCGATTGTTTACGGCTTCCGATCACAACACGCAGCCATATGGGTACTGTCGTCTCGTAATATTGGATAGAGTTTGACGATACATAGATCATTGTGACCATCAACAATGATGAATTACACATATAAACTAGAGTGTGGTGTGACGATCCACGAATGGGGGTATGACGAATCAGCTTTCGTAGTGCATGCCCCTTTGATATGACTGCTATCACTACATTCCCTTCATCGGTCCAGATAATTATGCTCAATCATGCTTTAGAAGAGGAGACGAGTTCTAGCTTAACTTTGGAGCTACGAGGATGCATTCATGTTCAGATTTAAGTGAAATGCATTGAACAATTGCATCATTTATGATATAGCCAGTTTAACCATTGGTATCTGAATGATTTGGAAAGACTGATAACTATGAAACTGTTCGATATGTGACCGTCTCCAAATTTGTCTTCTCCTACTACCTTATTGACGATTCCGGCCAAACGTGATTTAAGACAAGTGTTACCTCATTTGATTTATTCTGCTACTGTCCTAGCTGCTGATAATATTCCATAACACACAAGTCTAAGACAGGCGAGGACAGGGATTTTACGAACTTTACTGGATTTGTTCGAACAATATGCGACCCTTCCTCATATAGCTAAACAGTATGATGTCCTGTAAACACCTACCAGAGCCTATGTGAAATCATTTATTCAAAATACCTTAAGAAGTCATCAGTACGGTGGGAGAATGTTGTTCGAACGTTTTAAACAGAACTGTTTCTTTGGCCAGGATACAGACCTAGAAATTCGGTGATATTGTCGCATTCTTCTCCAAATGTTTCCAGTCAGTCAAAAGAACAAATGCTCCCTAAGCGAGGATATTTTCCTCCGAAGATCATATACACGTTATTAAACGCTGGTGCTCCTATATTATGATTGATTACTGATATCCTTTGTAAGGGGTCTTCTGGTGAAAATAGAAAGCATAGACATGTCAGGAAGGACATCACATCTGTTTCTTGGATGTTATGGACGAATGAAATGAACATTGTGGAACACCATTGTTGGTACGAATAACTGATGCCGCACTTAGCTAAAACGCTAATCTCACAGAAACGTGCCACTTACAGCAAGAGGTACAATTGCTTCTGGATCGAACAGATTTGTCAGAAACGGAAACTTCGCAAAGATGTGAATAATTATTGCAACGTCTTCAACGGTTTCATCAAAAAGTTAATAAGTCAATGCTACGTGTTCTCGGATTTCAAAAATATCATGAAAAGCAATACAAAATAACAGTAATCAGTGACTCCGCCAGGCGGATGGAAGAGAGATAGAAAAGAAAAAACTTTCAAGAGTTTTAAAAGAAACATCAGCTAAGGTTTGGTTGACTTCGAAAGGTAATGCCAATTCCCTTGGCAGAAGAAGTGAACGAAGAAGTAAAACAAGAACTGATCACCCATGTTCATGAATTATTTGTTCACACTACTCATTGTAACGCAAAAGAAAGCAAGAAATACCACAGCACGAAAGGAGTACAGGTAGTTGATTAATTTATTGAGCGGCACAACAAAGATACCCTGAGAATTTCTTCAGAATGTTATTTTAATGTTCGACGTCTATTTGAAATGATTTCAGACCGCTTCCACGATCCGTATGGCAAAGCACTTGGTAAAACTCACATAAGTATACTAATCATGTACAATTCACTCTCTCATTCAACAACATTAGATTTGTTTCCACGGCAAAAAGTACTTCGCCACTTGTTTTTCCTACTGTGTTTTCTATTCGGTATGGAATCACAGCCCTCGATTCTACCAAAGACATCATCAACAACATCAGCAACTGATTCTCCAAGCATGTTTTCAATACCCTATCGAATTGAATGAAGTACTGAATTTGATGTTTGTTTACGCTGATGTTGTCGAGTATAGCGCAGTGGAAAGCTCAACCGCTACGTTGCAGAGAGTCATTCCTTTCAAATTGGATTAAGCCATAGCTTCTTATGTTTCACTTGCACCGAGAATGTAGACATACACGTTATCTTCGTGACAGTAAATATGTCAGTCTGTATACTAGTATTAAAGGAGATCGTGGACATAATATGTTATTGTTTAACAAATAAGTCACCGTGAAACGTATATTTCCAAAAATGATCTTACAGTAAATTTTTATTAATGTATCATGCGTGCCAATGAGTAGCTCGTCAACGAGGACCTATTTTGGAGATATGTTAAAACAATTTCTACGGTGGCACCTATCTTAAAACATATTTCATTTTATGTAATTGATAAACAATGATGCACCGAGATTCTTACGAATGCTCCAAGACAACCTCGTTATGTTTGCCATATCGGAGACGACGACGAGAGTGCGAGAAATCCAATAGGTATAATTTCATTCCTTGCCATTTTTAACAACCTCAGCTTATACTGAATTTGAAATAAAAGGAAGAGCTGCAGGTAACATCGATCTCAACATCCTTTACTTGTACTAGAAAATCACAGGTTTCAATTCTCCAATGAATAACACCAACCGGAACATCGATGCCAGCGTGGCTCCCGTCAACGATCGGTAAGAGAAAATAAAATATGCGCGTAGTTTATGAATGATAAATCGTTCACACTTTGATATGTGGTTGCAAGACAAGTATGTGTTGAATAGCATTGATGTACGTCAAAGACTGTAAGCAGTACCGTGTTCCATTTGATGAAACAAAACTAACATGGAAGAAACCGGACTCTAGGTATGTCTCGTGGAAATATAACTAAAGTGGGAAAAGTCAAGCTCTGATCAAAATAGCAGCCAAGTATCCCAAGCAACAAGTGGAAGTCAAAAGGTTTGTCATTGCCCAGGGCTCCGATCTAAGATAGAAGACCATATCTTCGAATGTCAACTGCATAAACGTTGTTTGTTGGCATGGTCATCTGTGCTCCACAAACATTTTATCCATTTCAAAGTCTTCAAGATAAAAGTCACTCGAGATGGTCTGGAGACGGTCAGGCTTTGTGTACCAGACCTTTTGAACCTTACTTAGCCGATAAAAATGATATGATATCTTACGTGACTCTTTGAAACAAGGGACAATTAGGAACTAACATTGCCCACGACATTTCGTGCGATATTAAGCATGAGGATATGCTTTGTAGGGTTTTGATGTCATTCCTGCCCAAGACAGCAAAGAGGAACATTTCTACCGAATAAATCAGGTCAACTCCGTGCTGAACTTACGTTTGCACTTGTCCTACAAACATACAGTGATTGTACATGCATAATTTGATACAGCTGTAAAATTCAACATCTTACAGAAGTGAGTCTAGACTAGTAAACAAAACAAAAGCTCGAAGCCACGGACATAGGCGACGATGATGTTTTCCATGCAGCTCAGGCTGTCATAAATCCAAACTGTAAATTGGAAAGAAGAAGAAATGAAAATTAGCCATGATGTCACTATGACCGGAAACATCAAAAACACCTTAAGTCATTTTTTTCACACCATAAGCGAACTCCGAACCAGAGAACGTTATTATAGTTGTCAAATAGATCACCCTACTCAAGTGCAACACGACGGAAGTGTGATGATGAGGCAAGAGGAAAGGTTGAAGAGTAAAAGAAGAACGAAAAATCATCACATAAAGTGGTAAAAAGACTTAAGTTACCATTCTCAAGTATACAGCGAATTCTTTAGAGACGAAGCACACCGAAGCTCTCTTCCAACGAGTACCGAGACTTTCGGCCAATCAACTTAGTAGACAGATCTTTCAAAAGAAGTGAAAACTCATGCCTATCATTATTGGAATAACAGGAACTGTATTAACTTGAATTCACAGTTCATACTCAGCTTGATGGAAGCTAGTCATTTTTGTGCTACATTTTAACTTTTTCATCAAAACCCCAAAAGACGTTCAGCCTAATGTTATGATCATGGACGACATTCATCGCCCAAGAATTTATTGGGTAATCGTTTACGTTTCACTGACCACAGTGTGGAATATTTTGATTGCAGTCAATTACATCCTCTCGAAGAAAATATTATAGACTTTAGGAGAAGAAATGCTGGATTAAATTAATTCAGTCAAGTGAGATTACAATGATAGGATTCGACGAAAGTGTTTGCGTACTTTCATCGTCAACGCATTGGATAATTTACTGACTTCTTCTAAATGTGAGCGCTCTACACGCAATACAAAAATGGAATGTGGTCCAATAACCACCATGCCTATATGTTTCCTTTAGCTTAGAAACATAGTGCCCATCGATGGAAAAATGCCACTGTAATAGATCATCTGAAGTGTAGCATTACTCCACAACGGTGTCAACATTGCAGATACGTTTATATTTAACATCTATTTGGTTATTTGTCAGTCAGACATGAAAAGAAAAGGGTTAGCCCCAATCCTCTCTCTTCATTTATTCATACTTGAGTTAACAGGGTTTATTTGTTTCAAATATTGCATTTGAAGAGCAATAAAATGGTGGTCGTTGATTGTGTTTTTAAATTCTTTTTCTCACGGAATAAGGCAAGAAAATAACTTGATGGAAAAATGTCACAGTAATAGATCATTTGAAGTGTAGCATTACTCCACAACGGTGTCAACATTGCAGATACGTTTATATTTAACATCTGTTTGGTTATTTGTCAGTCAGACATGAAAATAAAAGGGCTAGCCCCAATCCTCTCTCTTCATTTATTCATACTTGAGTTAACAGGGTTTATTTGTTTCAAATATTGCATTTGAAGAGCAATACAATGGTGGTCGTTGATTGTGTTTTTAAATTCGTTTTCTCACGGAATAAGGCAAGAAAATAACTTGGCAATGCCTTTGGACAATTAGTGCAATTGATTTCGTCGATGCGTACTGCGCTACCGCGGGTAATTGATTTTTCTTTTCTTGTAATGTTGACTGAGTAATACATGCATCTCGTAGTAGGTCGCTCGCAGCGAGATGCGCATATGTCACGATGTGCACGAGTACTTTACCTCTGGTTCTTGCATGTTATTTTGTATTTTGTATAAGGCATATTGTCATATACAGGCAAAATGATCGTCTGGGTCTTATCAGGGAGTGTCTATGGTACACGACCTAATATAGCCATAGGGGTGAGTAGTAAATTATACACAAGTCAAACTTGTAATTTAATTCTGTATTTTAAATGCCTCGCACAGATATCCAGTTTTTATCTTTAATTTTTTTTAGTTTTTACGTCTTTCCTTGTCACATACCTTTATTTTAGTTTCGTAAAATCTTTTCATTCGCATACATCGAGATTGGTGTTTTAACTCTATCAAAAATCCATTCGGTTTTAATCCTGTTGCACTTTTCACATAATCTATTCCTTTCTTCTTCTGTTTATCTTTGAATTATTACAGGACTTTTCCTTTACGTTTGCGTCTCTGGCAAATAAAGTGGTGCGTTCACAAGTCGGCAGATCTATAGTGCACCACAAAAACCAGAAGAAAATGAACCAGAACATTGGCAGAATTTTAGGGGAAGCCCTTATGTATTTACTGAGAGCAAAGTAACTCTTGGACTGGCTTGAAGGAACGGAACTATATTCGAAGAAGCGGGAAATGATTTCATTTAAGATGGCAAAAACGATGGTGAGGGTAGTCTTGGATGAAAGAGAAGAAAACAAGAATATGGAATGGGTGGATGAAAATAAACAGAAGGAACAATGCCAGATGTTTATTCAATGACAACGAAAGCAACAGCTGTATCAACCACAGTAGCGTGAGGCGTGCAATACTCACTTGTGTACCATACCCACTTGTCACGCTGTCCATTAACCTTTAGGTTAGGAAACAATGGAGCCGATAATGTGCTGCCTGCGGAGCCCAACACAGGACGTACTGCTACTAATGAAGAATGTCTGACAAAACTCCAAAGGTCCTTTTCCCGGAAATCCAAATCTCTCAGAAATAGATTCTACTCGCACTATTGTCAATCTTTGTACATGTTTCTTTGGCGTGCCTTTGTCTTACACAGCAACAAAAACTCGAACCCACTACACCCTACTCTTCTAGCTTGTATGATTTTTTATCAATGTGAGTGATAACAGGCCTGTGTAAAACTACGCCAGAGCATTCCATGACCTGAAAGCCACGTATTCCAACGTTCTGATCTAAACACGATTTCATGCCTCCTCCTACATTCTGATTGAGTGATACAAAATACGCTGAAGCTAAAGTATTTGTTGATTGATGAAACCCCCGAATCGGTTTCGATTCGCTATTAGACAATATAAAGAGGACCATTTATCTCTTGTGACATTCATCGTAGATTATATAAGATCACGCAAAACTGCAAAGTGGGCATGTTGTTTGAGACTTAATGTTTACTGAGGAGCATGGAGCACCTCCTGGACTATGGAGATGAAATCAAAATGTATAGGATTGGAACTGATTCAGAAAGGTGATGGAAGAGGAGAATGTGAAGATCATGATAACGTGGGATGAGAACAACAGGGAGATTGAAAGAAATGCAGAGAAGCAGGAATACCTCAACCAAAATTGTTCAAGTTAGGCAGAGGCAAAAGGAAAGTGAGCAAAGAGTCAAACATGACCACTAAAGAAAAATGTGGCAAAAAACAGCCCTTTACAAGGATAAAACCAACTGCCCTTTTCATGGCGTTCAGGTACTCTCTCAGATGCAGAGATATTACTCAGTCATTGCCAATATTTGTTTCGCTTCTGCTTCTTTTTATGTATGTATGTCTAGCCTTTGTATATTCGCAAAAAATCTTCAATGGATATTTGAGTGTATAGCGTGCAAGCACTCCTGTTCTCTTGTGTGTGACAGTCTATAAATATATGTTCGTTTTTGTATAGTGTGTATTTTCGTACCCTTTCCGCTTCTTACACTTAACTGCTGGGAGTATAGTGATTGTATGAATGGTATGGGTCATAGCTTTGTTAATGAAAGAATGGCAGGTACGTCATAAAGGATTCATAGTAATAGGGAGATAACGTTTTGTTTTTAATGGATTTCACTTCATCCTCCTGTTATAATTTAAAGGTGCAATTGTGTCTATAGTGTGTGTGTCGTCTTACCATTTCCGATGGTAAAACAAAAGCATAGATGCTGATTTGTAGATGACTGGATGTTGGTCAGTCAAAAAAGCGCATTTAGTAAGTGTATGTCTCGGTGAGTAGATAACTAGGCGTTGGTCTATCTAAGCAGCATATTGGTAAGGATACGTAATTTTAACATTATATTTCACTTTGTCCAAGAATGATATCTCAGTGTTAAACATATGGACCTTTGTAACATTAGAAAATTGTAATTCAATCATAATGTTAATCATATAGAATAATGTTTAGTTCACATTGTCAACAAAGCGACATCCTTTTCAAACATGGTGCCCTAGTGTAATTTCCCATTTTCTCAGAGTTACATGTTTGTCCCCAGAACGACCTCCAATACTACTAATTATGTGTTGAAATAACTTATTACTGATAAAGGGGGCAGATTCTTCCGTGTACCGTTTTGAAGAACCAGTTTGCCATCTAAATTTATTGTCGATATTAATGACTTAAAACAGAGGTCTCATCTACTTATTTTTTCAGTTTGGATTAAAATACAAATGTTACAAAATATGTCCAAATTGCCCTCCATGATTTACTGCAAAGTAGTTTGGTAGGTGCACCGTCGTTTTGGTGCCTTTCAGCTGCTACGTGCAGTCTTGTTGTAAATACATGCTCCTTACATATAACATTACTTACTTTCGTCTACTAAAACCATTGGAAATACTGGAAGATATCCAGTGTAAAGATGTACTGGAAGGTGTCAAAGCCACAATATGTCAACGCATTAAAGGGACAAAAGCAATAACAAGACAAAGCCACAACAGGACAACGTGACAAACGAAGGGGGGGGGGGGCAAAAGTGGCAAAAAAGTATGACGCTTTGTCAGTTTTGTTTGGCGTGAATTTTGATGCTTTCATTCATTTCAGCTTTCGTGCAGCCAAGAAGAAACAAAACGATATTGCTCAGATCAGCCGCCCCACCCCCACCACCATCACACAAACACACATGCATACACATATGCTGAATATGAATATTTCGTTCTAATGAACAAATTTACTATATCTCATGTTTGCATCCATAATATTTCTAACGTAATTTCAATATTCCATTTTAATGTGGTTGTAGGCGACACGAGTTTATATATATATATATATATATATATATATATAGAGAGAGAGAGAGAGAGAGAGAGAGAGAGAGAGATACATAGATGTGTGTGTGTGTGCGACCATGGAAGCCAAGTGATCTAAGGCGCCGGTATTTACCGATCACTACAATCTTACCATCTCACCTGAGCCCACGTGGTTTCGAGTCTCGAGCACTGCCAATGCGGGTGTGTGAGCAATTTGTCAAGTAGCTTCCTATGAGTCGGTGGTTCTTACCAGGGTACCCAAGGTTCTTCCTCCACACACACACGCACACACACACACGCACACACACACACAAAATGTGATAGAATGAAAGTTAAAAGAGTGACACACTTCTAATGCCATTTCCTTTCCTATGAAGACAATGATATAAATTTGAAATAAATTTGAAAATACCTTACATGGTTCCTATTTAATTACATTACTTTCATTAGATTTGAGTTGGCAAAATGTTTGATGTTTATAATTTATATTTTGTTTAAAATATGTAAGATGAAGCAGGTAAGTATAGTTACCTATACTTCCGGTAAAAATAAATCACAACAGCTCCGGCAGCTACTGCAATGCCGCTGACACATCCACCTTTACAGATGAAATAATAATAATAATAATAAATAATAATAAATAATTGAGGAACCTTTCTCTCACAATATTTAAATTTGTATACGGGCCAGTGCCAGTAATCTTTGTCGATTTCTTAGATGTATTCGAGAAAAGAGGTATTAACGATGGAATGGGTAATGGCGGGTAGAGGGCGCATTGACCTATGTTCGAATATGCAGTACATGAAAAACAGAAATGGTTGTTTGAAACAGGGATCTTATCAGGCGTTGACATTGCTCTATTCATAGATGTAGTACATGAACATTGATTTAATTTGATTGATTTAAAATCTACAACTTTTTGGACATGATTTCTGAATTGCCTACGGGCTATATTTAATCTAAGCTTCAGCAATACGAAATGTATCTAGAGTTATTTTAAGTGGAAGTGTATTTAAAGGATACATCCTCCAAACAAAACAATAAAAGCGACGATTCTGTGAATGATTGGTTTGTATAATATGTCTCGGGTGAAGTATTTTGTTCGACAATTTGCTGTCCTGATGGACAATTCAAAATGATTATAGGATATCTACATCTTACATTATCATAGAATCTTCTTCTAATAATTATTCTTCTTGTTCTTAAACGGATGGTCAATAAACCTCAAAATGTACAATACTTACCGATTACAGCGCCAACATTCGTATCAGACGAATGAATTGTTGAATCACTAAATTGTGTGGAGGGAGAGTTTGTATTCGACTTGCTCAATGGTGTTGACTCTACCGGAATTGTGACTGCTGATGACGTGGTTTTCATTGATGATGTTGGTTTTAACAAATTAGTTGTCCCTGAATCTGATGATGGGTAAATTGCAGAACTAAGTGTTGTTGTTGAAAGCTTGTCCTGTGCTGCAGAAGTTGAACCTTCAAAAACATTTGAGATCACGATATGCTGTTGCACAAAATTATACGAGTTGATCAGCATGAGAGCTTAACTGTGATCAAGAAAAAAGCAAAATTGCAAGACGAACTTTTTAAATCTCATTATGTATTACAAGAAGTGAAAGACGTGTAATCTTAGTTTTTGACTTGGTATCCTATAGTAAGAAACCCGTATGGCAAGACTAAAGGTACACTACCTCTCCCCAAAAATATTTGTTCGCAAATACAATAACTACATGAACAACGATAAAATAATATTTATTTAGAGCAGACACGATTGAAAGGATAAGTAAACAAAACTGAAGCAGCATATTATTATTAAACACATGAACAATGCATCACATCTGAAGTTTGGATACGAAGTCAGTCACAATGTTATTGGTCAGGACATTACAATTTCAAGCATTCCCGTTTTAATCATATATTGTATTAGTGCTGGAACATTGATTACAAATACATGTTGATTGGATGCAAATGTTTGGCCAGATGAATAACCCGTATGAAAGTTTTTGTATGGCAAACCGGTTGGATAGCTCAAAGCTGTTGCCTATGCGGCCAGATGAATAACCCGTAAGAACGTTTTTGTATGGCAACCCGGTTGGATAGGTCAAAGCTGTTGCCTATGCGGCCAGATGAATAACCCGTATGAACGTTTTTGTATGGCAAACCGGTTGGATAGCTCAAAGCTGTTGCCTAACCGGCCAGATGAATAACCCGTATGAAAGTGTTTGTATGGCAAACCGGTTGGATAGGTCAAAGCTGTTGCCTATGCAGCCAGATGAATAACCCGTATGAAAATTTTTGTATGGCAACCCGGTTGGATAGGTCAAAGCTGTTGCCTATGCAGCCAGATGAATAACCCGTATGAAAATTTTTGTATGGCAACCCGGTTGGATACCTCAAAGCTGTTGCCTAACCGGCCAGATGATCACTTCCCTTGTTTAAACACACACATTACACACGATGTAACAGATTTGCTAACTTAAACTAATGTGAGCAGTTTGCAATTCGTCATATTTAACAACTCATAAAAAGATCGAAACTAATGTGAGATTACAGACAAATATTTTCTATCTATTTCTTTGTTATTAAAATTTTGATATTTATACTTGATACTAGCAAAAAAGTATTTTTAAAAATATTTCAGTTGGAAACAACCCAAGGCAGACGCAATGTCAAAATCTTGAAATTTTATTCTTTTTCTGATTTTTAAAAAATAACATCTGATTAAAATCGACACCTACGACATATTAGAGATCTGACGACGTTATGTTTAATGGATCTTCCTTTTCCCAAACCTAGGTTTCGAACAATAACTCACCCCCAACACGTAATGCAGCTCTTCATCTGTTGAGTAAAACAGAATTCGTTCCAATGGTCAAGGGAACAGGAACCATGACTGGTGTCTGTACAATCTTACTTATTACAAGTGATCTGAATTTCAATCCGCCTGAGGAATTTTAGTGTCCTATATTTCCTATTGCGTCAGTGAATTTCAGTCTATATCTTGTAACATTCATAATGTAATTTATTAAGCATAATTTTACCTTTCACTTGATCCTTATATAGTCCAATCCAAAACAACCCGTCTGATGACGCTGGACAGTTACTGGACGAATCGTACGTGCAATGAAGAGCACGATCGTTTGGAGCAATGATCGCAGTTATGTCCCTCAAAAGTTGTGTACAGTACCTCAAGGCAGCAGTCCAATTTAATGGTGTATTTGACTTACAACATTTGGATGTCGAACCTGAAAGAAGAGATGACTTAACGGTGATTAGAGAGCAACAATGGCGACGCCTACAGTAAGGATGACGATGAAGAATATTGTGTGCATGATGACTATTGACATAATGACAATCTTTATTTATGTTGACTAAAGAGAAGACGACAATAATATTACGACGAGGGGAAAAGAAAGAGCCCACAAAGATATTGACGAGGATGAGAAAAAGCGAAAGGATACTAGTGCACAAAATTTCACTAGTGGTCCAGTGCCAGTTGCTATACATTAATCTTAGGTGGAAATATAACAAGGGGATGTATATTATTTCAAAACTAAGACAAAGATGAATTCAGAAAACAATTTTGCCATAGTTTAAGGATAAAGTTTAAACTAAACAACTTTCGCTTATATAAATTCAGTTTCACTTGCACGTATGCTAGTGTAAAGAACTTGAACAGTTGCAAACATTAAATTTTTAATAAAGTAACCCCACATGTAGGCAATAATATCTATTTTCATTTGCATTAATACGTGTATGTCAAGGCTCTTGTGATAAATGTCTTTGTTCGTCAGCCTATTGCACTGCTTTCAGATCGGATTGTCATATTTTCTAGATTTTGTTTTGCACTGCTGCAAAAGTTAATAGCATAAACACGTATTAAATAAGTACAGGTAAACCACTAAACAAAGGAGATCTGACCTTTAATATATTTTCAGTCTTTCCAAAACAATTATATAGCTTAAACTTCGTTCTAAAACTATAATATTCCAACAATTCGCATGCTATGTGACGGCTGTACTAAGTATCTCTTTGTGAAACCTTTAAATAAATTAGATAGCATTGTACTGTCTCTCCTTGGGTAATTCAGCTATCATCTGGTACGGCAAATACTGCATATGAGACGTATCAAATTATGGCTTTGAAAACCTTTACACATTTCAGACCTGCCAGTTTATTGGTGCAAAGTTAAGTACACAGGAACTTCGAAACTCACAGAACAAAAACAAATCCGTCGCATCTTAAGAGGATAGAGTTCAAAAACACTGTTAATGAACAAAGTATGTCTTATTGCCAGGGATTATCATAAGGGTCTAGAATATTTGGATTGGCAAATCACACTCCACACAACAGTCAGATATTTTTCCTGTTACCTGACCTAGAATCGTCTAATTTTTCTTTTCGAATAATACGTTCCTTTTTTAAAGTATCTACGCACACTGTACGCTGTTTCAGTGTTTTATTTTCATGTAAATTGTGATTACTGTTTAGAGGTTCCAAGAAGATCGTATTACTGACAATATTATGAATCTTTAGCGCACATCAAGTGGTCAGTTCAAACAGAAATATTATTAAGATGTTTACAGAAATTCAGTGAACACTTAACTATTTATGGATATATAGGTCAAATTCACGTTGAATTTGGGATCTTAAAAGTGACTATCAACAGGAAGTAATTTCTGTTTACCTCTTGAGTTCAGCAGAGATATTGACTTCGCTCAAGTTCTCATTGGCAATATTGTATTTTAACTATAAATTCCTTGTTGTTGTAGGCTTTCAAACGATATTAATTGCCAAGTTTCTTAACAAAAGTCACACGTAAGGTGCAATTGATATTTGACTTTCGTGCACTTTAAGACTTATGCTCAAATTTCAATTTAAGACTTATGCTCAAATGTAAAGAAAACTAATTGGATACTTACGTGAAAAACAAAGGACTCCATGTGTTTGATCACAAAATTCGTCAACCTCTCCCTTGATGACAGTATCGTCAGTCACCTGCACGTACACGCAACCATGATGAGAGGCATAGTTTCCCAGTAGTGATAATATGGAGGAATCTATAAGTATCGAACACTCTTTTATTGACAAAGTTGTATTCATTTTGCTCTGTTTAAGTTTCTCTCTCATAAAGGCGAAAAGGTACGAAAAAGACCCCCTAAAATACATTTAGCTTATTTGTTCCTTGTTTAGGCTTTATATGTTTGTGTATTATTTTGTATTGTTTGGTCCTTTTATTCTACTACTTATGAAACCTTGAAATCCCGACAAACTAATGTTGATTGCTTTAGGAGCAAAAATATCTGATTTTAACGCGGTTAAAGATTTCTAGAAACGCGTTCGTTATCATGTTGTCCTATTTTCTACGTGTACTCCTTAGACATTCCAATAAAAACAATTTAAAATTCAATTTATTGTCAGTTACATTGAGCAATTGAGGTCAGAGGTAAACTCATCGACTGTTGGTGGTTTTCCTCTTTATATTATCGATCATTCCCATCCCCTACATTTTCGTTTGAAAAGTAGATATCATGTAGTATGATCCAATTAAGCAAATATGAAATTACCTTTCCTGTATACCGACATCGCTGACAGATTACCCCCACAGAAAACTGTTGGTTTATCCTGACATTCGTTTGTGCACCATTTCCCATCATATAGGTAATTATGAGGTTGATAAGTATAACTACGATATGGATTACAATAACATCTGTTTCCCTGAAAAGAAAACAATGGACATATAAGATTTATATCGGTCAACAAATAAAACCGGGAATTGGTAAAACAAACCTGGAACTTATCATATATCACTGAGTTGTTCTTAAATGCGGGACACTTTTTTACATTAGCATATATCTACCTTCATTTGCGCTTAAGAAGTTGTTCTAAACTTTTCTCATCTTGCAATGATCTTACGCACCCACACGTACCCACACTCACGCGCATATATGTACATATTTATATATGAGAATGAACTGCTATTGAAGGTGGGTGATAAAAATACAACAGTACTCGCCTATCACCTGGAAGCTTGTTCCCACGTCCTTTGTGATTTTAAGAACGAAAAACATAAGGTGATATGAAAAAATGCACAATTCATTAATTTATCACTTCTAACATAATTCTCATTAGGGTTTCCCTAAAACTGTCAGCTTGTTTCTTTATCAAACCATCTGGAAGTTTTCAAAGTAAACAATGAGCCTGTTAGCTGCTCTCTTCGTGTTCCTGGAAAAGTCCATTTTCAGTGTTCAACAAAATGTAAAAACAAGAGTTGTCTGCATCCAATATTAGCAATGTCAAGCTTTAATATGTCTATTAAAAAAATAAAACCGAAACAAAACAAACAAAACAAAAAAGGGCCGTTATTCAGAGCTTACAGAAGACGATGAACTATCTCACTCCTGTTGTTTGAACAAATAGACTCACCCACGCAAATATGGCGGCCGTGTTAGTAAAGAAACACCCGTTGGTTTCAGGGGCAAACAAGATGACAGTTTTATAGATCCACCCTTACCCAGTAGCAATCAAGTTGAAAATTAGAAATGAGCGAATGCAATGACAGCTGTTTTGCATTTATTTTGTACGGCTGCTAAATGTAAAATTGCCAACTGTCTACTGTTTCAATTTTACCCAATTAAACTTATCACCAATCTCAATAAGTAACCGCTAACAGCAGGGAAAATGGACATTGCTATGCTAAAAGTTATAAATAACCGCTTTTGTCAAACATCAGACCTGAAGTGCCACTGTATCCGATGAATTACAAAGACTGAAACATTCTGAAGGTCGAGCAGGTGATACCATATTGATGCCTGGAGGATACGAAGAATTGACTGTAATGTTGTAGCAACCTGCACAAATAGAAAGATACGCAACAGCAACTTGCATTCGTCTGCGATACAACACTTTTCCCACGAATTAGTCTATGTCTCCCATCAGTCACTGCACACCTGTATGGTGCTTTCTTTAGGGCTAAGAAATAATATACCCCTCAACAGAGGGTTGTATATATCAATCAACCATGGGCATAACAGTAATTCAAAAGAAACTTATAGAAATAGAATGCGCTGCCTAATTATATGTATGTTTATTTCTTTACAATATGTGTTCTTACTTCAAACTTGAACCTTTTCGTTGAAATAACATTCATTAAGTATGTTGTGAAAGTTTCAGTACAATTCTGAAAGTTATATCGAGCTACTAGGTTGGAACGTTTCACACCTAGCTGGCGACCGAATCGGTTTGCGGTCCAATTAAATATTTGATATGCAATAGTCGATTGACGAATGCCTTCATTGGTATATGGTTCAATTTAGTATTTACGTAACTTTGAGCCAATATGTAATCGATAGCCGGACAAACAGCTTGCCTAACCGAAAAGAGTAACTAGATAGAATTTACTATGTACCATATACAAATTCAACTCTTTAGCAATCCAGTTTTTCTTCGAATTGTAAAGGTCAATCATAGAGAAAATCTTCAAGATATATAATTTTCATTCTTTTACAGCACATTATGTCTAGATGATATATTCGTTTACTTCAAACGACTTTCCGATATTTCCTGTTAATCAAAATAAAATAAGATTGTCAAAAAATTAACGAATCCATTGCTCACACCCCTCCCCAATAAAGCATGGTTTGGTGTTATCCTTGACGCCATTCAACGCCCACCAGCCACTAATATAGAATGTTACTCACTGCCATGTTATAACTAGAAGACAAAGATGGAGTTCGTACTGTATACGGTCACTAATTGTTCTAGGACAGAGAAAGGGTAATTATTTCATTTTTGTCAAAACTCTAAATTAAGAAGCGCTAAGAAAATTGGGATGTACCCATTATACTGTGTCAGACAGGGAGATAACAAAAAAGCTTTAGTTTAGTTAAGCTCAGCATCACGAATGAAAGTGAAGTTTCACGTGAGCATATCTCAATGTGGACAAACGTACGTAACTTTTCGCGCACGAACGATTTAAACACCATGTGTATCAACATAGAGAGCAACACCATTCATTTAGTACATGCAGAAAAATAGTGGTATATGTGAATATAATTCACCATGTTGATACTATATCATTTCGTTTTCATAAAAGGATTTTAAATTCCTAATTGATGCCTGTTTATGATATGATTCATCTGATGAGTAGACATTGTTTACCTGTGGCACTCGACGCATCCCATAACCGCATAGTACCTTATCGAAAATGGGCCATTCCATAACTCCAGAACCAATATTGATATATTGATGACAGGACAGCGAGCAGAGTAGGGCAATCGGGACAAAACTTGGGAAAGGGGGGACCCGTGGGCGGGGGGGGGGGCGCCTAAGAGAAGAACTTTTTCTACTTTATAGGGTCCTCCTGGATAATTTTTTGTAGGGACCTCAGTTCATGTCCGTGGTCCTAATGACTGATTACATATAACAAGGACAAGTCTTTCTCAGCTTCTGAACTTTTAGCTACATTTCGGGACGTTCGAGTGAAAAATCACTATTACACTATATCATGCTTGATGCTCAGCTCAAAGAAAAATAGTTGGCTCTACTGATATCTTAAATGTTTCCCAAGCCAAGCGATAAATTCATCACAAATCTATCGAAACGTTTTAAAACCTATTTGGACATATGTAAGCAATCGTCATGGAAAAAGAGAGTGATAGATAGGGGAATGTTGAAAAATAAATCATCCCTTTATTTTGGGTACGGATATTTGAACTTCAAGCAGATATCTACATTCAACCTGAGATTTATAGATTTATGATGGTTAAATAAGAGCAGAAAATATCAAAGAGATAATGGTGAAATCACATCGTGTTAGACAATAATGGGTTACATTTGAAGGGAGCGGGGTTCCCAATGTTATTTTAACGAAGTTAAGTTTATTTTTGATGAGCAATTTGCGATACCTTTTACTGAATGTATTTATTTTCTCCGTGTCGTTCATATAATATTCAAGTTAGAAAGTACTCAGAAGACGTTTCAGATTGAGCCATAAAGAAATGTTCAAACAAACTTACAAGTTCAGTTTCAGTGAATTTGAAAGAAAGATGCATATAGATATATGTTTTTGCGACAGAAATCTTCGTCCTCCAGTTAACTCCCTCAGAGAGAGAGAGAGAGATATCAAAACTAATTTATATTTCTAGATACAAGAAGTTATGCCTGCACATATTTGATCAATTAGTAACACTTGACATTAAGAGTCTCGAAAAAGTATAATTTACCAGACTTTTGAATAAATTTCCTTTCATCTGACCCAATCTCAAAGCTAGCTTTATTTTATGACACACGGTACTAATTCAACTCCAATAGTAAACATAAGAAAACACCATCATATTCAAAATTCAATAACTTAAAATATATTGGTGCTGATGATGAGACCTATAATTCTCCATGCACATCTAACCTTGGTGCAAGCTTATGTGTGGAGAACACCATATGACCCGCGACATTTTGTTTACATATTTGTGCATGAAACACATGTTATTGATTTTGCACCAAATGAATTAGGTGCTACTTTCAGTATTGAGTACTCCTGAGTCAAGCCTGAAAGAATGCTAAAATTGCATCAGTAGAAATTTGTCAATATGTTTTTTACATTACATATAGGATAAGCTCTCAAAAGGTATTTTTCCTAAAATTTTAATTTTCATTTTTAACCAATTATGGACCACCAAACCCGTAAATACTCTATTATTTCTTCACCCATTTCTAGACTGGTTCACAGTTCTTCCGTGTGTCCTATAGGGAAGTTATGGCTTCGAACATAACTATATCCGCAGACTCTGGAGAAAAATAAATAATGTAGGTAATAATATGTGGAGACTGAGAGGACTTCAGGGGTTTAACATTACGCCATAGGTTTATAGTGTGGGCCGTTAATGCGGTCTCCGGAAAGCCTTTATATTAAACGTGTTCATAGGTTTAACACTGAGGCTTTATTTTTATAGAGCTAGAAGCGGTTGAACTCAAATGAGGTTTAACTGTTACATTTGTTGAATCGATCTCACAATTTGGCGATTGAGGGATCTACGGGGAATTAATATTACACCATAGGTAAAGTGGAGGATGGGCGATTGAAGGGTCTACAGGAAATCCTATTTTGAAAAGGCTTAACATGTTGCAGAGAGGTATGTAATAATGCAATACAACACATGCCATACTATCTGGAAGCCGCTTTCGGAAACAATATTGATATGGGTATCACTTGAACATGTACAAAGTAGTATTCAGGAAGTGGGATAGTAATTTAAGCATGTCTTAGATTATATATATATATATATATATATATATATATATATATATATATATATATATATATATATATATATATATATATATATATATATATATATATATATATATATATAACACTAGGTGATTGATAAGAATAGCGTGTTTATAAACTCTCCCAGCATTTTTCTTGGATGTGAATAAAGGTGGTGTTGTCGGAGTGTAATTCAAAAGGTGATTCTATATAGTAGGATGCATCTTGCATTCTTGTATCGTAGGGCATGAGTTCGAGTGTATATCAAAAAACGCCAGATGGATAATCAGATATGTGTTTGGATTTAATTGGAAAGCAGATGCTGAATGGTATAGTGTGTATTTCAGTGTATAGCCTAATATTTAAACATTACATTTACATGTTGAACAATTTTGAAATGGAAATACCACTAATCAATTAATAATTATAAAAATTAGCGACCTTTCTCAAATTCTGATATAAGGAAAAACTACCTTCTATCTGTATCCATGGATTAATCTCAGTTTGGCTAGGAGCTGAAAAGAATATTACAGGATCGAAGGCATTATTGGTGTGCTGAGCACGCCTATGGGCCTTTTTTAATATTTTAACGTTCTTCCTACTACATTTGAAACATTTTAGCCAAATAATTTATTCCAGAAAGCAAACTGTGTTTGAATATAAGTATTAACAAAACAAAGTGCTAATAGCAACGCGAACATCAACAATGACAATAATAACAACAACAATAATAATAATAATAATATCAGCAAGTGGGTTGATTTTCAAATGCAACATATCCCTTCACCATAACCCCCTCCCATTACACCATGGAGCTTGACCCAGGCATCACGAAACGCGTTATCCTTCTTCTTACAATTGGAGATATAAGTTTTCGTCCAGAAAAGTTTGACATTATCAATGTAATTGAAATTTTAGTGCAGTTAAATATTTTATCCCTGCAATGAATCCAAAAAGAAGAAATTAAAAACAATTACATCATTGGTGCGTAGGTACCACATGGTTAAATCATGCCTCACCCAGGTGTATTGTAGAAGAGTTAGGACGGACGGATTGACGGGTGAACTAACAGATCGAAGTTATCCGACACTTTGAACAGAATGAATGGAATTACTACTACTAATAATAATAATACAATTAATAATAATAATAATAATAATAATAATAATAATAATAATAATAATAATAAATTTAATTATTTTAAATGATAAAGAGATTTCAAATTTAACAAGCAGAACTGTCTGAACTATGGGTGAAGCAATACAAGAATTTGTAACAGAAGTGGACAGACAAGGTAGTAATGGTTTCGCTTATTGTGCATGTTGAGAACAATATTACTGTATTGACATAGATGAAAGGTCGATATGATGGTAGTAGTAGTAGTAGCTGGTTGTGATGTCAGTAGTGGAGGTGGTAAAATTAAAATCTGTTTCTTTGTTAGATTTTGTCATTGTTATAATTGCTGATATACTGGTCATATTAAGTAGGAGAGAAAAAGATCAGGATATGCAGTAACTGTCATCGTTCTTATCGTCGTTATCATCATCATCCAGGTCAGTTAATTTCTTACCTATATAATAGATCAAGCAATACAAAGCAATCCACTGTTTTACTGCACACATTTTGTTCACTGCGAACATACCTCATCAGTTCAAAAGCAAAAACACATATAAGTGGACGATTGACAATGTAAAGTATGGCAGGGTATTGGATAAGGTTTTCCAGGTTTACCGTAATAATAAAAAGCTTGCTCCATATGCATGTATATATATATATATATATATATATATATATATATATATATATATATATATATATATATATATATATATATATATATATATATATATATATATATATATATATATATATATATATATATATTGTTGGAACAAGGAAAGATTACTTGCGGGTTAAATGATGATCAGCTTTAAATGTTTGTTTACTGCAAATTAATTTTTCGTCGGATATCAACAATTTCGGATTTCGTGGTTGTTATAATCCACAAGCTTCCTAGGTTGACACATATGCATACATTATTTACCCACTATATATATGTGTGTGTGTGTGTGTGTGTGTGTGTGTGTGTGTGTGTGCGTGCATTACAGTTTATCATTCAGGACGAACTCCTCCGGGGTTTTCAATCGTAGTATCCAGTATAGTTCTCTATGTATGCATCTATATCAGTCCATGCTATCGGTAGCATCTCGCCAAACTCGACTGGATGCCTAGTATAGTCGTAGTGGTTGGCGAGTTTCTCGTTGATTTGTTGTGACTGTGCTTCTTGCAGTTATTCCTTTGTTTTCAGAAATCAATGCTTTCGCCACATATTGAGCGGCACATATTTTGCATGTGATAGGATATGCTACATATTTGGTTCGACATCCTGTAATGGTCATATTACTTGTTCGCGTACTTTTACAAACGTTAAGGCTATGCTACTTTCAAAGATTATTCCCGAAACAAATTTGGCAAGAAAATGAAATGCCGATATTGGATTGCTACTAGAGAAGGTACGGTATTATACGTGTGTCTATCCTTTAAGGATTAGTGCGTCTCAGTTCGTATTGATTTTCGATTCTTTCAACTCTCCTTTATTTACCAATTTATCTTTTCTTGTCAAGAATGCATGCAAAACTGCGTCAACTTAGAAATCTTACATTATTTACATGCAATGCAAAACCTGTCAACTTCTAAAACTACGTTACATACATAGATGCATACATACATACATACATGCATGCATGCATGCATACATACATACATGCATGCATGCATGCATGCATACATACATACATACATACATAAGTTCCTAACTAATTAACTGCATATTAACTTGCTTCCCTATCTATTAACCTTCAAATGACATAGAAAACGTATTGTGACCTCTGTAGGTAATTCCTTTCTGTATCATTTATGTCCTTAATGTCTTATCGTCTGAGAACTCAGAGACGTTTTCACTTGCATGCTTAGTCTCTGGAAGGTGAGTTTTGAGTTGAATCGTATTCTTCTTGGTTGGTTTTAATGGCACTTTAAACACATTAATGGCTATATCGTACCAAGGATATACAACATAAAGTTCATTCCCAAGGACACGCCGAGGCAGCCGACCTTGTCTGATCTAGGCGTATATCGTACCCAGGATACAGAACATAACGTTCATTCCCAAGGACAAGCCGAGGCAGCCGACCTAGTATGACCTAGGCGTATATCGAACCCGTGACACAGGGAATGACTAATTCGACGCTCTACCAGCTGAGCTACTGCCATTCACCAAATTAAATCATACTGAAGTTTATAGATTAATAGAATAAGTCATATGCATTAGAGTGGACTCAAGAGAAATCGCCATATGCAAGTGGGCAGAATAAGAATATCGAACCAGATGAAATATGCGTGACATGGAAAAGACGTTTTTTGTCGGTATTATGTGATATGTTAGTAGGAAGGCTATGTTAGCGCTGCTATTGTAACAGCGTGATTAAGAGTATTTATGACATAAAAATAATTTATATGATGTTAAAACTTCATGGTCTTAAACAAAGTAAAGAGCAAGCAAAACAAATATGTTTAGTAAAATTCAACAATTTATTTCTCTAGCATACAAAGTGAAAATTTAAAAGGCACATACAGTTTGGTGAGCTTAATTCCAGTTAATCATACCCGTTCTATCACAAGTCCAAAAGAATAGAGTGGTCTGAAATGATTCCATTATTGAATGTGCTGATGTGCTAAAAGTCATGATGCATCACATTAATTTAAGACAAAATAACCTTGAATAAATTCAAAATAGTCCAAAAGCAGTAATTTAATACTAATGAGTCCTGTGTACTTCCAATGAATACATTTTTAAATATATGATTCGTCTCAAATTATATCTAAGCATAACTAAAACAAATTTAGAGGTGTAACTTATATGCAGACTGTCACCTGACTTATGACACAACACAATGCCCTTGACTTACCTCATTTCCAACGGACATTTTCATCAAATTAAGAAACAAGGTAAGAACTGTTTGCTTAAAATGTAGCCAAACAATCTGACAAAGATAAGTTAGACCACATTTTTTCCAAGTGAAAATATAATGTCCTGAATTCAAATACAAGTAAACTAATTGTTTATTATCTTAAAGTATAATGTGCAATCGCGGAGAAAAGTTAGCTATGTAATATGTTGTTTACAAATATATATATATATATATATATATATATATATATATATAGAGAGAGAGAGAGAGAGAGAGAGAGAGAGAGAGAGAGAGAGAGAGAGAGAGAGAGAGAGAGAAAGAGAGAGAGAGAGAGAGAGAGAGAGAGATCGAGCGAGATTGGTTAATTAAAAATAAACAAGAAAAGAAATATATTTGAGAAGAAAATTTTCAAGACAAGGAAACCGTTAGTGTTGGAGTTACATTACTTAGAAATTGATCGGCAGAGCTTCCTCAAAAACCCAATAATATGATTTACTTAAGTCGATGCTATCCATGGCATACATTATAATGGTCTCCGGCCAGTTATTTCAGGTCAGCTATGTCGATTGTATGTTTCAGTCGTTTATTAACGGACACACTTCGACTGTTATCTAGATGATGCAGATTTCAGACAAATGTGTTAGTTGTATGTCAGAAAGATAATAATGTCATGGTTCAATCATAAAACCGAAACAAATAAAGAAATCGGTGACATTTTGTTATTGCCCTGGACCTGAAGCATCATTATATTAATCCTGGGAATCATCATATATCTTTTAGTTGGCAGTGCGGTAGAGAAGAAAAATAATGTAACCTCTTTGACCAGGGTTTTGTTATCTCTGTCTGAATCCATGCATGGATTTGCATAGCAATGAGGCGAATGGAAGTATGTGCCTGATATTATACACAATGCGAAACAAAGGTTGCATGAGTATTATTTTCTGTAATTATGTAATTTAAGCCTTGAGAGACTTATTTTCTCATTACTAAGCTACTGATCATTGATTATAAATCAAGTCGGCACTATTCTTCACACATTTCATTGAATGCAAATTTTTATAATCAAGCTTGACTGCAGTATCTAATCTTTATTCCTCTTCTTTGACGGGGGCCCCGAGTGGCCGAGTGGTCTAAAGCGCTCTCCGTTACGGATCACTGCCATCTCACCTCTGTCTGCGTGGGTTCGAGTCTCGAATTTAGCCAATGTGGGTATGTGAGAAAGTTTGCCAGTAGCTTCTCGTGGGTCGGTGGTTCATTCCGGGGTTTACCCGGGTTCTTCCTCCACCATTAATACTGGCCGCCATGTATAGCCTAAAGTGTGCTGAAAAATGGCGTTAAACCCCACAACAACAACAAAAATCTTCTTTGACGTAGCAATGCCGAGTTGCTAATTTTAGTAGCAGTTAAATCACCGTACATTATTAAAAGTTCACACAAAAGTAAGAAATAAAGTCAATGCACAATATGATTCATGTCAGTATGTTCTTCTCTTTACATTTCTCTCTTTTTTTATTATTGTTCGATTCGCTAACAGGTTTAGGGTAGCATACACAAAATATTAGTCACGACAGAGGCTAGCGCATACGCTGGATTCAGATTTAACCTAAGTCGGTAAGTCTAAACCAAACTAATTTAACAACTCTGTTTTTGTCATTTATAATGAACATATTAAAGTATGCCGGCAGACGGTAGAAGAAAGTAAGATCCCTCCCAAATCATAGCAGTAGATAGAAGTATCAACTAGTGAATTTTACATACATAGTGGCATAGCAAGCAAATCAAAAGAAAAAACTCAAGGACACGTGATTTAACTTTCTTTGATATCCCAAACCCAAGACACACGACAATGCTTTTATCATAACATTGACAGGCTACGCCCTATATACAAACATGCATGCATAGAATTAAAAATACTTCTCTATGATCTTTCTGGCTGGTTAGTTCCCCCGTTATGGATGTGACGGTGTCTATTTGCAGTCAGCTTGAAAATACTTCTGACGGCATTTTGATATGGCATCCATGTTCAGATTAAATCTATATACATTACTGTTAACAACAGCGTAGGATGCGACTCTCGATATTGTATTTTAAGAGCAAATGTATTGACTTCAAAAGTCCATTCTTTCAAGCCTTAAAGGGCAAGTAGTTTACTCGTCGCACAGTTTTTGTCAAGACTTGAATCCAATTTCCAAAGAAGACTATTGTTATGTTAAGAGAACATTTATAAAGTTTTTATGATAACTGCTAACGTTCTGAAAGTAATATATACTGTATATTCACCAATTATGTGAGATGGAAAATTTCAGTACAGCCTTAATACTTTTCAAGATTCCAATATCATAAAGCAGATTCTTTGATTACAGTTTGGACAAAAGCGCTCACTGTTCCGGATCACTGTCATCTCGCCTCTGTATGCCTGGTTTCGAGTGTCAAACTCGGCTAACGTGGGTACGTGAGAAAGCCAGTTTGGACAAAAGCAGCATCTTCATTATTTAAATGGTCAATATTTAATGGCTTATGTTTACCGAAAAATAATAAAACCCAAAATAATGAAATGTCGACGATTATTACTGATGTGCATGAGAAGTGATTGATCAATGTATGGTTCATGATAGGCAGGAAATCAACTTTTGGTTACAACCATACCACAGTATGTAGTATATGTCATACATTGTCGTGAAATCAACTACTTGAATGTTACGTAACGTGTCACAAGAATGCAATCTTTCTTAGAAGGCACATCAACATTTATCATATATACTTGTCGCAATACTGCATTAACCTGTGAAAGATTAAATACATGACAAAACAATATTTGTTAAGCAGTACTGTATTTTGTTTCACTGCTCCCTTACATAAATTCCAAATTCACAGATTCAAAGGCTTGCGATGCATGTACAGTTAGTGTTAGTTTCCATGCTTGAGCCTCCTTTGATGATCACAGTGACTGAATGCTAATTTTAGTCCCCATCAAATACTTGCTGTGTGTGTGTGTGTGTGTGTGTGTGGTTAGAATTTTTAACGTAGCTTTAGAAACACAGTCATATCGCTACGATGTCTGCAGTGTGGCAGTTTATAGTGATATCTAGCACTAGGACATCATATCGCAGACATGTAGCATAATGTGCCACCCAGTCGCATCATCCTGACACCAGGCCGACTAGTCCTAACACTAACCTCTTAATGCTGAGCGCCTATTAAGGCTGCTGTTAGTACCATTTTTGTAAGTCTTTGGAAGCTCAGTTATGATACATCAGGTGTAAGAGCATCTACAGTTTAAGGCAGCCATTATACCGTCTTCTCGATGTAATAAGAAAGTTCTAATGAGCATGATCATTTTTAGTAAGACCTTTCTAAATAATCACATATAAATGACATACAAACCAAGAACTCTTGTTATCTCAGCTGGGTGCAGATTTCATTACAGAGAAGCTGAAGTCAACTGGAAAACAAGAGAGCAAAAATTAATGGGAATTTGGCATTATTAAATCAACAGTTTGTAAATGATCATAGCTAAATAGTAGTTCTTCTTTCACTATTTTCACGCCACGCAATCTGGTGATATTTGTGATATTCGTCCTCATCGAAAATTGTAATTGCAGTGACATATGAAGATGATAATAATTTTTCTCGAACCTCTGCTTGGCTGTCGCTAGAAATAACGCAATCTCCAGAGTTAGCGAACAACATAAGGTTAAAAAATCACTAATTTAGTCTGCATTTTAAAATAATAAATAACAATCGTTACATAGTCGATCTTAGCGACATTTAGTGCATGTATGACAAAGCTTGTATTACACCCTCTGTGGCTAAATAACTAAACATGACTGACACAAATTAGCTAGCTTCCTGTGATATTTCACTGTGAAACTTAACTTATGTCATAGCCTACGGAGCCCCTTAAATGACATGGATGCACATATTTTTATTTCGTTTAATCGAAATATATTTCGTTATTTCGAAATACTATTTCGTTTAAACGAAATACTATTTCGTTTAAACGAAATACTATTTCGTTATTTCGAAATATTATTTAGTTATTTCGAAATACTATTTCGTTTAAACGAAATACTATTTCGTTATTTCGAAATAGTAATTCGTTATTTCGAAATAGTATTTCGTTTAAACGAAATACTATTTCGTTATTTCGAAATACTATTTCGTTCTTGGGAATCATATATGTAACTTAAATTTGAAAAATTAATGTATGTGTCGATTATCGCCCTTTGTATTGTTGAGGTCTCTTAACGTGGAGATACATATTGCAGTCAAAGGTGTTGTGCCAGCGTCTTGTCATTTGGAATCGGTTCACAATTAATACTTCCAGTTCAGTACCCACGAATGTAGTTCTAGTCTATTTTTAGAACATTTTTTCCTCTCTCATTTTGGTGGTGATAGAAGAGTTTATTTATGCATTTTTGGTACGGATTTAAAGGTAACTGTTTATTCTTGATAATATGAGCTCAGGGTGTTGTTGTATGTGTGTATTTCGGCGACAGTGCACAGTGAGTAATAAGGCCTTGGTGATGATCCGGAAGTGAAATCTGTGTTCTGTTTACTTGTTGATGTGTTGACAGTTCAGCATCTAAAAAAAGAGCAGGTCAACCTTTGACGAGAACTTCACCGTGAAGTCATCTTTGAAGGTATTTTAGATTAACATATGATTTGTATTGATTGTCACACAGTGGAAAGGTCAGTACTGAAAAACAAATGTAGAGAACATATAGCAAAAATTAATTGTGTCCTATGTCCATTTATGTGAAAGATACGAAGGTGAGTTAGGTGTAGGCTTAGTTCTATGTAAGACCTAGATGTAGCAATAAATAAACATAAACTGTTGTTGTGGTACAGTAGCATGCAAACTCTGTATAGTGTGGGTGAATACTCTCGAACGGTTGACAATGTTTTGGCCTGACTTTATTTCAAACGGATAATTTTTCAGTGGGGGTGCCTCACCCTCCATGTCTATCTCTAAATGATTAGTAGTCAATATTTTGTCTTCATTCACATGATACGATTAAATACGAATCAGCCACCCAACAGTTGCATAGTACATGCTTTCTTAGTAACGTATACCACACTCATGTATCATTAAACAGTTGCATAGTGCATGCATTTCTTAGCATTGTGTACCACACACATGCCGTTGAATCATTAAACAGTTGCATAGTGCATGCTATTCTTAGTAATGTATACCACACACAGGACTTTCATTCACTATCACTCTTGTAAGAACATGCAAGTAAATCTGAGCAATTTGTCTGGCTTTTTTCTTTCAGATATTTCATTTGGGTCCAGTTTTAGTTATTTGTTGTTGTTGTTAGGGTAACGTCATTTTTCAGCACAAGATAGGCTGTACATGGTGGTCAGTATTAATGGTGGAGGAAGAACAGGGGAAAACCTCGGAAAGAACCACCGACCCACGAGAAGCTACTGGCAAGCTTTCTCACATACCAACATAGGCCGAACCCGCGACTCGAACCCACGCAGACAGAGGTGAGATGGCAGTGATCCGTAACGGTTGGCGCTTTAGACCACTCGGCCACTCGGGGCCCCAGTTATTTGTAACATCGCTATGTATATTAAAAATCCCAACCATGACATTGCATATTTGTCAAGCTATAATAATAGTGGTTGTATTAGTTCTTGTTGTTGTCAGTGTATTTTAGCATTGTACATATTATGCAAGAAAAAACGTGTGCATTTCTGGTCGGCCGACCATCCTTGTTTTATGGTGACGACCCTAGCACCCCCCACCCCACCCCACCCCGTTAAAAGAAGGAACGAAAAAAAATCTAAAAAATAATTTCTGAAATTGTTTTGTGCATCAAATTGAGCTGGTTTAGTCCAGTACTTTAAGTGCTTAGTACATTATATATACTAATCATTACATTATAATATATAACGTTTAGAGAAAAGAATTTTTTAAAAATATAAATACCCAGCTACCCTAATTTTAAAACCAGTGCAAAAGGAAACATTTTTCTGGGGGTCTCTATGACTGTTTCAAATAAACAAGGAGGTGAGTGATTTTCAACATGCATTTCCTCATGATTCCTGGCATGGTTAACTTGTTTTTAGTAGTTCATGTTCTACCATTGCCTTGTGGTGTTTGAAGGGGATTTTAAGGATGTACTTCATGGTTTCATAATAATGGGCTTTTGTAGATCGATCTGACTCTTTTGCCAAATGTTTGTTCAGTTTTCAAAAAAGTCCAGTAGATTTATCTGGTAATATATATTTCTACAGATACTATAGAAATTAAACAGCTTGATAAATTGAATTATCCTATGTATTAAAACATGGCAATTCTAATGGTAAATTTCTATGAAAGGTCAAGGTAAAATTGTAATGTTCATAGAGAAACAACACATTACCTCTTGATGAAAATTGTATTTACATTTTGTATTGAATAAGGTCTATGGGAAATTCACTGTTCCAGCTGTACTGGCCCATATTTCTTAGTAATGCTTTGCAATTGAAATTTCACTATCAAAGAAACATTCATATTTTAACAATTGTTTAATTTTCTTTCAGAAAAAGAATGAACATGAGCATTTTTCACCTGTGAATATCAGATAAGCATTTTAAAAAGTATATGGACATAAAATTCAATGGAAATCTTGTGCAATTGTATAAGTGGTAACAATTCCTATGTATTATAACCCATGGTTATAAAAGCAACATTTATTCATGAATACGTTTATTTTTTAAATTAATAAAGATGTCATAACAGTTCCTGTGTTGTTATGAAAAATACCCCAAAATTTGAGCATTAATCAATTCACTTTAACCTAGCACTGCTATTTTTGTGAAAACACTGAGTTGAAACTACTCTTTAAATATTATACACCAGCTTTTGAAAAGCCACATATTTTATGAAAACCTAATTTTTTTAAACTTAATAATATCAAACAAATTGAGAGCAATTTAAAATTGTTTTTAAAATGGATTCAGTAAATTGGTCACATATACTAAATACCAGTGATAAATCAAAAGTTTCAAATTAGTTGAGATCTTTTTACCTTGAATTTGGTACCAGTTTCCATGTGAGAAATGCACATATATGAATTATTTTGGGAATATCATCAAGGTGTTGGATGACTTCTATTAAGAAACACCTATGTATATGCATGAAGTGAATTTGCAACTGATCTGGAAAGTTTTTACCAGTCTATAGACTATTTATGATTGGATTTTGACCACAGTTGGCAATCAGGCCTTCTCTCATCAAGTTCTTGGTTGAGTATGATTTTGAGAGAAAAGCATGCTCATTAATGGTGTGATAATGCAGCTGATGTCAATAATGTAACAACTAATGTAACAACTATTTTTGATCAGATTTTAATCAAACTTGCCAAACAGTCTTATATCATACAGATTTTGCATGAGTTTGATTATTAGCATGATCAATGCATAATCATAAAATGATATTTGAGAAGTTTGTTATCGCTCCAGAGACCAAATTTCAATTAGGATTTTCTCCATCTTTTAAGCTTATATTTCTGAAGTGCAAGAGACTGTGTATATTAATTATGATTTATGTTTAAAAAGAAATGTTATCAGGATAAAGTAAAATTGGTAAACTCCAATGGTATCAAGTTTTGAAGATACAAAAGTTGTTTACATAGGATGTGTTCTTCCAAAACTACTTGGAAAAATCCACCAGCCCAAGTTGATTGCCTCAGTGTGTCCATGGGAAAGGCACTTAGCTCCGGTTTTCTTGGCATAATATAGGCAAGAATGTGTTAAAAGTAACATTAAAACAAAGAAAAAGAAAAGAACCTGTTTAGTAAAATGGTCAGCTGTTAATCTATGTAATCCAAGTATGTGATATCAGTCCATTAGGGCCTCTTGTTTAATTGTTGACTTTTCATGTGTTGAGCTGTTTCTCATGCACTGTTTCCTGCAGGTTCATGGAACTTTCTGTATAGTTACTTGAGAAGTACTTCACCCATCAGTCCAAATGACGTCACTGTGACCTATATTTAACACACCAGAGATCTGCATTTAAATTACCTTTTTGCACTGGGAACAGTTTCTTAGACACTATTACTGTAGAGTGATGTAACATGATATATGTATATAGGATGTAATATGATATATGTATATAGGATGTAACATGATATATGTATATAGGATATAACCTGATATATAGTGATGTAACATGATATATGTATATAGGATATAACCTGATATATAGTGATGTAACATGATATACATATATAGGATATAACTTGATATAATGTGATGTAACATAATATATGTCTATAAGATATAACTTGATATATAGTGATGTTATTGATATGTGCACCTTAAGAAGTACTGCATCATTTAGACAAAACAAACATTTGCAATCTAGTCATACCATCATTTGCTTTTAACTTGTTTACAGATTGGAGAGTAAGGTGGCCTAAATGTGCCATATATTGTATAAACAATGTGTAAATTTGAAGGCTTGGTTCAGATACTTTAGGCAGCACTATTTGATAAGGAACACTTTGGGGGAAAGTGCTTTCCTCAATTGATTATTTGTATTATGCAAATATAACACATATTGTCTTTTATCTTCTATAATAGCTATTTTAATAATATTCCATTATTTAAGAAATGTGTTAATTTGTCTACTACAGAATGGAGGAATTTCTGAGACACAGAAAGATCAGTGAAGACGCCATCACAAGGATGAAAGAAGATAGGGTAAATTTACTCAAACAATTTCTGATAAAAAGAAGTCATAATTTTATTAACATTTTTTCACTTGAAGACAATGGTACCAGTGTAAAACAATCTGTTTATTATACCATAACACAAGATAGAAAAGCTTGTTAAGTTTATTTTTTCTGATGTTTTTGTTTTTAGAGAGTGCATTAATTAAAAGTGGAACACATAACCTGAAAAGCACAAACAGTTTATGAACAATCTCTTCAGTAACAGAATTTATTGGTCTGTTCAGTCTATAGATTGCTGTATTTCAAAATGACAGTTTTATATCAGATTGATACATTATCTGAGTCAGCTCAACCAGGGGTTAACAACGTCTTAAAAAATGTCAAATAAACTATGGATTTCATAGACTTATTTGGTGACCCATCTGAAGAAAAAAAACATTTGAAATCACTTCTATGAAAATATAACTGTGGCATTTTTTCTGTCCTTTTCCAATCTTTGTGATTTTGATTTTAGTGTGGCATTGGCCAAACATAACTTGGAAGTTGTGACTGGTCTGTATGATTTAAATGAAGATGAAGGATATTAATACATAAGAAAAATAATTCTGGCATGTATAGATTGTGTAGTTACAGCATTTAAATATTATTAGTATATCGTACGGACAAGTTTGTAAAGGACACTGTTCGCTCCACAAGAAGCAAGTAGTGTTAGGGATGTATTGAAAAATTGATCTTCATCATGTTTAAGCATGTAGTCATGTAATTTTGAGATGGTATGGATGACTTAAACTAGCACACGAAAAGCATTTAGGATGACTTGTATGGGTAAAAGTCTCCATTTAAAAGCTATTCTTCAACCACTGATTTAGAAATGACCCCCAGTGAAACATGGCTTTGAGTTGTGTCCTTTTACTCACTGTCATCAATGATAGAGACCTGGGGTTCCTGAAGATCATTATATGTTTTGATGCATGGGTGAACATTTCCTATGGTCCTAGTACTGTAGGTAGCACATTCTTATCCAGGCTGTGTGTGGCACACAGAGGTACATGTACACATATTAGTGAATTGTGATTGGTCACATTTGATGTTGTGTTAATGTACCATCTTAGACCAGTAACACTGCCAGTTCATCATGATACACTGCTTTGTGTGAGTTATTTTATGAGTCAGGATGAGTAGGTGAAACAGGATTCATTTCATTAAGTTATCACTTGCCCATATTGTTTAATTCAAAAGACATGATGTTGAAATATCCACTATTATAGCGAGACATGGGCATCAAACCATAATTATTTTCCTTTTTGTTATGTATAACCACTCATTATTGTACATTTGTTGCTATAACTGATGGAACTTGATAGATTTTTACACAAGCTAGTTCACAGTGATGCCTAAAATCTGGAGAGTGTCATCAAGGGTTGAAAAGCCCTTTTTTATGTTTATATGGTAAACAGACTTACTCAAGGGAAGTTACTGCAAAATGGATGAGGACATGCAATGAGGTGACACTTTACATATCTGTGTGTTCATTGCAGATAAGAAATTTATCTTTACAGTTGTTAAACTTTAAAGTCTACCCTTTGGTTATTTTTATAGCTTGTACCCTTTCACAACAAATAACCTGTGAAACACACTATCAAACTTGGTACTATGTTTTGGGAATATCTTCTGATTTAGGTCATCCTTGAGGGGAATTCAATGTGTTCTGAAGCTATGTGCCAAATTTCTGTACCATAACTTCCAAGGTATACCAGAGAAAATAACTATTTCTTGATAAAAATCAACAGTATGAACAGTTATGGAAGTATGCACATAAGAAACTATTGAGTGAGAAACTCACAAGGGAGTAAATAAACAATTATGGACAAAGGGTATGTTGACTATTAGATAACCAATCTTCTTATGCTCTTTAAGTATGTGTGCATGTGTCTCTCATATATATATATATATATATATATATATATATATATATATATATATATATATATATATATATATATATATATATATATATATATATATATATATATATATATATATATATATATATATATGCACCTTTTATATCTATTATTGCAAATAAAAAAATAACCTGTTCAGGATTTTGTGAAGAGGAACTAAAACTCACTCATGCCTCCAGATCAGATGGGATATATGTGCAAGTCATATCAATATTCTCAGCCTTTTGAACAACTACAGACCACTCTATACGAACCTAAGGTTTCAAATCCATGTCTTCATTGGTGCAGGTGGAGCTATACTACATTACAAAGTGACAGGAACATGGATGGCAGTACAGATGGGGTTGAATTTTAAATTTACCATATGGCTACTGACCCTTAAGACAGGCATATTGTAATTCATGTTTTCATTAGTCCTGTTCTTTTATTTCAGATAGATGGAAATGTGATTTCCATGATGGATGTAGAACAGCTACAGAAATATGTGCCAAGATATGGAGATTGCTTAGCAACAATAGCTTATGCCAAACAAAAACGAGCTCTTGAAGAGACTGCAAGCTTTCCCAGTGATAGAAAAAGATCTCTGAGAGATAGATTACTGGAGAAATTACGAGCAACAGGGAACAAAGAGGAGCATTTCAGGAGAGCAGCACCTTAGGCTGGTAACAAAAATGCACCAAAAATCCTAAGAAAAGTGGAAATTGGCTGGTTAAATACTTATGGTGTTAGTGGTCCAAAGCAGGTTAGGTCAGCATATGGTGGCGGAACAAGAACTGTTAAAGTCCACCTTGATGCAACTGTCTCGGACATATTATCCACAGGAAAGGATCTTTTCTTTCCCAGTGGAATATCAAAGTAAGGAAATGTTGATGACTTTAATTTCTATCTTGCTGATCAAACTCATGAAAAATTGTCTGATGAAACTGACTTTGAAGGATATATATGAATCCACACAACTGAAGACTCTTAGGCTTTATGTCGTAACAACAGCACACACAAGAAGCTCGAATGGTAACAACAGCAAAGAAAGAGGAACTAATACACAACCAGAAATTTCTGCCCAGACTATACATCCAAACCAGTCCGATTTGGGTCAACAGTCTCCTCGGGTTCAAGCAGAAGGCGGTACAATTGCAATAACATCTGTGTCTACCAATGAACTACAGATAACTGATAGTAACCAAGCTGAAAATATGATTGGTTTTGAAGAATCAAACACTGCTTCTGACAACACATGTCATGGGGATTGCTTCGAAGTAAACAGCATTCATTCTTTTGGCTCCAATGATAATTTGCCTTCGAACAGTCCTAATCATGATGTGTATGAGTTAACACTTGATTCGCATGAGTTTCTGATGACAGCAGTTTATTCCCAAGAGCAGTTTCAGCCAGCCATTGATCTGTGACAAGCTCCATCATCAGGCTACAAAAGTGTTATGACCATTATGCTGCACCGCTCCAATTTACAGGAGGAAATGTTGCAATATTTCAAAGCATCTGATATTTTGAATACAACATTAAAATTCAAGTTTGTAAATGAGTGTGGCCATGATGTAGATGGAGTATCAAGGGATGCCTATGCAGCATTTTGGGAATCATTTTTCCTGAGAAATGCAGATGGTGAGGTTTATCGCATACCTGTTTTAACTCAGGATTACGGCAAAGAACAATGGGAGGCTGTAGGTAGAATTTTGATCAAGGGATACAAGGAACACAAATACTATCCAATAAGCTTGGCTCCAGCTTTTTTTATTGCAGTAGTACATGGGGAAAATTCTGTCACTCCACAGTTATTGAAAGAATCTTTCCTTTTGCATATTTCACAATCAGAAAAGGGTGTTATTGAGGCTGTTCTAACAGGAACACAGTATGACCAAGATGAAATACTTTGTCTGCTTGATCGCTTTCAGTGTCGTAAAATCCCAGAACTGAGTGAGATGGCATCAACAATTATACATATTGCACACAAAGTATTAATCCAAGAATCTAAATATGCCCTGGATGCTATTAATAGTGTTGGTGAAGGTGTTTGGCAAATTGATTTTCCAGATACTGAATCATAACCCTGTATGGGAGACTAAACCCAACCATCCCAAAACTAATAGGGCTGCTCCATGCTTCACCAAGAACAAAGGAAGAAAACGCTTCTGTTGGATTTCTTCATAGATTTATTTGGGGAAGAAATAAATGGCAGTTGAGAAAGTTACTCAGGTTTCTGATTGGATCAGATGTAATTTGTGTCGATAAGATTGATGTTCAGTTTATTGTACATCATGGAAAAGGAAGACTTCCCAGTGTCCACACTTGTGGACCCATGTTAGAACTTCCCTCAACATATGCAAACTACCCTGACTTTAGATCTGAGTGGGAAAGCATGCTTGAATCTAAAGAATGCATGGAAATGAACATTGTGTAGTTGTTCTTATAACTGCAGAAAATAGTGACCATTTTATTTGCATTTTTGTGGTAAATAGTATCAACCATTTGTACAACTTGCATGTAATCAAACCAGTCCATTGTAACAAGAGTTGGATTGTTGGTACACTATTCTGCAATATTCTCTGTGTGTGTGTGTCTATATATATATATATATATATATATATATATATATATATATATATATATATATATATATATATATATATATATATATATATATCTGTGTGTGTGTCTACATGTGGGTGGGTGTGAATAGCTTGAACCCCATCTAACCTAGGAAATCATTTTAAGAGATCTAAAGTTTAGATCAACAGTGTGTAACACTCTTGTAAAATTCTGTTTAAACATTTTGGTAACATTCTGTTATATGTGAAGAATAAAAACCATTCTGTTTGATGTGAAAACAACTTTGAACTTTCCAAATTGTTCAACCAAGCCATGTTCAGGCACATGAGATTCCTCTATGCCATGTGCATTTTCAATGTGTGTGTGTGTGCATGTGTATGTGTGTGTACATACTCTATGATGTTTTTAGCCATGACAAATCTTACTGTAAGAGAACTATCCCTTAAGTTTTTTTATGAAGCTTTTGATACAGAATATCACTGCTCTTGAACCTTTAATTTTAATTTGTACAATAATGAGAAGTCTCATATATTTATGTTTCTTATCAGCTTGTACAGTGCAGTGAGTTTTTTCTGTTTATCTTGGTTCATTGTACATTATTGCCTGAAAGGTTGTGTAACATGGTATATGGAGCATCATGACAAAAACCACTTACTGTAGTAAGAACTAAGTTGCATGACCTATATTTCATTATCCACTTATTTGCACTAACAATTGAGTTTTCACATAGTTGTCATTTTTTGTTGCTATTTCATGTTCCCATGATCAATTTGCTTTGCTGTGCATGTTTTATACATCATTGCTTGCATAGTTATATTATTGCTTTAGACCTTTTCGACAAACTAAATTTTGCAATCCATGCATATCCGCATTGTGGGTTTGTTTCTTACATTATACGTTATATGTATTAAGCTCATATTGCTTGCATTGGAAGCAGAGTGATGACATGGATGCCATATATGCTACAGATAAAATATCTGTTATGGGTTAAAGTGAGAACATGATTCAGATGAAGAGGTCACATTAGTCTGTCTGAAAAGAATATAGTATTTGGCATCAAGCTCTTTAATTTATCTTATTTTTCAAAATTGTTTGGCTGAAGAAGTTTCATTTCTTGTACCACAGTTCATTCTTTTGCCAATCTGTTAGTTTGAGTTTCCTGTTATATGGCATAAAAGAACTTATTCCATACATACTTTATATTTTGCTATTGTGTAGCCATTCACCTACACACAAAAGTTCAGTGTGTGTATGAGGAACATATATGTTTTTTGTTGTGATGTGCTTTAAATGAAAATTTATTTCTCGGGATAAATAATAATATTTTAGTCTCTGCATAGTTAGTAATGATTACTGACAGATATTGCGTTTGATATTAGAACAGGTATCAAAGACATTACTGTTATGATTTTTGCAAGCATTTTTTTCCTTACGTTCATGTTTATCATCTCAAGAAGAATCAAACATTTGATGTAATCAATACGCAAACAGCTGTTATTTTGATTGAGTACATTTTATTTTTCATTGCCTCTTGATATTTGCTTTAGATGTTAAGATTATTGTATCGACTAGAGGTTTAGTATGGCTGTTCTATCTAAATACTGTTTCTGATGTATAATTTCATCTTTTCTGTCTGGTCTCCATTAACTTTGTTGTGCAACCTGGCCAAGCATATAATGTGTATATAGCCTTTGATGAGATATATACATGAGACCAGTTGGGAGTTTGATTCAAAACATTAAATTGTTTACAGTCCATTTTTAGATGTATTTCATTACCACATAGGTTTTTTGCAGCCTGCATAGATACTATTGTAAATTTAATCATAAAAGTTCATCTTAAAGGCACAAAACATGACTATTGTGAAAATAGAACTACACCTTTGTATTAAAAGATGATAACTGTCACATGCATTTAATGCTTACTAACTTTTAATTATTTGTGTTTGGCTCATGACAAATGACATCACAGGCTATAAACATACAAACCTACATATAAGGCCATTTTCTGACCATCACAGTTTACAGTTGGAATAAACATTTTTATTAAATGGTAAGCTGAACATATTAATTACTACAAATTGTATAATGGTGTAGACTACTCTGACAGGCTGGATGTTAATAGTACACGTGAATGAGTTGTTAGTAGAACAGTGGACTGCATGCATTGCATGTGAGGCCTTGATTGTAGTGGCTAATCATGGTGATTACTCATGCTTGTAATATTGGTTTTCCTGACCATCATTCCAAGGTTACTCAAAGCCTTTACTTCCACAGGGTTCAAAAATCAGTGTTGTATTAAAAAGAAAAACAATTACCCTTTGATTTTCTTAAACTAATTATAGTACTTCAACGTTGATATTGTAGGGGACCCCCAGTGGCTAAGTGGTCTAAAGCGTTTGACTTTACCGATTACTGCCATCTCACCTTAGTCTGTGTGGGTTCGAGTCTTGGACTCAGGAAATGTGGGTACAGTATTTGAGAGAGCTGCCAGTAGCTTCTTGTGGGTCAGTGGTTCTTACCGGGGTTTAGCCATATATAGCCTTTCTTACGCTGAGAAATGGCGTTAAACCCAAAAACAACAACAAAAATTGTTATTGTAGAATAGAATATTTATTATTCTTTTTTGTCCAGTTACAGGAGCCAACATTTCAAAGCCAAATTATTTCCTTTCTTTTCTTTGCAGAGGCCAGCTATTTAATTGGTGATTATTTTACTTTAAACAGTGGTTTAGTAAGAAATTCTAGCTCTCGCTCACCTTGGTAAAAGTTAATTCTGGGACCCCTCCCAATAAAAAAGTTGTTTGATAAGAAAATCATATGTTACTACTTCTTGGGTGATAGAACGCATGGCGAAAATTTTGGAAAACTTATATAAACTGACATGTTTGCATATAATGCACTAAATTTCACATTCTCTTAGGATATAAAAAACAACCTGTATCAGCTGTGGAATGAAGTGGTTCAAGGTTATTATTCCCTTGACTGTGTGCAGATGAATATCTTAGAAGATACTTTTAATAACCTTCAGAAAATCTATCCTGTGACGAAGGAGATAACCTTGATAAAATGATGTACAAAGACTTGGGATTAAAGTCACTGTGTCCTGAAGCAATGATGGATTGTATGTATCTTGCCGAAATTTCAGGCATGTGTGATATGGGTGGTAATGCAAGCCCAAAGCCTACCTCCATTCCTTCTCAATCCAACCAAAATGTCTGATCAACCCCTCCATATAAATAATGGCAAATGTATACTGTGCAATAGAATGGATGAGGGTTATTTATGACCTTCACTCCAAAATGCCTGAGCCTCAACTCACATAAATTGCTTTATCTTGCCACATGGCTAGGAAAGAAGCTTCTAGTCAGAATTTATTATTTCCTGGTTGATGTGTTCATATTTTGAAACGTTTGTTTTCTTAATTTTTTAAAATACTTTGAGCTGCTTTTCCTAGAGCACCGTGTCTTTTGTATGAAACCTTTTTGTCCTTTCTGCAGTCTGTCCTTCCTTTAAAATAAGAATTCTAAAAGCTATCACTTGCAGCTCCGTGTCAAGGTGTTCTTAATGTTCTTCGTACATCTACCATATAACATGGAACAAGTCCATTCTTGAAAGAGAAATCCTTTTCTCGGTGACCTCTAAAAATCGGGAAATATTAATTACTGTATTACGGTTTGCATATTAGAAATAAGAATTAAAACGAATTTGATTAGTTCAGCTACATGTTTGTGTGCTTATTTCTATTGATTTTGTGACAAAGTTTCGAAAGAGGAAATTTTATGTATTAGGATTAATGGGTGTCATCGTTTGGCAATCGCGATATCGGCGTGAATCATACACATGCCGCTAGTAACGGCAACTATCATCAGTGTCCAAACCCACACGGCCATTTAATACTTAGCTATATGCACGCACCCACTGGATATCTGTTGGGAAATGCAAGATGTATACTACGTTTTCTTAACGGTCCAGAATTTGCAATGTCAGTTTACTTAGCTTTAACAATTTTTTCAGTCATATCGCTACGATGTCTTCAGTGTGGTAGTTTATAGTGATGTCTAGCACTTGGGCATCATGCCGCAGACATGTAGCTTGATGTCCCACCCAGTCACATTATCCTGACACCAGGCTGACCATTCCTAACACAATCCTCTTAATGCTGAGCGCCTAGCGAGGCAGCCGTTAATACCATTTGTATTAGTCTTTGGTATGACTCGACCGGTGTTCGAACCCGCGACCTTCCGCATCCGAGGCTGACGTTCTAACCACTACGCCACCATTTAAGAGATGAACAAAGTAAATAGATTTTGGTGGTGACAGAATGAAATAATCATATCAGTGGAGGGGGGCCAAAGAAATATTAATTGATTGATTGTTTATTTTTAACGGCGCATCAGCACTTTTAGGCTATTTAGCGCCAAACAAAGTGTTATTTGTATAATCTTTTAAAACTTATAAAAGATCCTATGTCAACCAGTGATATAAAAGAACAAATGGTTGAAATTAAAAACGGTAAGATGGTAACGGTGCAAAATAAAGCTTCCCGATCAACGGGAGATGTAAAAAAGATGAATAGGTATTAAAATGGGACGGTACATATATTGCATAAAACTGCACAAGGTGATAGCATAAAAGTCAGAGTTAAGAGTAAATATTTACGGCTTTCAAGAACTCTATAATACGAGTGATGTTTATATTATCAAAAAGTTCTTTCATGTCATGCACAATGTAATAACGATCGCGCATAGGTTGTAGGTCAAAGCACTCTATCATAAAGTGCTTGACAGTGAATGGTTCATTGCAAGAAACGCACTCTGGTGGGTCTTCACCTTTTAGTATGTGGGTGTGGGTGATATAAGTATGACCAATTCGGATTCTTGCAATGACTACCTCCTCCCTACGAATGGTTCTGTAGGAAGGAGTCCATTCTCCTAGAGTTGGTTTGATTGCGTGAAGTTTGTTATTTACAGCATCATTCCATGATGCCTGCCACTTCTGACGTAAGAACTTTCTGATACAAGGTTTAAAATCAGTATATGGTATTTTAAAATCATATGGTTCTTGAGAAAGGGCCATTTTAGCAGCGCGATCTGCTTTTTCGTTACCTTTAATACCAATGTGGCTAGGTAACCAACAGTATATTATATTGTGGGAGACACTCAGCTCGGTATTTTTTACGAGTATGTTTTTCAATAATGGGTTCTCCAGTTTTCTATTGTGTAGTGACTGGAGTACTGATAGCGAGTCGGAAAAGATGATACAGTTTAAAATACGGTTCTGTTCTATATGTTGCAGAGCAAGGTCTATTGCTCTGATTTCGGCTGTAAAAATTGATGCTCCATTTGGTAAGCGAACTTGCGTTGTGTGATTTCCACAAACAAAGGCTGCAGCAGCCTTTTCCTCATCCTTTGATCCATCAGTGTAAATTCTGGTGTAGTTTTTAAATTCGGTGAGGAGTTCATGGTAAGAGTTGTGGAAGATAGAAGGGTTTGTTTCGGATTTTTTTCCATCGTGTAGCGTAAAACGTACTTTTGGTTGTTTAATTAGCCAGGGTGTTGTTTCAGAGATGGATGTTTTCTGAATTTTAGAAAGATCTATATTTGTAGTGTCAAGGCTGGATGACATTCTAATGCCAAAGGAAGGTATGGCGTTTGATTTATTTTCGTATAAAGTTTTGTATTTGGGTTGAAAAACAGCCGAAAAAGCAGGATTCAGAGGGTTTGATTTTAATTTGAGAGCATACTGTGCGGAAAGCATTTCTCTACGATGCGATAACGGTGGTTCATTCGCCTCAGCTAGAAGGCTTTCACACGGGGATGTTTTAAATGCTCCCAAAGCCAGTTTTATTCCCTGATGATGAATCGGATCAAGCATTTTAAGATACGATTTTCTGGCTGAACCATACACAACGCAACCATAGTCTAGTTTGGAGCGAATAAACGTTCTGTATAAATTTAGGATGACTTTTCTATCAGCACCCCAGTCAGTGTGCGCTACTACTTTAAGTAGGTTAAGTGCTTTTAAGCATTTAGCTTTTAAGTTCTTTAGGTGTGGAATAAAGGTCAGTTTTCTGTCAAAGATTATACCTAAAAATTTTGTTTCCTCAACAACTGGAATAGGTGTTCCATCCAGCGTGAGGTTCGGTTCATCATGATGTTTTCGTAACTGACAGAAATGCATGCATACCGTTTTTGATTTCGAGAATTTGAAACCGTTTGCATTGGCCCAAGTTTGAATTTTGTTTATATTTTGCTGCAGTTGTCTTTCAATTGTATGCATGTGCTTTGACCGATAACATATTAGAAAATCATCAACGTATAACGAGCAATCCACACCAGGAGTCAAACACTTGGTGATGCTATTAATTTTGATGTTAAAGAGCGTCACAGATAAAATACTGCCCTGGGGCACACCCATCTCTTGCTCGTGCAGATCTGAGAGGGTAGAGCCCACTCGTACTTTGAATTCTCTGTCGGAGAGAAAGTTGGATATGAAAGAGGGCAGACGGCCTTTTAGACCTAGATCGTTCAGGTCATTTAGTATCCCGTACTTCCATGTTGTGTCATAGGCCTTTTCTAAATCAAAGAAAACCGCTACTAAATGTTCTTTCTTAATAAATGCATCGCGAATGAATGTTTCTAGTCTAACCAGATGATCATTGGTGCTCCGTCCATAACGAAAGCCACTTTGGAAAGGCGATATTAAATTGTTAGTTTCCAAATACCAGACAAGCCGAGAATTGATCATTCGTTCCATTGTTTTGCACACACAGCTTGTGAGTGCAATTGGTCGATAGCTGTTGGGGTCTTCGCTATCTTTACCGGGTTTGGGGACTGGTATTACAGTTGCTTCTTTCCAGATTTTTGGTACATTACCAGTAATCCATAAATCATTGAAGAGTTTCAAAAGAGACGTTAAAGATGATTCTGGAAGATGTTTTAAAAACTGGTAATGTATTTCGTCAGGCCCAGCGGATGTATCATGGGCCTTATCTAAAGCCTCCCTAAGCTCCGATAGTGAGAACAATTGATTATAACTTTCCGAGTTGTTGGATGCGAATTTTAAACGTGACTTTTCTTTTTGAGTTTTAAGAAGAAACATACTTCTTCCATGATGCTCTTTTACATTCTTTGATTATGCGGCGCGCTTTGGCCCGTGCAATGCGATATATATTTAAGTTTTCGGGCGTCGGTTGATTATTAAATTTCCTTAATGCTTCTCGGCGTAGTTTAATGGCTTCCTTACATTCCTTAGTGACCCAAGGTTTTTGGGTTCTTTTACAATCTGGCGAGGACTTGGGAACAGATTCTTCTGCAATCTCTATTAAAATAGATGTAAAATGCTGAATGGTGTCGTCAATATTGAAAACTGTATCCTCATTCAGCCTAGTTTTACAGAGTGTTTCAAACTTGGCCCAGTCGGCCTTCTTTAAAGCAAAAGAAAGAAAAGATGCAAAAGCTTTGGTAGAGTTTTTCAGGGATCGCATTGTCTCCTCTGCTAACACAAATATAATGTTTGCTGTATTAAGTTTAAGCACATGAAACGGTACTAACTAAAAACATGATTGATTTTCAACCATCTCCATTCCGGCTACCTCGCATAAACATGTACGTTTGTCTTAATATCTACCAACGCTTGCCAAAGAAAAGCAAATCCTAATGGACAAATATATAAGAATGCATATATGTTTGTATGTACGGATCGACGCTTATTTGCTTTGTTCCAATATTCCATTCTTATTCAAACTGAGCTATTTACAATCCTAAACGCCAACAAATTTCTTTTTATATTGTACTGTCAGCTTAAGGTTGACGTCATAATTTTTTTAGTATTATATGGATGGAAATGACGCTGAAAGTTAGATAAATGGCTTGATAACAGTATGATATTTACTTTATTTTTTACATTGCGCGTTATGTGACGTATAAGTAATTTCACACATATGCACACGGTTAATAACATTATATATTAAATGTTTGTATGCGGTGTCTAATGCAATGTTTAGGTAATCGGATCAATCCAATGATTTCTACAGTTAACAACAGCGCGAGAGGAGGGTGGCTGTCGGGATCTTTTTTTCAGCTGAGATTTTCGTAGTATTTCACCTCACTTTTGTGAAACAGGAGCAATTCTTCACAAGAAAAGGAGGGGTAGGGAGGTTGGCAACTGACATAAAACTATTCTGAGAGACAACGTAGGGGTCTGCCACTAAATAATATTGCCCCTGGGCCGATCGGTAGCGACAGTAGGGGATCCACCAAACAATATTGCCCCCGGGCGGATCGGTAGAGGATTCACCAAACAATATTGCCCACCGGGCGCCTAAAACCCTCGTGCTTCCACAGCCTGCTGTAAAATCCGATCTGAACTTACTATTTGAATTCAGAAATTGTTTGAAACATATAAAATAGATTCCTTGTGATCTTTTCTGAGGGATAAAATTCCCATATTGCACTTCATGTCACCACAGTAGATAGGCCTATGGAAGTAAACATTGCTAGTTCAGCAAGTCATAATAAATAGAACCAATTAAAATTACAAGCAACAGTTCTCCATTTTCTTAGCAGACACTTTTTGTTTCTTGAACCCTAATTTGTATAAGATATGAGTGTATTGCTGGTCACTTACTCCATTGCAGATATTTCCCTACTCGTTTGGCGCTATTGTTAATCAAGAAATGCAAACATTTATGTTTCAGCAGTTCGTAAGAATAGAGATAAGCACACCTTTTTCAGTTCTAAGAAAAACGGTAAACCAAGATTAAGAAAAGCTCAGACTAATACTGACCCTAGTTTTCTACAAAATGATGCGAATCCAAATTGTTTAAAATAATTTTTTTTTAAATTTGAGGGGGGATGGGGGAAGGCTACAGAGATCAAAATGCTTTGTGCATAATTACAAGCACAGCATTGATTCCATGTTTACTATGAAACTTATTGAATAAATTTAAATTGAACCCAATACTAATTAAAACATTTATCTGTGTGACTGGAGAGAAGGAAAGGATGCAGAATGAGTATAGTTTAGAAACTGTTTAAACTTGTTTAACTACAGTCAGATATCGTTGTTTTAATAACACTGGCGGATCATAGAGATCAATTATGTCGTCAAATTTGCGACATCAAAAGACAAAAACACACGTGCTACCAATTAAAATAGATGCACGCTATGTAAATGAACTTGAATGACCGAGGAACTTAGTTTTGTATGTATTTTTCAAGCGATTTAAGTGCGAGATTTATATTTTTCTCATAATAAACACAAATGACAAAGTTCCATTCAATATCATCTCCTCTTATTTCTAAACATTGGTCTCAGCTCGGTTCATCTGGAACAGAAATATGATCATTATCCAAGCGCATAAAATGACTGTACATATATTATTCGGAGGATGCCCTTTACAGTATGTCATTAATATGTTGCCGCAACTCCAAATACAGATCAAGAGCTTCATATGCATCCTTTGCCATGTGTAAACTTTGCTCAGCCATTATATATACACATATACTGTACACATCCTCGTCAGAAGCCTTTCCATCACGGTACCTTGCATCATTCTGACATAACTGGAATTCTTCCTCATCTATCAGACACATGTAGTTCTCCGTCTCATATAACTCTGGAACTGAAAACATGATGTTTGGAATACCACTTGGAACTGTTAAGTTTTTGGATGGACGAATCACATGGGAATCCCACACTTCGGCTAATGAGTCTAATTCATCCTGGAAATAAAAGATAAGAAAAAATGTTCACGCATGAAATACTTGATAATAGGGATGAAAAGAAAAGAAAGGCTGAGAAAGAATTTCTTCATGTGAACATATGACCTTTATGAGGCATAACGAAACACTGTAAATATATATTTGGTAACACAGCTTTGTTAAAAAAATATGCAACTGATGTATCAAATCGCAACTCTAACATGTAAGAGTAATTGTTATCAGTGACATCAGCTAGTATAGGGAACATAATGGTTCGGAATCTATAATACCGGTAAGACTTTGAAACAAATATTCCCAATCTGCATTAAAATTCTCAAAGGAGCGTCATGTGATAATTCTATTGTATAGTATGTGCTCTTTGAACATTGTAATCTGTAATCAGCACTTGTGTTTCCTTACGATGAATTATGCATATTTAATATATATTCGTGTGCGTTTGTGTGTGCGTGTGTGTGTGTTTGAGACAAACAGACAGAGACAGAGCTATACTGTCCATACCTGTATCATACCAAGAAAACAAAATAGTACAAGATTCTTGTCCAGATATCCGCCGTCAAATTTACCCTCAACTTTTATTTGGTCGAAGAGTGACAACCAGAACTCTACACATTCCCTGCGCAAAAAGCCCCACCAGCTTTCAATTCTTTGGTTATTTGTGCTGCGTCCGTACATGAAACTGCGATCACCACTGAATGAATCATTTCCATGCCGGCGAAAGAGACGTTGGAATTCACAAACATATCCATTTTCTGTGCCCCTGTCAGCTCGAAGTATAAGGGGGCAACCACAGAAGGCTTTCACAGGTTCGAGATAGTAACTCCCGATAACGCGAGGGTTACTACTTGTGCAATATGCATTTAACCATATCATTTTCAGTGAAAACCCATCAATACAACCATTGATGCAAATACCATAGGGGTGCAACTTGTCATAGGAGTCCATATGCCAGATGTAATTAGGACCTTTTGATAGGTACATACGCCTAAGAAGTCGATGTGATTGGCGGAGGTCAACATTTTCAGGATCTATAACTCTCATCAAAAGGCGAACTTCTTCCTTTCTTGCCCGTATACCTCTGCATTTCTTCTTATGATACATCCACCTATAACCGTACATGGTACCAGAGAACCGCTGTTCATTCATTATGAATTCGGCAACAGTCATCATATCAGTGGGATTTTTATAACGGTAAAGACCAAGAACATGCAAAATACGAATCAGCTGTCTAATGCTGAGATTATATCCATGTCTTTCTTTCAGAATGAACACAATCTCCTTATACTTTAAACCTAAGTGAAAATAAACTTTTATCAGAGCAAAACGGTCCTCATCCATTCTCACAATTACAGCAATACTAAACGCCTAAATATCAGTGAAAAGCTGTTATCTCGAAAATAATCCGAAATATTTGGAATAACGAAATACTATTTCGAAATAATGCAATATTATTTCGTTTAAACGAAATAGTATTTCGAAATAACGAAATAGTATTTCGTTTAAACGAAATAGTATTTCGAAATAACGAAATAGTATTTCGAAATAACGAAATATTAATTCGAAATAACGAAATAGTATTTCGTTTAAACGAAATAGCATTTTGAAATAACGAAATAGTATTTCGTTTAAACGAAATAGTATTTCGTTTAAACGAAATAGCATTTCGAAATAACTCAATAGCATTTCGTTTAAACGAAATAGCATTTCGAAATAACGAAATAGTATTTTGTTTAAACGAAATAGTATTTCGAAATAACGAAATAGTATTTCGAAATAACGAAATAGTATTTCGTTTAAACGAAATATCATTTCGAAATAAAGAAATAGTATTTCGTTTAAACGAAATAACATTTCGAAATAACGAAATAGTATTTCGAAATAACGAAATATCATTTCGAAATAACGAAATATATTTCGATTAAACGAAATAAAAATATGTGCATCCATGTCACTTAAGGGGCTCCGTAATAGCCCTTGCAGTCTTTATCCGATTCAGCACAAATGAGACAAATTGTCTCCAGAGATGTGATAATGGATGCCATCAGATATAGTAAGCAAATGAATTTATAGACTTTTCGTCTTATCCTGCATATATATATATATATATATATATATATATATATATATATATATATATATATATATATATATATATATATATATATATATATATATATATATATATATATATATATATTTGCAATCGTCATAGACGATCACGGAAGATATTTCACATTCCCTGACTATTTATGTGTATGTGTGCGTGTAATTTATTGCATTTTGAAATTAAGATAAAGTTATGCTAAGGATCAGTGCGCATGCATTAGATCGTGATACCCACGTGCTTATCCTGTCATTTGCCTCTTGTGAAATAGAATTTTTTTCATTTAGGACGCCATCATGATAAAATGATATTTGTCTATCTACCTATATATTATGCCCTTAACATGCAATAGTAATGTGTACACGATAATATAAAAAAAATCTTTGGAATGTTTACCGAAGCTGCTTAACAATACTTACAAAAGATGGTATTGTCTAGTCTGGTAAATTTGTTTTCCATTATTAATTCCTTATAAAGATAGTGTTCTTTACACTAATTCGTGCATGCTTTTTGAGCACATGTTAGCGGTCTTTTTAGTTACTTGTGTGCTTAGATTATATACAGTTTCCACAAGTACAATATTAAAATAAATTTCAGCAACAGTACATACAAAACATGAAGATATGAAAACATTATATATATTGTACATATTGCAAATATAAACAACTTTACCTTACACCTGTCACTGTCAGATTTCAAGATATATGTAGGACGCCCCATAAGAACCACATAAGTATTATTATTGCATGGTTTAACTGTACAGCTAAACCATATAAGTCGCGAGCATCCAAACAGTCCTTTTGTACAATTCTCATTCTTTTCCCCGCAAAACAGTATATATTAGTAGCAAAGTCCCACACAAGTCCATGACCACCCTCCACTTATAATGAAAACTGAGCTATTTGAAAAATGCACATTGCATGTTCTCAACATAGAATACAAAATATGCTGAAAGACAGGAATGTGAACCATGACATATTGTGTAAGCAAGAGAAAAATAAGTAAATTAACTTACTTTCATGCATAACGTCAGTGTTAATGTACAGTTTTGCCGAAATCGTCATACATGATGATATGAAGATAAGAAAATAATTGCACAAATATTCCTTTTTATTTTCAACTTGGCGCTCTACAATTTCGTACTATACATAGGGTTAGATTTATATAGAGAAAGAATTTCCCGATTTTCCTCACTGATTGTATCAGTTATTGAGGTATTGTTGAAATAACCTTTAGTGCCCTTTATTTTGGTGTATGATTGATGGGTGCAAATATGGGTTATAGAGTAGGCAGCTTGCCTTTCCTTCAGATGTACACTTCCCAACAAAATACTACCACTGCTTGGTCATTTTCACGTCTTAGACTTCAGAGGTGAATTTTAACAAAATGAGCCAGTATTTGTTTTTAACATTGTATAAATTTATGTATTTAATTTCTTGCACTTTTCTAAAGTGGCATTGTCTAGTCTGTCAAAATTCGTTTTACTTATCAACACTTTCCACAAGTGCAATATCCAAAGACATTTCACAACAGCACATGAAAATAACATAGATGTATTGCGATATTGTCTCCACTTTTCATGCTGCAAATGTAAACAACTTCACTTTGCACATATCTGTCTCTCAGATGTTGATGTTATCTGGAGTGCGCCATTAAGTATAATTTCCACGTAGGTACTAGTATATGTTTCTTGTTAAAGTAGAATTACCCATATCCGATTATTGTCAAAGCAGAGTTACCTGTATCTGATTGGTATCAGTGAAGAGTTACCGTATATAAATTTTGTCAAAGTAGAGCTACCCGTCTATATTTCTTGCCCATATAGAATTATCGGTATCTGCTTGTTGTCAAAGCAGATTTATCCGTCTTCAATTGGTGCCAAAATAGAGGTACTTGTAACTGGTGTCAAAGCTTTTGCTTTGTAGAACAGTAGATTTGCTCGTACCTGATTGTTGTAAAAGTAGATTTAACCATATCTCATTGTTGACAAAGTACGGCTACCCATCTCTAACTTTTATCAAATCAATTCGAAGAAGGAACTCTGAAACAAAGATTTTATACGTCACACTGAATGCTGTGGTTATTATTATTTGAAATACATGTACACGTGTGCATGGGTAATACTTATGTCTTTATCGTCATCTCCAGGCATTGTCGCCGTATATAGCATATAGTTTCTGTTCTTGGGTATTTGAGAACAGCTGCAAGTCGACAAAGCATAGATAAAGCTACCATATACTTATATATCTTTCATCTTGTTAGATTGACATTTAATTGTATCGCTAATGGAAAATCCATGTGCAGTCGTAAGCAGAAAACCAATGAAAATATTTTGAATGCTATCGAAAAGTACTTCAATTAGTACAAGGCACACTAGCTCTTGCTGTCATTTTAAATGAAAACTTGAAATCTCACAGAGCTGGCATTACTATTTTCTGACGCTTCTCTTACAAACCTTTGAAACTTGACAAATAACAAAAATATCGCCTCCTTTAGAAATATTGTTTCAGATATAACACGCGATATTAATATTATTAAAGTTCGTGTTACAATAGCTTAACACAGCCTTGTTTGCTATTTTTAGAGATGACATAAATAACAGTAAACCTGTGTTGTGTACCAAAGCGGGGTGGCTGGTGGGAAGGGATTTGTACTTATGAATACAGTTCTGTATAATAAATACCTGATAATTATTCATTATGAATGTTTATACGTAGAGACCCACATACTTCATTATCTTAAGTATTTCTTTCGCATACATCGTGTTCAGTGTTTTCATTCTTCTTACACACAGCTGGTTCAATAATATAATACAATTGTTTAAAAATAATAGAGAATAACCTGTCACAAAATGGGAATGTACCCAAGTGCAAATGTACTTTGCTTGATTGATTGATTGATTGATTGTTTATTTAACGGCGCATCAGCACTTTTAGGCTATTTAGCGCCAAACAAAGTGTTATTTGTATAATCTTTTAAAACTTATAAAAGGTCCTATATCGACCAGCGATATAAAAGAACAAATGGTTGAAATTAAAAACAGTAAGATGGCAACGGTGCAAAATAAAGCTTCCCGATCAACGGGAGATGTAAAAAAGATGAATAGGTATTAAAATGGGACGGTACATATATTGCATAAAACTGCACAAGGTGATAGCATAAAAGTCAGAGTTTAGAGTAAATATTTACAGCTTTCAAGAACTCTATAATACGAGTGATTTTTATATTATCAAAAAGTTCTTTCATGTCAGGCACAATGTAATAACGATCGCGCATAGGTTGTAGGTCAAAGCACTCTATCATAAAGTGCTTGACAGTGAATGGTTCATTGCAAGAAACGCACTCTGGTGGGTCTTCACCTTTTAGTATGTGGGTGTGGGTGATATAAGTATGACCAATTCGGATTCTTACAATGACTACCTCCTCCCTACGAATGGTTCTGTAGGAAGGAGTCCATTCTCCTAGAGTTGGTTTGATTGCGTGAAGTTTGTTATTTACAGCATCATTCCATGATGCCTGCCACTTCTGACGTAAGAACTTTCTGATACAAGGTTTAAAATCCGTATATGGTATTTTAAAATCAGATGGTTCTTGAGAAAGGGCCATTTTAGCAGCGCGATCTGCTTTTTCGTTACCTTTAATACCAATGTGGCTAGGTAACCAACAGTATATTATATTGTGGGAGACACTCAACTCGGTATTTTTTACAAGTATGTTTTTCAATAATGGGTTCTCCAGTTTTCTATTGTGTAGTGACTGGAGTACTGATAGCGAGTCGGAGAAGATGATACAGTTTGAAATACGGTTCTTTTCTATATGTTGCAGAGCAAGGTCTATTGCTCTGATTTCGGCTGTAAAAATTGATGCTCCATTTGGTAAGCGAACTTGCGTTGTGTGATTTCCACAAACAAAGGCTGCAGCAGCCTTTTCCTCATCCTTTGATCCATCAGTGTAAATTCTGGTGTAGTTTTTAAATTCGGTGAGGAGTTCATGGTAAGAGTTGTGGAAGATAGAAGGGTTTGTTTCGGATTTTTTTCCATCGTGTAGCGTAAAACGTACTTTTGGTTGTTTAATTAGCCAGGGTGGTGTTTCGGAGATGGATGTTTTCTGAATTTTAGAAAGATCTATATTTGTAGTGTCAAGGCTGGATGATATTCTAATGCCAAAGGAAGGTATGGCGTTTGGTTTATTTTCGTATAAAATTTTGTATTTGGGTTGAAAAACAGCCGAAAAAGCAGGATTCAGAGGGTTTGATTTTAATTTGAGAGCATACTGTGCGGAAAGCATTTCTCTACGATGCGATAACGGTGGTTCATTCGCCTCAGCTAGAAGGCTTTCACACGGGGATGTTTTAAATGCTCCCAGAGCCAGTTTTATTCCCTGATGATGAATCGGATCAAGCATTTTAAGATACGATTTTCTGGCTGAACCATACACAACGCAACCATAGTCTAGTTTGGAGCGAATAAACGTTCTATATAAATTCAGGATGACTTTTCTATCAGCACCCCAGTCAGTGTGCGCTACTACTTTAAGTAGGTCAAGTGCTTTTAAGCATTTGGCTTTCAAGTTTTTTAGGTGTGGAATAAAAGTCAGTTTTCTGTCAAAGATAATACCCAAAAATTTTGTTTCCTCAACAACTGGAATAGGAGTTCCGTCCAGCGTGAGTTTAGGTTCATCGTGGTGTCGTCGTAATTGACAGAAATGCATACATACCGTTTTTGATTTCGAGAATTTGAAACCGTTCGTACTAGCCCAATTTTGAATCTTGTTGATATTTTGCTGTAGTTGTCTTTCAATTGTATGCATGTGCTTTGACCGATAACATATGAGAAAATCATCAACATATAGTGAGCAATCCACACCAGGAGTCAAACACTTGGTGATGTTATTAATTTTGATATTGAAAAGTGTCACAGATAAAATACTGCCCTGGGGCACACCCATCTCTTGCTCGTGCAAATCTGAGAGAGTAGAGCTCACTCGTACTTTGAATTCTCTGTCGGAGAGGAAGTTGGATATGAAAGAGGGCAGACGGCCTTTTAGACCTAGATCGTGCAGGTCTTTTAGTATCCCGTACTTCCATGTTGTGTCATAGGCCTTTTCTAAATCAAAGAAAACCGCTACTAAATGTTCTTTCTTGATAAATGCATCGCGAATGAATGTTTCTAGTCTAACCAGATGATCGTTGGTGCTCCGTCCATAACGAAAGCCACTTTGGAAAGGAGATATTAAATTGTTAGTTTCCAGGTACCATACAAGCCGAGAATTGATCATTCGTTCCATTGTTTTGCACATGCAGCTTGTGAGTGCAATAGGTCGATAGTTGGTAGGATCTTCACTATCTTTACCGGGTTTGGGAACTGGTATTACTGTTGCTTCTTTCCATATTTTAGGTAGGTTACCAGTAATCCATAAATCATTGAAGAGTTTTAAAAGAGATGTTAAAGATGATTCTGGAAGATGTTTTAAAAACTGGTAATGTATTTTGTCAGGCCCAGCGGAAGTATCATGGGCCTTGTCTAAAGCCTCCATAAGTTCTGATAGTGAAAACAGCTGGTTGTAGCTTTCCGAGTTGTTGGATGTGAATTTTAAACGTGACTTTTCTTTTTGAGTTTTCAATTTTTGGAAGGCTTCGGAATAATTAGATGATGAGGAATTTTTAGAGAATGTATCAGCAAGAACATTTGCTATGTCACGTTTTGAGCTAAGATTGTTATTGTTCACTTTTAGATGTCGGAAAGAATTGTGTTTTCTCTTTCCGTTTATTTTTCGGATCGTGTCCCAAACTTTCTTAATTGAGGAACGAGAGTTTAAAGAGGAAACATTTCATCCATGATGCTCGTTTACTTTCTTTGATTGTGCCCTATCAACATTTGGAGAGCAGGTGTTAAACAGGGAGTAGTTTTTAAATGTGATGTTGTCCGTATCTTTCAAGAATGTTTCTTGAAGGCAAAGTACCACAGGATCATGTTCGTTTAAAAGCAGGAGAAGATCATTGTAATTTGCTTTAAGTCCTCGACAATTCCATTGTATGATAGTGTTTTTCATTATAAATTTAAATTAAAGATTGTGGAGCTAGGTTAGACCTTTCGCAGAGGGAATTTGTTTTGTTATTTCTCTGGAGGAAGTACGGGGGTGAATTTTTTGTTTGTAGGTCTGGAGTTCCCTTGAGCGCATGGAGCAGATTCTTCTGCATCCATGCTCTCGATGTCTCCAAACCTGTCATAAAGTTTGATGGGGTCATCTGACCCCTTTTGTTGCCTGTTTCCATGAGATTTATTTTTGTTTTTTGGTGATTTAGGTTGTTGGGTATTGCTGAATGTAGTTTGTGTAGATGCCGTGTTTCTCTGTGATTGGTAATGAGGGGTGTTTGAGCTTGGTGTTGAATCGGGTGCTTCTGTTTGTGTTTGAGCGTCCTTCGTTGTTTTAGGATTGCTCTTCACTACAGTGGAGAAGGATGGGCCAGGATGGGCTGTTTTCGCCTGTACAAGTTTTCTGGCTTCTGGATAGGGAATATTATTTGTGTATTTTACCATCTGAATTTCCTTCTCCTGTTTCCAGGTATCGCAATCCTTGGAATTTGCGTGGTGCTCTTTTCCGCAGTTGACACAATGCGGAGTTGCTCTACAGTCAGCTTCCTGATGAGAATTTTCTCCGCATCGGCCACATATTTGGATTTTAGAGCAGCGGTCTTCGTGATGGCCGTATTTTTGACATGTGTAGCATCGAAGGGGGTTTGGAATGTAGATGTCAACCTTCACTTGCAAGAAGCCAACTTTGACCACTTTGGGTACAGTTGGCTTGTTGAAGGTGAGTACAATGGTGTTGGTGTCCTGCAGGTTATTATTACGTTTGATACGTATTCGACGGACTGCAGTGACACCTTCACTTTTCATTCCTTCGATGATATCTGCGTCGGTGACTCCAGCCAAGTCACGACAGCGAATCACGCCTTTGGACGTATTCAGTGTGGTGTGAGCGAATGAGGTCACTGGAATATCGAAGAAAGTTTTTATTTTCCCGATATTGTCTGACTGACCTCGTCGCTCACATTCCACGAGAAGGCAACCCGATTTCATTTTTTGACGCTCTTTGGCGTACCAATCAAACCTGTAATTGTTTTCTCAATCACAAACGGAGAGAGTGAAGCAAGGGATTTTGCGGCATCTTTAGATTGTATTACCATGAAGCGTGGAAATGCGTCCACACTACATGGTTCGTCGTCCGAGTCAGATAAAGTTTTGGTACGTTTATTTTGATTTTTTTTGGAAATATCCATTTTGGCTAGATTAAAAATTCAGCACCCGTGCTCCCCACCCACCAAGGAGCCCAACAAGGGGACACTTTTCAAGTGTCAGGGATACACAGATGCCATACTCAGTTGATAAAATTACCTTTGAATGACCCTGAAGTCGCCAATTTCTAAGGTCGGTAAAATTACCCCCCGATTGACCCGTTAAGCCACCGCCTTCTTGGAAGTCTTCTAAGACTTGGAAAAGGGAAAGATAAAGGAAGAGAATTTAGGGGCAACGGTGGTATCAAGAGAGATACAAGGAGACAGATAAAGAAGGTGAGAGAGTAAATAAAGACCTCCTAGGGCTCGGCGTGACCAGCCGATTTGTCGGAACCGGGCCCATCCCGACCACCCGTCTAAGAGAAGTAGAGGCCAAAGTAGTGTGTTGCAGGGAAAGCCTCTGCTCAACTACAAGGATCCTTTCCTCCTCCGACACGGGACGCAACCCACGGCAAACAGGTTGCCTCTACTTAGTCGCCTTTTACGACACGTAGCGAGGCACGTCGGGCCAATTCTACAACCCCGGACCCGCAGGGGCCCAAATGTACTTTGCTTCGCATATAATGGCATTTTATAATGATGATTGGTAGTATATATTAGGGAGTGTTGTTCTAATAGAAAGAAAACTTAGAAGGTGGTCATGGTTGTGTATAGGGTGCGATTGATGGATCTGAGACCTATTAGCATTTTTACTTTCTGCCAGTCCAGCATCTCGAAACCTGCTACTTTCATACTGTACTGGTAACTCCTTTAAAATAGTTTCTTCTTTGTTTCAGAAGTTACAGACCATACATCCAGCAGTTCATTAAAGAATTTCTGGAAGATAATAGTCGGCCTGAAGCTTTCATTTTTTTGTTTGTTTGTGTTGTGGTCTTGACTAAGTTCCATGTAAGCTGGATGTTTTCTTCCTTGCGAAAGAGAAACCTCTTGTTGGGATTCTGTAAAAACTACTACTACTATTATTTATTATTATTATTATTATTATTATTATTATTATTATTATTACTACTACTACTACTACTACCACTACTACTACTACTACTACTACTACTACACACACAAAACATGTATACAAAATCGCTCATCGACAAAATTCCCAAGGAGGAGAACTTGATATTATTGGGCGACTCAAACGCTAGGGTGGGTGAGGACCATGATGCTTGGCCTTCTTGTCTTGGCAAGTTTGGCATTGGGAAGATGAATGAGAATGGGCAGCGACTCCTAGATATGTGCTTGTACCACGACCTCAGCATCGTCAATTCATTCTTTCAGACAAAGCCACACCATACAGTGTCTTGGTGGTATCCCCGGTCCAAACACTGGCATCAGCTGGACTTGATCATTACGAGACTGTCTGCAATGAATAGTGTGCTTCTTACCCGTACCTTCCACAGCGCTCACTGCGACACTGGCCACTCGCTTTTGTGCTGCAAAAGTAAGCTCCAGTCAAAGAAGATACACCGCTCTAGGCAAGAGGGTAAACCACGCATTGACAACAGCAAGACGTCAAATTCAGACAAGGCTGAGGAATTCACTTATGCCCTCTCCAAGGCGTTTGATTCAGAACCTCCCAACGGCAGTGCCAGAGAGAGATGGGATCATATGAGAGAGACTGTGTACAGCACAGCCACACGGATCATTGGTAAGAAGCAGTCAAAGATCAACGACTGGTTTGAGGATAACTCCGACACTCTCATGCCAGCCATAGAAGAGCGTCGCAGCGCTCACCTGGAATACAAGCGATCTCCCTGCCAGAGGACTCTACAGGCATACAGGTCTACCAGAAGCAAAGTTAAGAGGTTAGCACGGCAGTGTGCCAATGAATAATGGATTTAGCTCTGCCAGAACATCCAGTCAGCAGCAGATATCGGAAACATCAGAGGCATGTACGATGGCATAAAGAAAGCGATGGGTCCCACGAAGAAAGTGACATCACCACTGAAGTTTTCCGCATGCGTTACTATCCACAACAAAGGCAAGCATATGGAGCGATCGGTGTAGTACTACTCTGAACTGTACTCCAGAGAGAACCACGTGACCAACTATGCCATCAACGCCATTGAAAGCCTCCCGCTCATAGCCGAACTGGACGAGAAACCTACCGTAGCCGAACTAAAGAAGGCCTTAGAGAAACTGTCCTTAGGTAAAGCCCCAGGGAAGTATGGCATTCCAGCAGAAGTCATCAAGTGCGGCTGCAGCGTGCTGCTCAAACCCCCTGCACGACCTCCTGTGCCAGTGCTGGGATGAGGGTGCAGTGCCTCATGACATGAGAGATGCCAACATCGTAACCCTTTACAATAACAAAGGCGACATAAGTGACTGCAACAAGTACAGGGGTATATCCCTTCTCAGCGTCATGGGTAAAAGTCTTCGCACGCGTCATCCTGAACGGACTGCAGACGCTTGCTGACAGAGTTTATCCAGAGTCGCAGTGCGGGTTCCGCGCAAAGAGGTCCACAATCGACATAATCTTTTCCGTCAGGCGACTGCAGGAGAAATTCAGAGAACAACACAGACCCCTCTTCCAGGCCTTTATAGACCTCACTAAGGCGTTCGATCTGGTCAGCAGAGACGGACTCTTCAGAATCCTGCCGAAGATTGGATGCCATCCAAAGCTGCTAAGCATGATCCAGATCTTCAACGATGACACGAAATGCACAATGCAGTACTATGGCTCAACGTCCGACCCCTTCAACATCCGTAGCGCAGTGAAATCGGATTGCGTCCTAGCCCCCACGCTCTTCGGCATCGTCTTCGCTGTTCTGCACAAGCACGCCTTTGGGACGTAACCAGAAGGGATCTACCTGCTCATGCAATCAGACGGCAGACTGTTCAACCTGGCACGAACAAAGCAAAGAGCGAAAAATGCGTGAAGCAAACCATCAGGGACATGCTCTTCGGAGACAATGCTGCCATAGCCACTCATACAGAAGCTGAGCTACAGCATCTGATGGAAATCTTTGATAATGCATGCGATGAGGTTGGGTTGACCATCAGCCTAAAGAAAACAAACGTGATGGCTCAGAACTCTGACCTCCCAAGCATCATCACCAACAACTACGAATTTGAGGTAGTCAGTCAGTTCAGGTACCTCGGCTCTACCTTCACCAACAACCTATCACCCAATGCTGAGCTTAAAAAGCGGATTGGAAAGGCATGAACAACTCTCTCCGGGTTGTCGCAGAGAGTGTGGAACAACTGCATGCAGACGCTGAACACTGTATCGTGCCTGTGTGTTAAGCACTCCCCTGTATACCAGTGAAACCTGCCTCACAAGAGAAAAGACCGACCGCCTTTCACATGCGATGTCTCCGACGCATACTTTTGATCACCTGGAGCGATCGAGTAACAAACAACGAGGTGCTTGAACGTGCCAAGATTCCCAGCATGGCAACTCTCCTCCGCCAGAGTCGCATCAGATGGCTGGGCCATGTACGTTGGATGGATGATCTTCTTTACTCGGAACTTGCCCCTGGCAAAAGGTCGATCAGACGGCCACATCTCCGCTTCGAGGATGTTTGCAAGCGCAATATGAAAGCCCTTGACATCGATGTCAACACCTGGGAAGAGCTCGGTCTAGACAGGCCCAGCTGGCAACACGCTCTTATCACTAGTTTGAAAGACTGCGAGGACAAGCTACGCTTGCTAGATGAAAAGCGATCTCGGAGGAAGAAGAAGCAGCTCCAGCTCACACCAGACCCAACCTTCAAGCGCAGCAAGGACTGCAACTCCCATGTTGGGCTATATACCACAGCAGACGCTGCACAACCACCAGCCGGGAAATCTCTCATGGGCGTTTTTCCATCGTCTCTCCAGACTAACCGATGCCAACTATATATATATATATATATATATATATATATATATATATATATATATATATATATATATATATATATATATATATATATATATATATATATATGCCAACTATATATATATATATATATATATATAGAGAGAGAGAGAGAGAGAGAGAGATAGACAGACAGATAGATATATAATGGATATTCGACTCTCATCCGTTTTTGCATTACGTCCTAGGTTTGTATATAACGGATGATTTGCTGACAGTTATTTATCCTGGCATAAACATCAGTAATATAGTCAGATAGTTGTGTTCAATTCAGTTGTGTGGATTTAATTTGTGTCAATTATTCATTGGACAAAGCGTATACTTTAGATTTAGTAATTGGTTGGAATTACTATGAAGTAATTTAAAGACATTTTGGATGATATGTTTATGATGCAATAAGACTATTAGCAAATCAGCACAATATATTGGATTTCATTCAGAACACCACTGTAACTCATTTAGAATAATCGCTTCTTTTGGGCTTGTAATATACCTGTTAGGACTATTTATGATTTCATTCACCTTATTCAAGGCTATTTTTAATTTTCACTTTGTGTTTTAGGGAGAAAAGAATTATTTGTTACATTTTTCAAAACTTGTCTTCGCTCTTTCCTGTTACTTAATTTAAGACGACAGAGTCAAAACATTTGACATGTCAAGTTATGTTCTGACTCGCTTACATCTCTTGGGATCGAAATACATGAAAGCATTATGACTTTATATGCGGTATTGACTCTGAAGTATATAGCACTATGATATTTTATCAGACATATGTCCTGTGTGACTCGCTTTTCTCTATTCGACACTCATTTTTAACCGAATACCTGCTTTATTCAACTCTATACTTGCTTTTCTCTTCTTGATACTCCATCTGTTTAACTGGATACAAGCTTTTCTAAACTTGATGCGGTATGCTCAACTCAGTAACCGCTTTTAAATCCGATCGTCGTTTCTTCAACTTGATAACAATTTTTTTCTACTTTATAGAGTCTTTTTTGACTTGATATTCACTAGTATAAGTACTAAACGTGAATACATATAACTAGCATTAATGCCGGTAGTCTAGCGAGTACTAGACAAACGAAAGCTTTTACAATGACATGTTTCTTTTGTGTAAAATTAAATGAAAATATATCAAATAAAATTCATTCTACTCATAATTTACAATAATTTCTAAATGTATGCGCTTTTTATGTAAGTGTACCTGTGCACAGCAATCAGGCAAGTTTTCTAATATTGCGATCGTATCTCAACACAACGACACTAAACATAATTTAATTTTAAAATAAGAAGAAAATTGGAAACCTGTGTTTTTCCGGACACTTAATTAAATTGTATTCGTTTTAGGCTACATTATACATGCTGCTGTAATATTTGCTGTACAGCAAAGTTCAGTAGCATTTGTTTATGACTAATAATGAATACATGGAAAGCTTGTGACAGTATCTACTACACAATTAAACAAAAATGTCTGCCATCTTAATATACTTGTAACTTTGAGTAGTGATGTCATACAACAATTATTTCTTTCAATACGAAATGTTTTTTAATACTTCATTTGAATGACATCGTCCTTAATGCAATAGCTAAACAATATTAAAAGCAAATCATGACATAATGTGATTGGTATTTTCTTCTTCGTATTGATCATCTATGGCCGTTCGTTCATTTCATGTCATTACATGTATACTATCTTAATTACAGTTTTCATTTTCTCCATTTTCCTCTCTTGTTTCAATTTCTACTAGAGGTAATATGAAACTTCTGTGAAAATTGTATCTTCATCGTCAATAAATATGCACAGAATATTATTGATATTCTGTCATCCACGGGATATAAACATTCTTATGCATTCTACAGATTTTGATCATCATTCATTTTGTGTTTATCTTTAGTTTACCGGTCTTTTTATACTTGATCATTACTCCGTTAGCAACTCAACATATCTGTAGTACATGCTACAACTTCTACACAGCTTTATAACTGGATCTATTTTACACCTGATATTAATCTCCAGTTTTCGGTCCTCATGGAGGGATATAGTACAAATCTGCTGAGCTGGCCAGAAAATTTAGGTTCACAGCTGATTAAGCTTGTACTTCACTCTTGATTTTGTATAAGGTCAAGACCTAATATACAACAAATGATCATATTGATATGGGCACGAAATTCTAAGCCTGAACGTGGTATTTTGGTTTAGTAGTCTGCAGTCTGCTTCAAAATTTCCTTGCACTTTGAAACGAAAGTACAAACATCATTTATGTAAGTTCTGAATTACTTATATTGCAATCGGAAAAGTGTTTTTCCTAACTATGTACTAACACATTCTATAACTTTTCAATTAAATGCCATGATATATGGATGCTTCAGTATCCATTAACGAAAATGACGAATAATGACTTAAGAAAACCATGAAAAACGAGTGTTCATGTCAATAATGAACATATTCTATTTCAAAACATGATTTCTGTAATTACAAACCAAATGATGTATACAGTATTTTGTGATACAGGCCGTTGGTTCATATGACCGTTGCCTATATGTAAGTATACATTACATTTACATCCAAACAGATTACAGACACGCGAGGCTTGGGTTAACCTGGGTACTATCAGCATAGACTATGCCAATACTTTTGGGGATTGGGGCTTTTGTGCGTTCACGTACATTTCAATTATCCTGATATTGAATGTGTCCCTAGTTGAATCAATTACCCAATGTCAGCATGTATTACACTTGGACTTGTGCGTAACGAGGTAGTGTCCTATCGTATCCCATGGACGGAAATTAGTTATTGGGTTATAAAAGAAACTATTTAGACCCCTACCCTATGAACATATATAAATGAAAAGGTTTCTTCGCTCAACTGATCCTAAACCAGGAGCGATTATATGGCATGTTGTATAGCATCCATCCGTTAGCACAAGTTTGTCAGCGCTATCAAATAAAAACTACTCTTAAAATTTCTACAATGATCCCATTGTCGATATAGCCCCAAACGAAAATAGTGCCGCTTGGACATCCAATATGGCTCCCACCACGGCATATTATTGTTAGTTTTCTTCAACAAAATTCATGTTGACGTAGTGTTTGCACTGCAACATTCTTAAGAATGTTCCATTAGGCCTAAATGAAAACGATTCCCTTTGGAGATCCCATGTCGCCGTTATATAAGCCATCTCGACAATAGTTTTATCGCTACCCTTCCTAAGTAAATGGCCACATCAACATAGGGTTTTCAATTACATAGTATGTTGTGATGTCTAGTTGATCATAAATGAAAATAGTGCTGACGTGATATTTTATTTAGCTACTATGTCAGCTGTCTTGAAATTATTGTTTGTACTACTCAACTTTAAAATAAATTTACATCAACTTGAGGATTTTGCCACAAGACACTTTTAAGTGTGTATTCAACAAAACAGTAGTTCCAATCTGAGATCCAATACGGTCGTCATAGCAGCCATCTTTATAATTTAGTTGTTGCTACTTCTCGTGAATGGATGGTAATATAAACACGGGGTTTTCACTTAAATACATTTTATGATGTATGGTTTGTCTTTATTAAAAATTGTGCTGATATGATATCGAATATTGCTGCTGTGGCAGCCGTCTTGAAATCTTGTTATTGCTACTAATAACGGAAATCATGTCGACGTGCAGCTTTCACCAGAATACATCATATTTGTCTACTTGTTCTTTAACAAAAGTATACCAATCTTGCCGGCAATATGGACACCATTGTGGATATCTCTCAAGTCTTGTTAACGCTACTTATTGATCCATGGTCCAATGGATAGTTCCAACATGTCTGTCAAACTGGACACATTGGTCGATTAAAAATAGATATAGATTTCAAAGCGTTGTTCAAATAAAACTAATCTCTTACCATTTACTGATTCTAATAGACTTGCAAAATGTTATAACATCAATATATAAAAATAGAACGAGTCACACTAAATAGCGAACAAAAGTCAAAGCGGATGGAAATATATCACGTCAACGTGTATATTGTTGTTTATTTCGGTGCGCCATTGTTACTTCCTTTTTTATGTATAATGAACGGTTGTACTGACTGAAGCAGGGAGCAGCAATGAGGTCCCCATCCTCAACAATAGTTGCCAAATTATGCATGGCGTTCTATAAGTAAATAGCCTTGGAATCAGCCACGAACCCACCATCACTGTGATTCAGATAAGTGGACGATACGTTGATGACCTACCTGGGTACAGTGTGCAGGAGTTCTCCAATGATCCCAACTCCATTGACTCGCATATTCAATTCGCTTTGGAACAAAAAGAAATAGGCAAACTGCAGAAATGATTATGGATCAGCCAAAGTCAGTGTGTATAGAAAACCATCCCACACTGACCAGAACATTAACTTTTTTCAATCATCATCAAGAACACAAGAAGTTAGTAGTGAGATCACAATTGCACCAAGCTAACACACTAGTCACTGATGGGACAGATCAATTTGAAGAAGTAGCACGTGAATGCTGCACTGCCAGTAAATGGCTAACCAGAGTGGATTTTCAACAATCATGAGAAGAAACAAAGCAAATAAAACCAGCTGTGGCCAAAATAAAAACCAACAACAATTTGTCACATTAGAAGTCCTAGCAAGAGTATTCAGACAATATGGGATTAACAGATATCATAGAATTATTTAAGAAAGAACAGATTACACAAAATGGAAAATTAAAAATATCTTGTGTGCTTTATCATATCAAATGTACTGTTTGTGCAAATGAATATACTGGTCAAACTGGCAGTGTTAAACACAAGGATTAAGGAACACATCTGTAGAGAATCATAGTTAATACATAAACATTGTAGAAACATGGGAAAATCCATAATTCCCAATCAGACCAAGGTCATCATATCTGAGGACAACACTTGGAACAGGAAGGTGGAGGAGGCAATTGAAATACAACAGCTGAGGCCAACACTAGGGGGAGAAGAGGCTTGAATTACCACCCATATACACTAGTCTCCTTGTATCACGTGTTCATTACAAGTAATTTTTTCAAAAGTAAATGCTGATGACGGCAGTGTGTACTGTGATATTGCCGAAAAAATTCAAATATGTATGTTCTTAGTAAGAGAAAAGTCTGAAAATTATATGGGTTTAAGGTAAAGATTCATGGGGAATTATTATACAGGTACGAAGAAGAAGGCTATAATTTCTTAAATCAGATCATTACAGATGACAAAACCTGGATACACTATTTTGAGTATGAATCAAAGCATAAGCACTCAAATTCACAAACGTATAAGTATGATTTTCCAAATCTGGTATTCAACACACAAGCAATAATTTTTAACCACATGATACCAGAAAAACCAGTGAATGCAGAGTACTATACCACATTAATCAGGTATACATTATGTGAGGCCATTTACAAAAGTGTCGAGACTTACTGAGGGGTGGATTATTTCTATACTATGACAGGGACCGCCTCCCAGTCCCAGAATTAGCTCATGCGATTTTCTGGCATTTGCCACAACTGAAAGATTCATCACAGGGATAACATTAGGAAAACAGGAATACTGGCTGATGTATTAGGCTTTCAGTCATACACTGTATTACTACACTTATTGATTGTTTCCTTTTTAAAACAATATTTTTAAATTGCTTTCCTCAAAACACCTGTACAACTAACATTACGCATTAATTTTATGACTGTTTCATTTGCATCTGCAAATTGCATTTCGAAGATAACTGATTATTTTTATATGTACCTGGCTGACCCTATTAATGGATCAACGTAAACTGTTTAGACAATTAATAATATTGCATAGATTCAAAATATAACTCAATGTTCAATGATCTGAGCCATGTACAAGATCCAGGAAGAAACATTCTAGCGGTGCTGAATCACTGCTTTAAATTCCACAGACAGTGTTAGTGGTTACCAAACAGAAGTACTAATTTCAAAGTAGATGCATGCAGGACACTCTCGAGAGACGAGGATGACATCCCTTAAACATTTCTGTAATGATAGAAGAATAATGAAAAGGTCCATCACTGATGCATTTGGGGTATATATGATAAAGATTATTCTCAGAGATTCCTTTTTTGGCTGAATTTGTGAGTTTGTCAAAGAGCTCATTAATTTAGCTATCGGCTCATATTTCATTGATAACTAACACACTAATATTAAAATTTAATATTGATAGACACTTGGAAATTTTCACATCAAACCGAAAGTGAATGCAGAAAATGAATTATGGGCAAACTTACATATTGCATGGCTTCCAAGAAGGAATTAACTTCTGCTGCATTGAATAGATGTTTCATATATATAACATTCACTTCAATAAATACTGCACCCACTCCCAATCATTTACATCGGGGTTAAGTCTAGTTCCATTATTTCTGACTTCTCATAGGTTCACCCAATTTTTCATATTATGAAACTGATTCGTGCGCCACTTTTCCAGCTATGTATAAAATCAAATCACGAACCTAACAACAACGCCAAACAAGCCCCAAACAACATGAACTTGCACAAAAATTAACGAAATGGTATCACCAATGATTAAAGACCGCACACCCCAAACCCAAATTTATATTCCTGCGATTTTCAAGCCCGAAGATCATTTTCACAACATGGTCACAACAGGAAAAATCTCAGCCTTAACTGTCGCATAAATAGGTGGTGTACTCCATCAGGACACAGATCACAATTGTTTCTCCTGTATGGTCTCTACGTTTGTTTCTTAAGACCTAACTTTCCACACTATCCATATCCTAACAAATCACATGTTGCTATTTTTGAGAGGTTGAACTGACAACAAAGCACCGTAACAACCGCACCATGATGCTAATTGTTTTAGTTTAACAATTACCTATAAATCAATACACAATGCCTTAATCTAACTCTTATATCACCATCAAAATGAGATAGTTAAAATTGCTTTAAATAGACTGGGACTACATTTGCGGGTACTGAGACACAAGTAACGATTGTGACCCGAGTCATCATAGGCGAAAGACTAAACACATCAAATTGATGTGTATTCCTAAAACCACTTCCGATGTTATTTCACTGTCTGTCGGAAATGGCTGATCTGACTGCGTGTGCCACCACTTCAAAAGTCTGTCCATTAGGTACGGCATTAGCAACTTTGAGATTGATCCTACAGATCCTAATTCCAATGTATGTTGATCGATCAGATTCGGACCACTTTAGCTATTGACCGAGAAGCTACGAATTATTCAACTATATTTTTCATTCGTAACAATTTGGGTAATCCTATGCTAATCCAACCGCAGAAATAGCCAAGAAAGTCAGAATTGATTAAAGCTTTATTTATTTCCGTCGAAAAAATGTATGTAAATTTGTACGTAAATTAATGCGCTAACTTACAGCCAAGGCATAATTTAGTACTCGGAAAAACCGAGATTTATCGGAAAGCAGGGAAGTCCAAAATATCCCGAATGATGTAAATTCGAATTAACATAATACATTCATATGTTTCTGGTCAGTTGTGGCCAAGTACAAGAAAGCTAACGCGTAAAAAGACACCTGGTCCAATAGATAATCCCCCAAATCTGTAGAGGAGGTTACACATCAATACCATAAACAGTTTAAGGTCGATTTATCGGACTAATAAAACACCATGAAAAAGGAAAATGTTCCATTATCTTGTATTTGCTTTTAAACAAATTTAACTTTCGCAGTAAAGTTTAAACTAAAGATGAAGAATTTTTTTAATAAACTAACAACCATGAGATAAGTGGTTCAGTTTGAAATATAGCACATTGAATTTACATGAAACGAAACAGCCATATCTTTGCAAGTCATTATAGGTAATTTTGTACATGAGATTATGGTTATGACAGGAAATAGATCTATTTAAGTTTGTGAACCAGACAAAGTCTGACACTGCAACCAAATCTGGATGATAGGAAGCCATGGAGCGATGCTGATCACAGGTTCTCGTTAAAGTTAAAGTTTGTTATGATCATTTTAATTCAGCAGAGTGGATGTCAACGTTTGGTTTTGTGATTTACTACAGCCAAATATTTGCCAAAAATACACCTGAACTACTCAGATCAGCGTAGTTATTTAATTGACAAAAATACACCTGAACTGTTCAGATCAGCTTAGGTATTTAATTGACAACAATACACGTGAACTACTCAGATCAGCATAGGTATTTAATTGACAAAAATACACCTGAACTACTCGGATCAGCATAGATATTTAATTGACAAAAATACACTTGAACTGATCCGATTGGCGTAGGTATTTAATTGACGACAATACATGTGAATTACTTAAATAAGCGTAGTATATAGTTGTAACAAATACACATGAACTGCTCAGATCAGCGTAGGTATTTAATTGACAAAAATATACCTGAACTACTCAGATCAGCGTAGGTATTTAATTGACAAAAATACACCTGAACTACTCAGATCAGCATAGGTATTGCATGTTTATTTCCAGATGCAAAATACGCTGCGTGAATAAACAATATTTTTACAACATGATGGTTCATTCAAATACGATAACAATATCAGAGGTATCAATATCAAATATATGATGGTGGAATACAATAGGATAATAATATTATAGTTATGGATATAAAATATGTGCACACATTTATGACGCATTCAAATCAGATTATAATATTAGAGGTATGAGTGTAAAATATATGTATACAATAATGACGATTCAAGCCAGATAACAATAACAACAAGTTAGGAGAAATGCAGAAATCGTCACAAGGACACGTAATGGGAGTTGGATCAATGAAGGGACGAATGCCAGTTATCAAATTAATATAATTTAAGCAAATATTGTCTAAAATTGTTCTACAATTACCTTAAACACTGCAGCATGAATAACGTGATGAATTACAAAATAAAGCATTGAGAAGTTTTCGACACCATGCCTATTCAACATTATGTACTATTGTATGCATATTCCACACATGTATTATACTATAATTCTGACAACAAAACGTAAACTGATATCCTGTTCAGTTTGACTGATATAAAACTATTCTGATCGCTAAAGAGATATGAAAGTGGGACCGTATGCTGACTGTATGAAATTATGCGGCTATGCAATACACATAAAGGACACGAATTTATGAACTTGTAATGTCCAAAACAGCATATATGAATATCTGCAAATGCACGGTTCAACAACAGAGATACTCCGGACACAGGCGAAAGTGTAATCATTGGATTATGCATGATGCTACTTTACAATATGGGCTGAAATTCTATTTGTGTACAGGTCACATAATTTGTTCGCTCAGTCTGGTGTATTTTTCTTTAACAGTGTGAATTTTGAAAGACGACACCGTGTCACGTAATAATCAACACTGATGAATGGGCTTGGCCCGCAACAAATCGTTAGCCAGTGAAAGTGTTAATGTTCCTGTTTGGGGCATGATTGATTTTCAACTGAGATAATGGTTAGAGACATAGAGAGACAAGGTTTATTTGAGATTTGTTATGTATATTTAATTTAATTGTCTGTGAGTTTTTCTAATATTTTATTTCATTATATGCTATTGTAATGCAACATTGTATGCTGGACTGGAATTCATCCAAAACCGAGTTCATTTCTGCTTGACCTGACATATTTTTTATTTCAGTTTGTGCACACAACGTATAAAAATTATTCTCTCTGTGTACGGGATTAATATCATGATCATTATTAATAGAAAATAAATATGTTTATTTGGCTCACATGTTGGATTTTCCTGTGTAATCCAGGTTATGGGTTTGATTTTGTAAACATCATGATCATTCTAGAAGGATATTTTTCATTAGGTAATGTTGTTTGTTTAGCAAATACTAATTGTGACCTGAGGTCAAGTAGAGAACTATAATATTTTATATCTGGGAAGACTTGGTCATTCCTGTTTTAACATCATCCAATTTCAAGTTGTATTATGTTGTGACCAGTTTGGCTGAATTTTATTTCTTCAAATTATTGAATTCAAATGATTATTTTCTCTGGAAATACAAAAGTGTTCTCATACAATTCCTGGAAAAAGACACTCACTGGAATTTATACTGAATTCAAACCTGTTATTATTTTAATGTGATTCAAGAAAAGACCGTTGACACATCAACAATTTATAAGGTATAACAAACACGTCATCGCCTTCAGTTTCTTGATTCATCGGGGCTTGTACTGACCTTTTTCCATGACTTTAAATTATTAGGACTTGTATCTATAATTCTTGGATTACTTTGGGATTTAATTTACAATACTTAAGTTCTTTTTTTCTCATTTTCACTTGTATTTTAGGGAAATAAATTACATTTGTTAACTTTTGTAAAGTTTGATGTCTTTCACTCTTTTATGTTACTTATTGTAGGAACATAGACTCTTAACAGACTGAACAGCGGGAAAATTGTCAAATTTGAAATAATCATGAGAAAATTTGTTGCCATTGGTAATAAGTGTGATAGAATGAGTTTTTCCAGAAATAGCTATTTATAAAGGCGGAAAAGAGATAATTGTTCTCGCTTCGATGAGCGTGTTAAATTTTTGGTGGATACATAAAGATCATTTTGATTGGCTAAGATAAATAAGGAGGTCCCAGAAAAATTAAATGTTTTAAGTATTCTCACTCGTGAAATTAGTTTTCTAAGTTTATCTGCGGAAGGGGGATCATGATTCCGGGAGGGGGGTAGATTTAAAAAGTATTCTCACGTTATATATTGTCCATGGGACGTGTGTCAGGAAGTTGATGGGCAGAGAACTTAAAGGAATAGAGATTCAGCTGTATAGAAAGAGGGGATATCAGGGCGGCACGGGGTGGTGTCACAATCTCATTTGTTTATTGATATAAGTTTACAATTCTTTGCTTGAATGTATTTGTTTTAAATTCATAAAACGAAAATTCTGAGTTCCTCAGTTGTTTGCATTAATATGTCTTGAATATAATATGACTCATGTGTTCTCTAAATTTAGTAAGATAGTTCCTTAATATGAATATTGAGAGAATTGTTCAAATTTACTCGTTGTGTACAATAGGAATCTTGAATTATAATAAATTCATGAATTGTGAGAACTGTGTAAAGCTATATGTCTTAATGGTATGAATTACGTATTCTAGGAATTGATATTATTATGTCTGGAATATTTAAGGCAATGAATTGCTAGATAGTAAGTAAAGTAGCTAAGGAAAGACGTGAATTCCATTACCGAGAATCGATCGTATTCGTATTCAGTATGCTGCCGGCCAAAAGTTAGTTCAGTTAGCGATTTATAGCCCAAAGTAGAGCGTGGTACTAGTCTACGAAAAGGTCTAAATGATGGAATAGTGGGTGGCCATCTTAGGGTTGTTGCCTTTGTTTCTTACGTTGTCAACCGGGATGTCGCTGAATTAGTTCAATTATATGGTTGAATTCTCCATGCCATAAAGGTATTTCAGACGAGGGAATAGGAAAATCGTTTGCAGAGGTCAAAGGTGCACCAAAGTCTTACAGCTCCTTTCGTATAAAGAAGCTTTAACCAATAGCCTTGATTTGGTGCTATACTACCCGACTCAGAACTATCCCAACAAATCAAGTCTAATTGTACATATGTGCCCAAATATTAAAGATGCTAATTGTTGAACTTCTTAGAAACAAGGAAGACTCAAATGAACCCTTTATTACGTTTCCTTACCTTTTAAATTTTCTCATTGGTATCTTTTAAATTTGCTTTGAAAACAAAATATAGGAAAGGCACAAAGAAGCAGTTGCTCTTTAACTACTATATGCATATCTCATAATATCATTGAAAAGGGAAGTAACTCGAATTATTGCAAACAACACTGAATTTGTGTCCCTTGCTCATTAGTTACATTCTGAATATATTTTCATTTGCTTTGTTTTGCTCTCTCAGTGAACTGTTGCTAGTTAAGAATATAGCCAAGCGGTCTAGCTTGAAACAACACTTCGGTTAGTAAAGTCGATGGTAATTTGTCTCATTCAATATGAGCGGTCCGCTCAGAAATAACGCAGTACTCTTGGAATTCGAGAATATTCTCTTTAAAAGTGTGGTCTTGAAATGTTCTAGTTGAATTATGAGATCCTAAAAATGTTACTTTTAAACATTTCTAACTGGCATAGAAACTAAGCTTTGATACCTTATATTTTTAAGATGTCGAGAACTCCAAGTGCTTTTATCTTTAAATATGTAATGCATTCCAGAACTGTACAGATTTTCAAAAACTGCTTTAGGATATTAGACTATAAAACTTTAATTTAAAATGTGTACTTTTGTCTTCTTAAAATAAAATTTATGCATGCATAATTTCTAAGACATGAACGGTAATGAATGCGTTGCTGTATTTCCAACAGAATTCCAGTGGCTCATGAATGATGTGCTTTCTGCGATCATCAAATTATTGATGGCATTTTTCAGAAGAACGTGCCAATTTCACTTTGAATTGTTTCTGTATTCTTATTGACAGGTGTCTGGTGAAATTTGTAATTAACAGTTTGAGTTATTTCTATTATCTTACTGACCGATTAGTGGTTATATGTTGGAATACTTTGCAATACTTGTCTCTACCGTTGAGATTCTATTGATCCGTTTCTTGCAAGTCATATCGATCCATACAAAATGTAAATCTTGTTGTAAATACGCTGTCTGGGTGGTGTCTAAACATTCACATAAACATCGATGATTTCTTTGGGTGAATTAAACATGATCATGCTTTGCGTTATTGCAGTAGCTTTGTCATGCAGTGAGAACACCTCGCAAGTGTGGCCACTCTAAATGGTATTGAATCGATACAGTATCACGAGTCTTACGACTGTACCAACAGCTAGTGTAGGAAATCACAAATGGTATCCTTCTTTTCCATTTAATTAAAGTAATATTCTTAATTATTAGCACACAAAAAACACTGTACTGTAATTTTAAGCACGCTGTTAAATAAAGCACCATGGAATCAAGTTCAAGGTCATTTTACCGGTGGTGTCCTATGATAGGGTATGTCTGTCTATCTATATGTAAGTCTCCTTGCCATAAAGGGATATGACTATATAACTTCTCAAATATATTGTGGAAATTAGATGCATTGAACAAGGTATTTGATATAGTAATGTTAGTCTGTCTGTCTTGATGTGTAAGTATGCATGTATGCCTCAGTATGTATGTATGTATGTATGTATGTATGTATGTATGCATGCATGTACGTACGTAGGTAGGTATGCATGCATGCATGTGTGTATGTATGGTACGATTTACTTGACAGAAACGTCAACTGTATCTACATTGTATGAAGTGGAACGTGATAGGTCTGAGGAGCATTCAAGCTCTTTCGATAAATTAACGGGCGTATTTCATTGGGTTTGTTTGTTGATTGATTGATTGATTGTTTATTTTTTAACGGCGCATCAGCACTTTTAGGCTATTTAGCGCCAAACAAAGTGTTATTTGTATAATCTTTTAAAACTTATAAAAGGTCCTATATCGACCAGCGATATGAAAGAACAAATGGTTGAAATTAAAAACGGTAAGATGGTAACGGTGCAAAATAAAGCTTCCCGATCAACGGGAGATGTAAAAAAGGTGAATAGGTATTAAAATGGGACGGTATATATATTGCATAAAACTGCACAAGGTGATAGCATAAAAGTCAGAGTTTAGAGTAAATATTTACGGCTTTCAAGAACTCGATAATACGAGTGATGTTTATATTATCAAAAAGTTCTTTCATGTCATGCACAATGTAATAACGATCGCGCGTAGGTTGTAGGTCAAAGCACTCTATCATAAAGTGCTTGACAGTGAATGGTTCATTGCAAGAAACGCACTCTGGTGGGTCTTCACCTTTTAGCATGTGGGTGTGGGTGATATAAGTATGACCAATTCGGATTCTTGCAATGACTACCTCCGCCCTACGAATGGTTCTGTAGGAAGGAGTCCATTCTCCTAGAGTTGGTTTGATTGCATGAAGTTTGTTATTTACAGCATCATCCCATGATGCCTGCCACTTCTGACGTAAGAACTTTCTGATACAAGGTTTAAAATCAGTATATGGTATTTTAAAATCAGATGGTTCTTGAGAAAGGGCCATTTTAGCAGCGCGATCTGCTTTTTCGTTACCTTTAATACCAATGTGGCTAGGTAACCAACAGTATATTATACTGTGGGAGACACTCAGCTCGGTATTTTTTACGAGTATGTTTGTCAATAATGGGTTCTCCAGTTTTCTATTGTGTAGTGACTGGAGTACTGATAGCGAGTCGGAGAAGATGATACTGTTTAAAATACAGTTCTTTTCTATATGTTGCAGAGCAAGGTCTATTGCTCTGATTTCGGCTGTAAAAATTGATGCTCCATTTGGTAAGCGAACTTGCGTTGTGTGATTTCCACAAACAAAGGCTGCAGCAGCCTTTTCCTCATCCTTTGATCCATCAGTGTAAATTCTGGTGTAGTTTTTAAATTCGGTGAGGAGTTCATGGTAAGAGTTGTGGAAGATAGAAGGGTTTGTTTCGGATTTTTTTCCATCGTGTAGCGTAAAACGTACTTTTGGTTGTTTAATTAGCCAGGGTGGTGTTTCGGAGATGGATGTTTTCTGAATTTTTGAAAGATCTATATTTGTAGTGTTAAGGCTGGATGATATTCTAATGCCAAAGGAAGGTATGGCGTTTGGTTTGTTTTCGTATAAAGTTTTGTATTTGGGTTGAAAAACAGCCGAAAAAGCAGGATTCAGAGGGTTTGATTTTAATTTGAGAGCATACTGTGCGGAAAGCATTTCTCTACGATGCGATAACGGTGGTTCATTCGCCTCAGCTAGAAGGCTTTCACACGGGGATGTTTTAAATGCTCCCAGAGCCAGTCTTATTCCCTGATGATGAATTGGATTAAGCATTTTAAGATACGATTTTCTGGCTGAACCATACACAACGCAACCATAGTCTAGTTTGGAGCGAATAAACGTTCTATATAAATTCAGGATGACTTTTCTATCAGCACCCCAGTCAGTGTGCGCTACTACTTTAAGTAGGTCAAGTGCTTTTAAGCATTTGGCTTTCAAGTTTTTTAGGTGTGGAATAAAAGTCAGTTTTCTGTCAAAGATAATACCCAAAACTTTTGTTTCCTCAACAACTGGAATAGGTGTTCCGTCCAGCGTGAGTTTAGGTTCATCGTGGTGTCGTCGTAATTGACAGAAATGCATACATACCGTTTTTGATTTCGAGAATTTGAAACCGTTCGTACTAGCCCAATTTTGAATCTTGTTGATATTTTGCTGTAGTTGTCTTTCAATTGTATGCATGTGCTTTGACCGATAACATATGAGAAAATCATCAACATATAGTGAGCAATCCACACCAGGAGTCAAGCACTTGGTGATGTTATTAATTTTGATATTGAAAAGTGTCACAGATAAAATACTGCCCTGGGGCACACCCATCTCTTGCTCGTGCAAATCTGAGAGAGTAGAGCCCACTCGTACCTTGAATTCTCTGTCGGAGAGGAAGTTGGATATGAAAGAGGGCAGACGGCCTTTTAGACCTAGATCGTGCAGGTCTTTTAGTATCCCGTACTTCCATGTTGTGTCATAGGCCTTTTCTAAATCAAAGAAAACCGCTACTAAATGTTCTTTCTTGATAAATGCATCGCGAATGAATGTTTCTAGTCTAACCAGATGATCGTTGGTGCTCCGTCCATAACGAAAGCCACTTTGGAAAGGAGATATTAAATTGTTCGTTTCCAGGTACCATACAAGCCGAGAATTGATCATTCGTTCCATTGTTTTGCACATGCAGCTTGTGAGTGCAATAGGTCGATAGTTGGTAGGATCTTCACTATCTTTACCGGGTTTGGGAACTGGTATTACTGTTGCTTCTTTCCATATTTTAGGTAGGTTACCAGTAATCCATAAATCATTGAAGAGTTTTAAAAGAGATGTTAAAGATGATTCTGGAAGATGTTTTAAAAACTGGTAATGTATTTTGTCAGGCCCAGCGGAAGTATCATGGGCCTTGTCTAAAGCCTCCATAAGTTCTGATAGTGAAAACAGCTGGTTGTAGCTTTCCGAGTTGTTGGATGTGAATTTTAAACGTGACTTTTCTTTTTGAGTTTTCAATTTTTGGAAGGCTTCGGAATAATTAGATGATGAGGAATTTTTAGAGAATGTATCAGCAAGAACATTTGCTATGTCACGTTTTGAGCTAAGATTGTTATTGTTCACTTTTAGATGTCGGAAAGAATTGTGTTTTCTCTTTCCGTTTATTTTTCGGATCGTGTCCCAAACTTTCTTAATTGAGGAACGAGAGTTTAAAGAGGAAACATATTTCATCCATGATGCTCGTTTACTTTCTTTGATTGTGCGGCGAGCTTTGGCCCGAAGAATACGATATTTACTTAAATTCTCGGACGTTGGATGATTGTTAAATTTTTTCAAGGCTTCTCGGCGTTGCCGTATGGCTTCCTTACATTCCTTAGTGAGCCAAGGTTTTAGGGTTCTTTTACAGTTTGCTGAGGACTTGGGGATAGATTCTTCTGCAATGTCGGTTAAAATAGATGTAAAATGCTGAATGGGGTCGTTAACATTGAAAACTGTATCCTCATTCAGTCTGGTTTTACAGAGTGTTTCGAATTTGGCCCAGTCGGCCTTCTTTAAATTCCATTGTGGAATTACTTCATCAATTGTAGAGTTATGATTTACAAGGGAGATTGGGAAGTGATCGCTGCTGTGAAGGTCATCAGCGACCTTCCATTCATAGTCCAAAAGCAGCGAAGGAGAACAAATTGTCAAATCGATGCATGTGTATGTACCCGTGCCTGGGTGTAAATATGTAGGTGTTTTGGTATTATATAGACACAGATCGTGTCTAGAAATAAAGTCTTCAACTTTGTGACCTCTGTCACTTACATGATTCGATCCCCATAAAATGTTATGGGCATTAAAATCCCCGAGTAAAACAAAGGGTGCGGGAAGCTGTTGAACAAGATTATCGAGTTCGTTTGGTACTAGGTTAGTGTTTGTTGGTAAATAAATAGAGCAACATGTAATCACTCGATGTAGAGTGACGCTTACAGCAATGGCTTGTAAATTGGTGTCTAAAGGAATGAAACTATGAGGAGCTCTGTTGTTCACAATAACAGAAACTCCTCCTGATGCCCTATCAACATTTGGAGAGCAGGTGTTAAACAGGGAGTAGTTTTTAAATGTGATGTTGTCCGTATCTTTCAAGAATGTTTCTTGAAGGCAAAGTACCACAGGATCATGTTCGTTTAAAAGCAGGAGAAGATCATTGTAATTTGCTTTAAGTCCTCGACAATTCCATTGTATGATAGTGTTTTTCATTATAAATTTAAATTAAAGATTGTGGAGCTAGGTTAGACCTTTCGCAGAGGGAATTTGTTTTGTTATTTCTCTGGAGGAAGTACGGGGGTGAATTTTTTGTTTGTAGGTCTGGAGTTCCCTTGAGCGCATGGAGCAGATTCTTCTGCATCCATGCTCTCGATGTCTCCAAACCTGTTATAAAGTTTGATGGGGTCATCTGACCCCTTTTGTTGCCTGTTTCCATGAGATTTATTTTTGTTTTTTGGTGATTTAGGTTGTTGGGTATTGCTGAATGTAGTTTGTGTAGATGCCGTGTTTCTCTGTGATTGGTAATGAGGAGTGTTTGAGCTTGGTGTTGAATCGGGTGCTTCTGTTTGTGTTTGAGCGTCCTTCGTTGTTTTAGGATTGCTCTTCACTACAGTGGAGAAGGATGGGCCAGGATGGGCTGTTTTCGCCTGTACAAGTTTTCTGGCTTCTGGATAGGGAATATTATTTGTGTATTTTACCATCTGAATTTCCTTCTCCTGTTTCCAGGTATCGCAATCCTTGGAATTTGCGTGGTGCTCTTTTCCACAGTTGACACTATGCGGAGTTGCTCTACAGTCAGCTTCCTGATGAGAATTTTCTCCGCATCGGCCACATATTTGGGTTTTAGAGCAGCGGTCTTCGTGATGGCCGTATTTTTGACATTTGTAACATCGAAGGGGGTTTGGAATGTAGATGTCAACCTTCACTTGCAAGAAGCCAACTTTGACCACTTTGGGTACAGTTGGCTTGTTGAAGGTGAGTACAATGGTGTTGGTGTCCTGCAGGTTATTATTACGTTTGATACGTATTCGACGGACTGCAGTGACACCTTCACTTTTCATTCCTTCGATGATATCTGCGTCGGTGACTCCAGCCAAGTCACGACAGCGAATCACGCCTTTGGACGTATTCAGTGTGGTGTGAGCGAATGAGGTCACTGGAATATCGAAGAAAGTTTTTATTTTCCCGATATTGTCTGACTGACCTCGTCGCTCACATTCCACGAGAAGGCAACCCGATTTCATTTTTTTGACGCTCTTTGGCGTACCAATCAAACCTGTAATTGTTTTCTCAATCACAAACGGAGAGAGTGAAGCAAGGGATTTTGCGGCATCTTTAGATTGTATTACCATGAAGCGTGGAAATGTGTCCACACTACATGGTTCGTCGTCCGAGTCAGATAAAGTTTTGGTACGTTTATTTTGATTTTTTTTGGAAATATCCATTTTGGCTAGATTGAAAATTCAGCACCCGTGCTCCCCACCCACCAAGGAGCCCAACAAGGGGACACTTTTCAAGTGTCAGGGATACACAGATGCCATACTCAGTTGATAAAATTACCTTTGATTGACCCTGAAGTCGCCAAATTCTAAGGTCGGTAAAATTACCCCCCGATTGACCCGTTAAGCCACCGCCTTCTAGGAAGTCTTCTAAGACTTGGAAAAGGGAAAGATAAAGGAAGAGAATTTAGGGGCAACGGTGGTATCAAGAGAGATACAAGGAGACAGATAAAGAAGGTGAGAGAGTAAATAAAGACCTCCTAGGGCTCGGCGTGACCAGCCGATTTGTCGGAACCGGGCCCATCCCGACCACCCGTCTAAGAGAAGTAGAGGCCAAAGTAGTGTGTTGCAGGGAAAGCCTCTGCTCAACTACCAGGATCCTTTCCTCCTCCGACACGGGACGCAACCCACGGCAAACAGGTTGCCTCTACTTAGTCGCCTTTTACGACACGTAGCGAGGCACGTCGGGCCAATTCTACAACCCCGGACCCGCAGGGGGATGGTTTGTTTATATACTTGCAATTTAGATAAATAACTTCAGAACTTCTAGCATTTAAGGAACTATGATGAGGTTATGTATTAATGGGACACTGCACAATTGAACTTGCCACTGAAGGGTTTAAGCTTACTCCACCCCCACCCCCAAAATATGACAACACAATATCACAATTATTGTAACGATCAAATGAAAGGCGTGATTCCTTAGGAATTCTCAGTTTAGTTGAGTTTATTTTAGAAATATAAAACCTTTTGGTATTTTGTATTTTTCTTTAAGTTATCAAAACGATATACGTAAATATACATGTAAATAGATATACTGATGAAGAATGTCTATAATACTTATACAGTTAGCAAAGACAAACATATATATATATATAATAGATGCATAGGTAGATAAGGGTTTGTAGATTTTTAAGAGAGAGCGGAGATATTCAGGTAAAAGACCTTAAGCTGAAGTTCAACGTTACACTGAGGAATTTCAATACATTCCATGTTTACAATAGTACACGTTTCCTGCCTGGAATTCAATTTCTCCCTCTTTTCTCAGAAAAAAGCTGGAAGAATTGTAATTATTTCTTGTCATTGTTTTATTTTCTTTGGTGCAGACCTTTTCACAATGCCAAAATATAAAAATTTATTGTTTCACAATAAAGACCCCATTTGTAGCTATATGTTCATTTTCTCCCGAAGAAGACTTTACGTGGGAACATATGGATTCATTCTTATTCACCCCACGCCGTCTTTCAAATTTTGTATCATAATATGTAATATCTGTTTATAATTTGAGTTCCAACGTTTTTATTGAAATTCTTGAAAATCCGTTGATATCAAAGCCTTAGTATTTAATTATATCGGTATGTTGTTTTCAATCCCTGAATGGAATTTGACTGATTCTTTTGCTGTTTTTATGTTGTTAATGATGATTGTCATTGCTATTGTCCTAGCATTTTGGCCACCTTTAAGTCAGATATGGTTTGCCTTTTTTGGTTTGCCATAAAGATTCATTCCAATAAAGTGCATGAATGTGGATGTGACCACTAGAAATCCGTTCTAGAGAAGTGGGTAAATGTTGATATGGTTACCTCTAATCCGCTCTATAGAAATGTGGATATGGTTAACTCTAATCCGTTCCAGTGGAGTGTACTTTTTAACACTATATGTTCTGTATAAAGTTGTATTTTTTGGCAGATGTTCGCATGGCTGATTTTCTGTATCTATCTTTTGAAAGGTTCGGGGTTACGTGATATATGTGTAACTAAGTATTGGTAAAATGCAAGAAATGTTTGTGGCATACGTGACTTCATCAGTTATCATATCCAAAAGTATTTAAAAACGTAAAAATGTAAGCAGCTGGAGAAATGTAACATTTCACTTTGTTTTAATTGAATATCACCACACTATCACAATGCTAATGAGGCATACATGTAAACGCTGATAGTTTAGACGCATTTCGATTGGAACATAGCCATTTAAAACGTGGTGGTCTCCTTAAAGGCGTGCACATTATTGAAATGAAGAATCCGACTGCGTGGAATACGTGACAAATTGAGTTATCAACGATTAAATAAATGTATGGTCACGTTATTTAGTTATATGTTTAGGTTACTTATTGCTAACCCATTAATCGAGTTGTATCAAGCCGGTAAGATTAGAAAAAGCAAAAACAAGAAGAAAACAAAACACCTTGCATCAGCAAAATGCGTAAGATTAACGGTGATCAGCATATAGTATCCTTTCATTCACTTCATTTCTATATTTCAACACAATATGCATTCGGTTTAATTCACGTTATCAAACTGTAAAGAGCAAGCAGTCGAAACATTTAGTACTATTTGACTGCATCCTTAAAATCACTGTATACGTGTCATTAAGATTCAGTTTCATTATAATTATGTTATCTGAAACCCTCTGACATAGGAATTAAGATTAACTGAACATTATACGATTGTTACTTCTTTTGGCTTAAACCAAATAAGCATTACATTTTCCAAATTTATTTAAATAACAAATGAAATCATGCAAAGTGAAAGAGTTAAAAATAACGTACAGTTTATGAATTGCTAGAATATTACTCTAAATTGTACTTTCAGTTCCTCACTAATTCGGAAACTGTTCAAAAGTATTCCGAATAAAGGTTCGAATATGAATCAAATATTAAATCCAAATGTTTTTAATTTAATGTAACCCTGTGAATGTATAATATTCAAGTCCTGGAATAATTTCACACAATTCGATATGAACTGACAGTTTTAATTAAATATATTTCTACTCTTCAAACGAATAAATATTGTATAAATAAATCACTATTTCTCCTCAACTAATTTCACGAAGCTGACATAACCGAACCACTGAATACGCGGTGCTTATTCGAATTATATAGTTTATATATATGTGCATCAATTCAACAAAATCTGATTCACTAAAAGATTCCGGAACAAATAAATCGTGATATTTTAACATAACTCATACGGTCATACTCTGACGTTCTCAAACTATTGAGACAATTAGCAATTAGGGTGTGCATGATAGCTTTAACAGGGCGAATGCACTGCTAGTTTCAAGTGATATATCGTGTCCATCAGTTGTATTAAAGCATGGAGTACTTGACCGACATTGTTGTGTACATCTTCCACCACCACTACCAAAACCACCATACTATTTGAATGATTAACACGAATAAATTTCTTTATTATGGGAAATAATAAATATTCATTTTTGGACTAATCAAACAATAGATGGGAGCAAGTGTTAACATACATTCGAACGTGTCAACGGAGGATCATCTTTTTCTCTAAATGAAGAGGAACCTCGTCCACAGCCATAAGTAATATAGCTACCAGTCTTAGCAATAGACAGAGCAAATAGTGATTTTATCATACCTATTGTAAACTCTTTGCTTTAAACGGTTGTTCTAGCCTATAACTCAATGGTCATTTTTCTATAACTTTGTTACTCATTAGATCTGCCTCTTTCATCTCATGAATGAATACCGGCTCATTAAGTCCGCCCAATTTTTCTCTTAAATTCACGAAGACTCAATGGAGCTATTTATTTGCTCTCATGAATGAACGCAGACCCATTACAGCTACCCAATACATATCAGTAATAAACTCGAACTCATTAGAGCCGTCCAATTCACCCATAAATGAACTCGGACTCATCAGAACTGCCCAGTGCTTCCCATGAATGAATGCACTCTCATTAGAGCTGCCCAATTAGTTTCATGAATGAACGCTGATTTATTTAGAAATGCCTAATACCACTCATGAAAGACACATTAGAGGTGCCCAGTTCCATCCATGAATGAATACCAAGTCCTTGCATATGCCATAAAGTGTCTCTCTGTAAAATCATCGAGGTTTACTGCTCGGGAAGGATTGCTCCGCGGACATGGTCGTGTGGCTGTAGAGAAAACCTCAGTGAGTTCTGAATGATTTAGTCGTATCCACAGGTCAAAACATTTAGCGTACCTATTCCTTTTGTATCCAGGCAAATTCTTATCTTCACCAGCATTGGTACATACTTATCGCTGTACACGATTCATGGAACAAACAAGTAGGTTATAACTTGACACACTCTGTATTCACAACCATACCAACATGAACAATATTCATATGTGCGACCATAAGTGGCCACTAAGTTCTCTAATATCACCAGCCGTACCCTATACCATTCCAGCAAACCATATTAACGGGTGATATAATGGGTTCCCGTAGTCATTCTGTCCACCACAAGCTAATTGAGTTTTATAACTTAATTCCCTTTTAAATAATATGATGGAGCTCTCTGGTAAATGACGATTTTGTAACCTTCTGCTCCGTGATATATAAAGAAGAAATGATTTTCAATTTTTCCCGTTCCTTGACAGTTAATATAATTGTATAAATACGAATACCAGTGTTTGCTGAATAGATAATAGGCCGTTGGAAGAATGTGCTAAAATAAGGTCAAAAACTGTGACTGTTCGATTTTCAATCGGCTTCTGAAAGGAAAATTGAACTTGCCCTTAGAGGATATGCGATTGCAGCAAACATAATATCCCGAATTAAGTAAAACAATAACATATAATACACTATGGTATAGTTTAAGAAAATCGCGTTGTATTTATCGAAACCTTTCTTATCTTTGTTGGCACAGCCAAATCACATGCCCATTGGTAAAGTTGTAAACAACTATATGTAGATTAAAAGAATTCGAACGCAGGAACTGTTACAAGAGCAAAAGCATATACGCACATGTATATAGACAGATATGGGAATATGTAGAAAAGGTTTAAAATAGCTAGAATTTTGAGAGATGGGGGCTTTAATGGGTTGTTTGCACTTACAACTGAAGGATTTATGCCATTAATGAAGGAAATTAATACAACATAATTATCTTCATGTCATTAATGAAATCCAACTGATTGCATCATTTGTCTAACGAACTGTGAATGTTATACGATATCATCTGTCTATTAATTTGTCAATCATTTCACGCATACAAAATGCAACTACTTTTGTCCGTCAGTTCATCCATCATTCCACAGATACATCCACATCCTGTTTTACCACTCCAATAACTGAGCCAGTTTACCTCAACGAAACAAAGTCCGCTGAGGAGTTAAACCAGCTTCACACGTCTCGACGTATATTTGGTTGTCTAGCGTACACTACTAAGTCCCGGCGTAAAAAGGGACAAATGAATAAATATTGTAAAACACAACATACTATCGGAAAGGATAATGAACGTTATGACTATGCACGACACAATGTTGGAAGTGATGAAGAACTAGATATATTCCTGACCATAACAAATTGTGAAAAGGGATAATGGACTATATACAAAAGTAAAACATAACACTTCATTTGATATAGTCGTATTCAGAGTCGTCCTTTCGACGAATGCCTTCCGACGCTCGTAGATACCCGTCATCTCCCCGAACGTCTTCCACAGCTCGTATATAACCATCATCCACATTCTGAGCTGTTTTTCCTTGATAGGGATTGTCCTGTATAAAGTAAACATTATCCTGCAAATGTTTCTGTGTTTTGAGTATGCGAAAAAGGAAATGATAATTAATATAGCATTGGTTCATTGAATCATGAATATTAATTAAATCATCTGTAATCTTTGACAATTTATTTTTAATATTGAGACAGACTTACAGGAATAAACATCATTTTTACTATACAATGAATAACGGCGAATTAATGAAATTATAAAATCATTTCAACATATTTAACTAAAATTACCATACGATCGATTTATATATATATATATATATATATATATATATATATATATATATATATATATATATATATGTGTGTGTGTGTGTGTGTGTGTGTGTGTGTGTGTGTGTGTTTGTGTGTGGGTGTGTTTGTGTGTGGGTGTGTGTGTGTGGCTAATTTGCAACAAGATATATAACAGCAAGACCGCTCCGGTAGCATAGTGGTTACAGCGTCCGCCTCGGATGCGGAAGGTCGTGGGTTCGATCCCTGGCCGAGTCATACAAAATTTACAAAAATGGTACAAACAACTGCCTCGCTTGGCGCTCAGCAATAAGATGTTAGTGTTATGACTTGTCGGCCTGGTGTCTGGATAACGTGACTGGGCGTGACATCATACTACATGTCTGAGACATGATGCCAGAGTGCTAGGCATCGCTGTAAACTGCCACGCTGCAGATATCGTAGCAATATGACTAAACAATTGTTAAAGCTATGTTAAAAATCCTGATCAAACACACACATATATAACAGTACAAAGTTGCGCAAAAACAATAAACGAGCGTATTCTAGTGTCTGTCAGATAGAGAACCAGTATGGTAGATAATTGTGCGTGGGGATAACGGACGATAACGACAATAATAATAATACCGGTAATAATAATAATAATAATAATAATAATAATAATAAATGATGTAATTGCTTGAGTAGATATTAGCGCAAAATTTGTTTCAAGTACTAAACCGATGACTGGCTGTAAGTTTAACAAGTCTGCAACAATTAGGTTAGATTTTTTCATTTAGGCGAAACTCCCCATGAGTTTTCAATTGCTATATACACTATCGTTCCTGATGTGTTTCCACCCCAGGTTAGATTAAATTGGTAAAATTTCGGAGACTCAACTGAATGTCCATTCGAGTTGTAGTGGCTTGTGAATTTCGAGTTGATTTTATTGAAAATGTGTCATTTGAGATAATATTAATTCACTTTCTGAATTCATTGAGTCTGTCAACATAATGAATGACAGAGATCTTGCATGTCTGGAGATAGACTGTATTATTGGCGCGACATCCTAACTTGTTATTGATCGTGTAGTAGGGATGAACATAACAGATATCCAGTTTTTTTAAATATGTGTTATATATATATATATATATATATATATATATATATATATATATATATATATATATATATATATATATATATCTGTCTGTGTGTGTGGATAGACAGAAAATATTTACGGTTGTATCGAAGATATTCTGTCGTTGTCTATTAATAGCCATTTCGTTGCCGTCAGCATATCTGTTGTGTTCATCACGAATGTATTTGACACCTGTCTTGTGTAGCTCGCCTTGCTTCATTCTGTAAAGACCAAAACTGGATGTTTAAAATTGGTGTACAGATACCCTAGAAGAAGAGGACAGCATGGCTGCATTTTACACTGGTATTCAAGTATTCCAAAGAAAGCCAAATGGCTTTATTTTACATTGGACTTCAGGTATTCCAAAAGGAAAACAAATGGCTTTATTTAACATTGAAATTCAGATATTCCAGGGGAAGACAAAATGACTTTAATTTACACTGCTATTCCGGTGATCAAGAGAGAGAATAAATCGCTTTATTTGCCACTGGAATTCACGTATTCTAGAGGAAGCCAAAAGGACTTTATTGGTACTCAGATACCCTAGAGTAAGACGAAATGGCTCTATTTTAAACGGGTGTTCAGGATACCTTCGAAGCAAAAAACAGTTATTCACGCAAAACTGATTTATATGAATTCTCAAACCATTTTGAATGATAGTTATATTTATTTTGTCAATGGTTCAAAGCGTAATGTTTATTTTACTTGTCTATGATTTGCTCTTAGCGTAATCTATCCGTGCCAATTTATATGTATGATATTGTAATACATTTGGAGTATGCGCATTTGGTTATAGCGCTCCGTCTTAAGGAAGTCTTAGATATGTATGAATACTTGTTTAATTGTTGTAATTCGGTGCAGTGGAAATATCCGTAAGCCCGAAATAATTAGCCAATTACTAAAAGCAAACAAAGCGGAGTAAAGTGTTTGCGAATTTCCATGATGCCATGGTTCACTAGTAGTGATTTCAGGTCAAACCCGAATGAGTGTCCTATTACATTCTAGTGGTGTACATTAGTGGTGTGACTGCAGTGGCAGTATTTATGGTAGGAAAGCGGTAAATTACACAATGGAATCAATAAGAAGGGACTTCTTTGGGCTTTCTAATTTACAACTGAAGTTAAATAGAAGTCATAAATATGGTAAACCTGTGACTTCTAGCGGGAATCGTGCCAGGGTTAACACTGCTCTGTCAAACAAATACCCCTGGCTTGTAGTAATATATATTGTACGTTATTTCCGGCAAACAACATTAGCCTGCATATATTGAACAGTACATTAATGGAATTCTCTTCACCAATTTTACCAGCACGTATTCCCCAAAAATAAAGGACAGCATGTCCTACGATATCCAATACAACAGGTGGTACGACATTCAGCACAACAGGCCTTATGACATCCAACACAAAAGGAGGAATTAATAGTTTAGTTGACAAAACCATATGTAAAAAACCTAAGGCACAATAAAATGACCTGGAAGTGGGTCAGACGTTCTTTTCCAGAACATTCAAACCGTTTCTAAAAAATTAGAACTTTATCTCAGCTATCAGTAAACCACATATGTATAATTTACAAGGAAGACAAAGAGCAGCTACACTACACTCCAAAAAACTAACCACAATTATGGACAAAGACACAGTACAAATTAAATTTACATAACAACCTATATATGGTCATACGTTAATATCATCCAATACAGGAACTCATACGACATTCAGACGTGATTCTTTAATATCCACGATTTACGTGGATGTGGTGTTAGGCCCCTATCGGTCCGTCTGTAAACTTACGTGTCCGATTGACCGTCATTAAGCTCAAGTTCGTTCCTAATTCTCTTTAAGCTGCTACAACCCTGTTTTAGGTACAACCATAAGCTGTTATGAGCCGTAAAATGTATAACCTTTAAGTCCTTTTACAGAGAAAATATATTGTTCCCTGAGCGAGCTGTCACAATAGTCTTCTCTTCTATGCTAAGAAGCCAAAGATAGCATTACATATCCATACATCTTACATATATCACTTGAATTATGTGCAAAGCTAAAAACGATAAATGTTGCTAACAAAGTTGATATCTATGCTAAAGTATGTGTTGGTTTTACAATGCATTGGAGTTGCATTTATTTCTGTTAACCAGGGGCTGTTAGAGAGTATTGTCTCTAGTATTCCGGCCACTTATCTAAAGCTGTTAGAGATCATTTTGTTCGTTAATACGACAACTTACCTAAGGCTGTAAGAGTTCTTTTTGTGTGTTAATTCAGCACGTATCTAAGGCTGCAAAGAGATTTTGGTGTTAATAGGGCGCTTATCTTTCTGTTTGTTAATACCGCAGCTTATCTAAGGCTGTAAGAGATATTTTTGTATGTTATGTGTTAATACGGCAAATTACTTAATGCTGTTAGGTACCATCTTAAGTTGCAATATAGCAACGTACTTAAGGTTATTAGAGAGCTTTTGTATGTTAATATGGCAACATTCTTGTAGCTCTTAGAGATTTTTTGTGCTAATTCGGAAACCTACCTAAGGTTGATGGAGAGCTTTTTCTTCAAAATTCTACGTTTCCTGTTGATGATACAGACCGTCAACACAAAACTAAAGATGACTGCACCGATTATTGAGCAGGCAATGATAAGATAGAGATTTCTCTCCTGTATTGTCATCACCACCTGCTTTGTCTCACATCGTTCGCCAGTGAATATAGCGCCATCGGAATTAGGGCACCTAAATTGGAAACATTTCAGTTACAGCGTTTATCGTGTACAAAACCTGGCAACGTTATTTGACATCACCCAAATGAATACAACCCCATCCGAAAAAGTGCACCTGCAAATTCAGTTACGCGAGAAAACGTGCTCTAACGCTAATCACGGAAATGCTCGTTAATATTATTTGACATCACCCTCAAGCCCATCATCAGTATATTATTCGTATTAAAGTGTTTTAGAGATCAGTTTATACTATTATATTGCGGGTGCTGGTGTATAGATTCATCAACCCGCAACATGAAAAATTGGTTTATTGGTAAAAAGATCAGCTATTATAGGTCAGAATTTGTGAGTCCTTCCTTAGTTTTGCAGATCTAGCCGCAAAATGACCAATTGCTCTTTGTGAAATCACATGCATTCCGAGGAGAAATAAGGTTGCTACAGTTGTTGGGATGCTAAGTCTTTTGTAATGAACAGAAATTCATGTCGCTTGCGTTATGCTACATGTGACATGTTTTGTAATAACAAATGTATATTGTGTTAACTTACGCGTGACTTTTTTTTTGTAGTAAAACGAGATCCTCATCTTTTGCGTTAAGTTATAAACGACGTGTGTTTGATTTAACGAATACATTCTGTGAGGCATTAGTAACTAAAATACTTTAGTTTCAAGATATAAGTGTGCATACAACTTTCAGTATAAGGATTAAGTATTACGTAAGCCATTTTGAAATAATACCTCACTGCTAAGACAAACTTTAATTTTGAGCGAGTTGTCGTCCTTGTATTATCGTAGCCAAAATACCATGTATAAACAAGAAATACAAATATATGCCTCATATCTGATGTTTCTGTCATTACTTTGTAAGTCTCATGCATTTTGTCCTTCATTTAGGACTCAGTCTTAGAAATAAAACTTTTGCATAGAATTGTCAAACATATTCCCGATAAAAGTAAAATTCCAATGAATGACAATGTAATTGTAATGACTCCTATCAAGGAAGCGTGCATGTTTGTTACAGCGAAATTACTGTATATGTCAGAAGATGAATATTCCGTGTGATAACAGTTATCATCATACCGTTTCGGTCCCATTAATGTTATGTTGGAATATTCCGTGGGATCACATTTATAATCATACACTTTCGGTCCCATTAAGCTTTCCGTTGGAATATTCCCTGTATTTACATTTTACCATCAAACACCTTTATTCCCATAAACCTTTGTTTTGGAACATTCCGTGTGATCACAATTATCATGGAACGCTTTGAAACAAGAATAGCTACTTATACTGAGTTGTACCATTACAGAGTTAATTACCGTACATTATCTCTGTAAAAGACAAAAGTAAATGTTCTTACTTGCACTGAACATCCTGGCTGAGATGTCCGATATAACATAGCCCGTTGTTCTGACACACAGACACGTTACAGCGGTCTATGCACAGTAATGTCGCCGTACCTGCTAGCTTGCAATAGTACCCAAAAGGACACAAATTTGCTGAAGCCAGCGAGCATCTGTCTTTTGTCCGCAAACTTCCTGAAAACAAAATAGCATCATCCTGTATACTTACTCAACTAAGACAACACTTTTTAATGTTAATTTTATTTAACGCTTATTCAGTCTTTGTTATAAATAAATTTGGTCTTAGATGAAATCACAAACGTTTAAACAAGCCTATTACCTGCTGTAAAGTTAACTTTTATTATTCGCCATGGTGATGGGCAAAACGAATATACATTCATATACACCAATTGTCAGTATTGTTCACATTGAGAATGCTAGGACAATCATATTATTATTTAGATTTTGTTTTTCTTCCAAAGAAAACTATAATGTGCGTACCACTCACATTTAAAAACAAATACTCAAGGTCTCTACATTATAGTATGGACTTGTACTATTATACACAATGTTATGCAAACCTGGACCAATAAAACAGTTAAAGCCGCCAGATTAATCCAGACATTCATTTGTTAATTATTATCCTATGTAACGTTTTCAAGCCATTAATTACTTTTTCTACTTTTGACCTGGACCGTTATAGAAATTTCTGTCTTCTACATTGAAATGCAGAACCACGCATATTATTGTTCGACTGTGATTATCAATTAATATGAAGAACGGACATTTCAATTTATTTCCACAACATTATTAAGGACATAAAACATGATTCAATTCAATTCAACAGTTTTCAGTGCAATGGTAGGAACAAAGCATTACTTTATCAAAAAATCAAAGTAAAAATCTTATCAAACGATAATGAGCATGTGTTTACAATGGGCAATGAATTCAGTTCAGAGACAGTTGTGTAACAAACTAACATATACGACAATACATACGTTTCTCTATTTGAAACACACACACACACACACACACACACACACACTGCAAAGATGCAGTAATCTACATATTGTATACAATGGTGATATCATGGAGATTAACAGTATAAACTGTGATTGCAAGATGTGATTGCAAGATGTTTAGAGCGATACAGCATATGACGTGCTAACTTAAGTTTTGAAGGTGATGGGGTTGCTTGCGTTTTGGTATGAATAAATATTAGGGTAATGTAACAGTACAACTTCAAGGTCTCTCAAACTTCACAATGGTAATATAGAACTATTCAACAAAAGCAAAGACATAATTAATAAGAATACAGTTAGATTTTTTTTACAAAGTTTAAGACTCAGAGTTATGGATGATCTGACAAAAATGTGAATTTGTTTTTATAGTTCGAAAGGATCAGTGAAATGCTTGGCCAAAACTATATATGTACATATTGTATTTATATCCTTTGTTAGCTTGTCGATAGCACGTATCAACCAGTCACCAAGAATAACGTATGCTTTTGATGCTTCATTCGTTACACTTATGTTCCAAAGTAATCTATCCATCGATACGAGAATAAAGAACATCTTTATTACGATCTTTAAGCAGTTACAAATAACGATCAACTGTAAAAGCAAACATGTGGCGAGAAAGAAGTGCATTAAACTGAATGAATGTTTAACTGATGAATCTGCTCCAAAATTGCATAAGGAAACAAAAGAAGTACATTTATATTTAAACGTGTTTAAGCTTGTTCCGATGATGATACTTTTTTAAGTAGACATAGTTGACACGCAGTAATCTCAGAATTAACCAAAATCAGTTGAAATGGATAGGGTATGTCTCATTCAAATAATGTTCTAAGAAGTCACATGATCATTTTGAACAATCGAAAGTAGATATAAAATGAAATACTGTAAGAGAAACTCTTTATAACAGCTTCCATTATGATTTAGTGCTTATGAGATATGTTACGAAATGATACGTAGCATGGATTAAACTATGTTTCACAATGGTCACACACTAGCACAATACAATATCATGTTATTACAATAAAACATATCGTCCTATGGACAATACATATAAGTTTATGTATTGTACTGTACTCTAATTCTGAACTTTACATTCAATTATGTGTAGATAATAGACGTTTCTCATCAGAATTAAAAAACAATACTAAATTTAACTTTTAACGTGCAATGGAACACGAAGATATTATCTGGAAGAGAAGAATGTTTTAATATTTGTATAGAAGAGAAATATAATGGAACAAGTCAGCGGTGTCCAAAATTGCTACTATTATTGAAACATCAGTTAATCATACAGCAATCAACATGGGCCGACCAGACAATAATGTAAAACTTGAAAGTTCATACAGCCTAAACTTCATACTTTTTACCAACCACTAATAATCACAACACATTACCATGGATGTGTATATCGCTTACAAGAGTATTTAAACTTTTCTGGGGTCTTGGCAAGTAATAAGCAGAATAAGCCTTTAGCACCATATGTGGTGGTTGCGATGAAATTTGCAAAAGAAATAATAAAATCGTAACTTATGGTTAAATATTAACTCCGAAAGACAGCTAAGATATATTACATGGAGATAAATATCTCGATCCAACATATCTTGATTGACTATATTTATTATGACAAATAATAGTGAACAAGGAATAAAGAATGGTAAATTGTGAAAGTTACGAAAAGATGCCGGTAATTCTAAAAAAAAAAGATACTAATACTAAATCGATACGGCTTTTGTGTATGGAAATAAGTACATAACTCTAGTTGACTTTTATATTATAACAACGCATTTTCCTCTTTTACTGTGTTCATCCTCAGAATGTTAAATTTAACATTGCACTTCAAAACGCCGTTGAAGCTACAGAGGGTTCTAAGCAAGAATATTAACTGGAAAACATTTGTCTGCGGTGCGACACAAATATAAATTGATTAGTTATTAAATCATAAAGTGATTCAAACATATATTGAATTCCCCATATATTGAATTCCCCATGTATGCATATATCAATTAAATTGGTTGTTTCTATAGCAAGATTAAGAGGGAGAAAAAGAAACAGATCAGAGACCGGGAGGGAGAGAAAAATAGAGGGAGAAACAGAATGCAACATATAAAAACATTGTATCAAATATTGCAGATAAAATCAAACCAACCCTGTCATAAGAACAATATCTTATTACAGACGAAGTGAAAAATACATACAATCGACAATTTAAAACAAAAACACACAGAAACAAAACAAAACAAGCAAACAGACAATAACAAAAGAATAAAACAAGACCCATCGGAACACGCAGACTTAAAATTCCACGATGAAATAACGTCATAAGCATTCCCAACTTCCTTTTCATTCTACTGCACTTATGCTATTTGGAACATATTGCCTTCGGCATCCTCATTTGAACATTGAGTAAGATGTGTACGTTGTCAACAAAAACTCCTTTGCATGCACACACACACACACACACACACACACACATATATATATATATATATATATATATATATATATATATATATATTAATTTATAATACAGTTTTATTTCAGTTTTTTTTTGTCTATTACATTATATTTTAGTTATTTAATTCGATGACTGGCTTGTGTTGTAGTAAACAAATATTTACAACACGTGTGAAATAGCCATTCATAAACCAAGGCTGACTGCCGAGGTCAAGTCAACAACTTTTTCTGTCAAAGTACACCACGCATTTGATTAAATAGAGGTCACGAAAGCATCACGTAATCCTAGGAGGACGCGTGGGATTTAGCGATAATATGCACGCCCTAGATGTTGATTGCTCCACTTATGACAGAAGGTTAGAACATGGCTATTAAGTTTTTTTACAATATAATTATTTAAATGGATGATAATCTTTAATATTTATTTAAATTTTGTTGATTCGATGTGAATGTTGTAATTAAATATGCATTGTCTCAATCTTCAGTTTAAATCGCTTTGTAAGAGAGAGAGAGAGAGAGAGAGAGAGAGAGACGGTCGTAATTTAATTATAATTTGTTCTGTGGGCTTGCAGAGCGGAAAACGTTTATTCTAAAAATAGGCAGTACATGTTGGATTATGTCCAATTATTCAAAGACTTGACCATTTAAATAATTCTGTCAAATTGTATGAAAAATACGATGACTTTGTGATATTCAAATTTCGTGGATTTTACGATGAAGTAAAATCTTTTGGCTTTAGCACCGTGATTTTTCCGTGATGCAAGCACGTTAGCATATATGCACATTAGTACTGTTATAAGCCAGTGGTCTTTACTTCACCGAACGGTTTCAAAACCCTGGCGCGATTCCCCCTAGAAGTCATAAGTTTACCTCAAATTTACAAAGATTTCCATACAACTTCAGTTGTAAATTCAAACGCCCGACGTATCTATTCTGTACATAAATTGTACTCTAATCAATGCAAGATCAGAGATCTCACAACCTGTCAAACATCCACCAACAGCATACCCACACGGCCTATCTTCGTTAGGTTTCCGTACCGCCAGCAGTTCTCGCCGTAGAAACTATGCAAATGGCCCTAACAAGGGGAACAATTTTAACTAAGCTACCTTAGGCCAGTCAAACTATGGTTTCCATTCACTTTTCGACCGTATACCAGAACTACATTTGAGACCATGGCGACATAAACGGTATCTGCCGAGTCCCTTCTTATTGACTTCATTGTGTAATTAACCGGTTTCCTACCGTAAATAATGCCGTTGCATTCACACCACCAATGTGCAACACTAGATTTTTGTAGATACTTCATTATTCCATTGACACTCATTTCGTTTGGACCTGAATCCACTACTATTGAACCATGGCATCATGGAAACTCACTAACACTTTACTCCGTGACATTTGCTCCTAGTTATTTCGGGCAAATGAATATTACTATTGCACCAAATTCCAATAATCAGACAAGTATCACAATCTAAGAATTCCTTTCAACGCGGCACTATCACCAAATACGCATACTCCAAATTTATTACAGAACCTTCATTCGCAATAACTTTGGATAGTTTCTGAATTAATGTGAAATTAATAGTACAAACTGGGATAAAATTGTTCACAAGGACTTTATATTTTAGAGAAATCGAGTTATATTTTGGAAAACCGAATGCTTGTTGCGTTTTACCTTCAAGTTGTCTTGTTACTGAATTTAAGCTTCAATAAGAAATATGTGGAAGTATGCTTATATGGATGTATATTCCGATCGTTTCTTTTTCATGTACAATTCCTATATAACTCAGATGTCAAAATCAAATTTACCAATTGTCTTTAAATTCCTTTACAATTTATGTATCTTAGGCCACTGAAGCCTTTAATTGAAACACCATTCACTCATCTTCAAAACGTCCTGATGTGTTATACTTATTGACATTATCAACGTTTTCTGTCTGAATCCTGATGTAATGATATTAACAGTCCCATTCTGTCAATGTTTACTTTGCTGTAGTAAACTTAATACATTCAGCCATTTTGTCAGTACAAAACTATCAATCTACCATATATTCATTGTGTTAATTTAACTTTCTTTTGCTTTATTTGGAAACTAACACTAATTCTGTGTTCCAATATCCTACTATACATCTTTATGACACTTTAAATGTAGTTTGGTCATTGTAAGATATAAGCTATTATTGTTCAAATATGTAAACTCAGTACTCATTTTTAAACCTAACTGTTTGTAAAGTTTTAGGCATCTGAAGTAATGATATAATTAATATTTTGTTTATTTTAGTTTTGTGGCTTTTAATTATCAGGCAGCTTCATCGGTAAGAAAGATAAATTGTTTTCATACGCATTTAAATATATTGTATGTAAAAGGATTCTCTAACATAGCCCTGCAAATATTATTGGAATCCACTTCTAAATTACCACCAGTATTATGTTTTGCATGTGTGTTTAAGACACAGTCATAATCTACTAGTATTTGGTTAAATTCCCTTGCAGCCTTTTAATTTCTGTAAGTTTTTCCAAACCTGTTTTAGCTTTATTTACCAAGTCTTAAAATATGTAAACTTACGAAGGTGCATAATCAATTATCTAGTTATTGTTTCGTGATCTGAACAGCTTTCTTGTATTCGTGATTTGTTTCAGCAAACCTGTCTATTGGTAATTAAACCTCTTTGTCCACACACAATCATCCATAAGCATTAGGAACATTTTATAATATTTTAACAGCTTAACTCTACATTGGATATCTTTAAACGTGCATCGGATTAATGAATTTATGTGCGAGGCCTTGTCTGTATTTCCTAAACTAGTACAAATGTCACATATCATCAATGTTTCTTTCTTTATGTAATTGTCTTATAGATGGTGTAGTCTTTTTCCTTGATGTCTGATTTTTAAGTAGTGATGAATAAAATTCTGATATTGGTGATATATATATATAGAGAGAGACAGACAGACAGACAGGCAGACAGACAGAGACAGACAGAGAGAGAGACAGAGACAGACAAACAGACAGACAGAGTTACCCTATGATGCAACAGTATATTCTCTACTAATAATTTGACTCTTTCTAATGGCTCAGACAGATCATAGTCTATAATTAAATATTTTGTTTCCGATGATGAATAATTCGTACTGTGTCTCCAACACTCCAACGAGAGTATAAGCCTAATAAATCACATTACCGGATTGATACTTGCTCTAACAAGTCTTTATATAAAAATTTATTAGGTGAAAAAATACCTTGCTTCAGGTGGGAGCAATTATTCTGTCCTTGGTAAGATTCATTCACAAAATTCTTCGCCTGTAATCTTAGTTAAAAGCTAACATTGTTATGTTTAATAATTTCGTCTTCTAAGGAGAGGTATTAATATTTTTTAAGAAACAAACTTTTTGCAAGACAAGATAGTAACGTTCATGTTTTTCTGGCTATCGATGTTCGAACAACACCAATGTATAATAGAGACAATGAAACCAAAGATTTATTCATTTTAAAAGACAGTAAACACCAAATTATACTTTAGGTTACGGACTTGAAACTGATTTTCGTTGGAACATGTCAACCTGTAGGACAGTATTTCAGTCCATGAAAGTGGGAACGTTTTGTGTTATAAATAAATCAACATGTAAGACAACACGAAGATATATTACAATGAACCGGGGGATGCTTTTGGGTTTGAAAGATAACGTGTGAGACAGCCATAAACTTAGATACCTGGATTTTTTTTTTTGACGTGTAAGACAGTACCAATGGACGCTCTAATAAACTTATGGTATTTTTCCCTTGAGAAAGAGGCTATAGTGTCCCGAAAATGTTCCCGTATAGGAGGTATACCAGACTGTAATAAAGAAAAATATGATTGTTCCAGAACTGAAATTTCGCACATTGCTAAAGTCTTTCTTACCTAATATAATGAATCTCCAACAATATTTTTTCTACGCTGCAGGCCCAGTTAAACATTTGTGGGGGACGCTTGTAACTAAAGGATTATTGGTCATATGTCCCTTAACTGCTCAGAGAGAGAGAGAGAGAGAGAGAGAGAGTAGTTTACCTAGCCGGCTTTTCATAGATGTTCGAGTATACCCGATATCAACGGACGCGCCTGCAACTTCCTTCAAGGAATCAACAACTTCATTTTCAATTTGGTTTGTAACAGCTAGGATGTCCACTGTTGCATAAACATTGACTGAATAATCCACAATAACAGATCCGGGACTGTAATCGTGAACAAAAATATCTGAAGATAATTACCAATTCAACATTCTTGTGCAAATGAATAAACGATATAGGTCTAAAATGTTCCTTTTATGTCACAACTTGGCACAAAACACGTGCCTTTATTGTCTTTATTATGCTAACAGTTATAAGTGAATATTTAATGGCAAACCTAAAGTTGGTAAAGATTATTTTGTTTCATGAGCTGTGTAACAGCGATTTTTAGACAAAGGAGGAACACGGTAATATGCAATTATATCAGCAATCATCTTTTGAGGCTATATAATTGTCATACTTGAACGAGTCAGAATTTATCTCAAGTACGTGAAGGGTTGGTTGCCTGAAGACGTTAAAATGTCATTTCTGCATCAATAAATCATTCTACATTAATGTAAACAGTGGTATTTGAGAGGATTGTATAGTTTCATATTTGTATCTGCTTTAAAACTTAGAAGTATTACAATTAAAATATACATGAAGGAAAACAAGAACGTAACTCGTTGACGTTCAAAAACAGCAATGCAAATTGATCAAATAATATTTATGCATCAGAAACCATGTGTCGCATTTCAATATTCGAGCTAGATATAGTTCTTCTAGAGCTAAGAGAAAACGCGTATAAATTTATTACAAAGTAAAACTGGTACCTAAATTGTAGAATCTCTATCGACTTGAATCCTCTGATGTACTGGAAATGTTGTATCAACTAAAGAGAAAATATGGTTCATGAATTCATGATTTACAACTTTGCTGTTCCGCTGTTACTTATATATAGGGATTTACCAAAATAAATTCAACAAACCGACAATGTACAGTTTGAAACTAGCATCTAGCTAGCCTGAGCGCTTTCGACTCTAATGAGTCTTTTTCAAAGGCAAATACAAAACATAGACAAGACAAACAAATAAAATAGAACAAAGGTTATGTTTGCTAAACTTTACATGGCTGTTCTACAGGAATTCAAACTTTTAACTATATTATGTCAACTAGTTTATTTCAGCTTGTTGCTGATACTGGAAAATATTTGTATTGACCTAGAAATTGACGAGCCATAACGCCACCTATCATTTGAGGTAAATTTATGTAAGCGCTGATTATATCCCGTATATTTCATTATTTTAGTAGTCATAGGCTATTAAGCAAATTTAAAAATTTATTTAAAAGAAAATGTGTCGGCTTCAAACGATAATTTTATGTGTGCATGGTTGTCTTTTTCTAGTCTTCTTGGTTTAAACCGCTTGGTTTCAATGTTCTAAGGCAGCGTATCCAGTAAGATTCCTTTTTTTCCTGGTTTGGGTATTTCAGTTGGGGTTATGAGCAATAGCAATAAGTGTTATATCATCACATGCAAGATCTGTAGCCTTCAGTACGTCGGAGAAACTGAAAAGCTTCACAAAAGGACCAACCTTCATAGATCTGATTGGATGACAAATAAGCTGTACAGAAGCCCGGTCGCAAAACACTTCTCCGCCCTATGCAATACTTTCAGTGATATAACACTTATTGCTATTGCTCACAACCCCAACTGGAATCCCCAAACCAGGAAAAAAAGGAATCATACTGGATACGCTGCCTTAGAACATTGAAACAATGCCGTTTAAACCAAGAAGACTAGAAAAAGACTACCATGCACAAATGAAATTATCTTTTGCAGCCGACATATTTTCTTTTAAATAATTCTCTAAATTTGCTTAATAACGTATAACTAAAATAACAATGAAATATCCGGGATATAATCTGCGTTTACATAAATTTACATCAAATAATATATGTCGTTATGACTCATCAATTTCTAGGTCAGTACAAATATTTTCCAGTATCAGCAACAAGATGAAATAAACTAGTTTACACATAATATAGCTGAAAGTTTGAATTCCTGTAGAACAGCCATGTAAAGTTTCGCAAACATAACCGTTTTATCGGTTTTATGTCTTGCGTACGTTTTGTATTTGCCTTTGAAAAAGACTCATTAGAATCGAAAGCGCTCAGGCCAGCCAGGTACTAGTTTCGCACTGTTCGTTGTCTATCTATCTATCTATCGATATATATATATATATATATATATATATATATATATATATATATATATATATATATATATATATATGTGTGTGTGTGTGTGTGTGTGTGTGTGTGTGTTGGCTGTAGCACGAGGGAGCCAGTTTGGTTAATATAATATTTTATGAGTCTTCTGTAAATAATGGCTATAACACATCAAAGCTGTATATTTTAACTACATGTAGATATTATTTGCAGCGATAATTCTTGTCCATCCTGTACAGAACTTTTTTATCTGACACATCAACTGCGAATACTAGTAATTCAAGTGAATTAAGTGTCCTCTCTCTTCTCGTAATTATACTTCGTTCTTAAGATAGTTTTTAAGTCTAGCCTACGTATATGACATAGAAAATATTTATAAAGTCTAACCTAAGTCAATCACACACTGAAATTAGTTTATCGAGTTTGCCTAACTCACTGACACACTGAAGTTTGTGGCCAAGCTCTGGAATTCTAACGATGTTCTGTCTTCATATACGTCTTTGAAATCCAGATAAACCTTTAAATCAAACTGTAAACGTAGGTCATAGTAACCTGAAATTAAAGCACGAGGCATTAAATGCTGCACGAAATTAAGGCATGAAACATTACACTGAACTCGAAGTTAAAGCACGAGGCATTAAGCTGTACACGAAAGAGAAGAAAGGTATAAAAAAAAAAAATCAGCGGCTCTCCTCTGGTATCACGCTTTGCACAAGTCCATTTAAACAGGTGATACATCATTTTTTGAGAGGAGATAACCTAGCTCTAATTAAAAATAGTTCATAACTTTCCTGTTTAAAAGTCTTCGTTTGTGCAAGAAAATATACTTCACTTTTTCACTGGACTCTGCCCATTTACGTTTTAGCATGCTATTTTTTATATTTGCTATCTGATAGAAAAATGCCAGTGGAAAATTTGCACGTGGCTACTACCTCCAACTTCCAAAAAGGATTTACCTTAGTAATTCATAACAATACTTATTTGACGTCCGTAACAATAATTCACATATCATCCTCGTTTAAAATATTGTCATTTAATTATTCCATTTTTGATGTCACTCGATTTTATTGCAGTTATGGATATCACTTGATATAGTATTTAAAAACAGTTTTAGATGAATGAAATGTTGCTTTAAAATGAAAAGAAGAGGATGAACGATAAGATGGTCTACCTGGATCAGGTTGATATGACACAGGTTCTTTTGATGGCGTTGAAACGGGACTTCTCGTGCTGGTTGTACCTTGCAATTATAATAATAGCTAGAATGAAAAGTGAGACGAACGAATGCACTTATTAGTGTAATTAGTATAGAGAAACATTAAAAATATGAATGAATTTATTGGCTCAATGCTCCTGAGGAATGGTTTTTTATTCAAAGAGTTAGAATGTTATCACTGGATTATAGTAGTTGTGAAACTGAGGGTTAGAGACAATTTAATAATGTTTAAATGCCACAATCATTCTCGTTTCCCAAATTCGCCAAGCAAATTCTATAAACTCAAATTCTCAAACTATTATTTTCATGTTAAATCAAAATGTCTTCGAGTCTATTGAAAGCATTGAAGAAACTTTGCAAATTACTGAAAATAATAGTACAATCTACAAACACGCCTCGCACGTAAGATAAGAAACGAATCCTGTACAGAATAATTTGTGTTAATCAAATGGATGACCAAATATGGGTAGACATTGTTGGCATCAAATAATACGAACCAAATACACACACACAAAACGGTACATTATCGTTGACTATTTATTTTTTTATCACGATGTATCCTTTCTGAAAATAGTTTTGCTTTATCTTATTATGAAATATGAAGAAATTAGGCTTTGGCACATTCGAGGTATTTTTGTCAACATATTAAAAAAAATATTTTAGACAGGGACTGTGTTATCATCGTAAACAATTGCAAAATTCGAACGAAAGGTGCGACAAATATTATCAGCATAAAATGTTTAAATGTAAATAAAAGTATAATAAAAATAAAACGGCTTATCATCGAAAATGTAATTTTGTTTCTAAATATTTACCTTGCAATATCGACGTTGTCTTCGGGACTATTATTGTCGTTGCAAGAGTTGTCGATATAGTTGACTGAGGTGGTGTCGTAATTGTCATTGATGACGAGGGTGGAGTAGCTGAAATATAGAACATACAAATGTAACGGCAGTCACTTGCCTCAACATAAACAGGGCAGAGAACATCGATGGTGTTAGAAATCTTGTCACCATTCTCGCAGCCTGTTGGTTACATGAAGCATACATCGAATTGGGATCAACCGACCAATATAGTAACAGGGTGCATTTTGAATGGCAGCACAGACACTACAGCACTGTGTTTGTTTTATAACACTGTCATTTCTACACATGTATCCTGCAAATAAAGTATGACAGCAAGGAGGGTATTTTAGTATATTTTGACTTTCCCAACCTTTTTATCGTAATTCGTCTTGGATAGATATAGTTTGGATCTAAATGAAAGACACCTCTAATTGGTATTTCAATCAAATCTTATATCGTCTCATCCGTTTCTTGTAATCCAATTACGTTGTCCTGTGTATAGCCACTAGTGCCATAAAATTGTATGTTTTCGCCATATGTTGTTAAAAAAAGGTTTTGGTCTATACATGAGTACAAATTAGCCTGCACCAGCCTTACATATTCCCATTATGTCAGTGTGTTCAGCCCTTTTTTCGTTATAAACCGTTGTGTAACTTTGATCTTTTATTTTACCAAGTATTAGCTAATTAGTTTATGTTTGCACAATTAATATCATTTTGATGTTGGTCATATTTCTTTCCGTCCGTACATATATTTCTCCAAAGTATTCCTTTCTTACTCATTAATTTGATGAAGATCTTCTTCAAATACTTTTATGATGTTTGTTTAAAACTGGTTCGGTGCATTATTTTAGCTAGGGTTGTTACTCAAACACGACAACTCCGACTGCACGTAAGCGGAACATCTCGTTGCTTTTCATGCTGTTAATACAGTGTCTTACCAAATGTACGCTGATGACACCCAAATATACAAATCTAGCCACCCAAATGAAGTTGATGCTACCATCCAAGGTGTAGAGAGGTGCATTTCTGATGTGAAATCATGGATGACATGTAACAAGCTACAGATGAATGATGATAAAACTGAGGCCATTCTGATCACAACACAAAGACTTTCTCATTCACATCCTTTACCTCAAACAATAAATATCAGCAACGCCAACATTAAATTCACACAATCAGTACGAAACCTAGGTGTTGCTCTGGACAGTACTCTTACATTGCACCAACATGTTATGAATATATGCAAGGCTGCATATCTTGAGCTGAGACGCATCAGTTCATTTCGCAAATATCTTTCAGTTGATGCCACTAAAACACTTGTGTGTTCATTAGTACTTTCAAGACCGGACTATTGTAACTCAGTTCTGTCTGGTTGATCTCAATATCTGCTCCAGAAACTTCAAAAAGTTCAAAACACAGTTGCTTGGATCATACTTAGAGTACCACAATCAAAGCACACCTCCCCGCTGCTCTGTACCCTACACTGGCTATCCATTCGATCCAGAATCCAGCACACAATTTGTTCTCTGTGCTACGTTTCACTGTCAGACTCTAGTCCAACATACCTATCCGATCTCACCCATGTGTACACACCAGCAAAATACTTACACTCCTCTTCTGACAATCGTATACTCATTATTCCCACTATTATAAAACAAAGTCATATGGACAGCGTTCTTTTGCAAACCAGGGACCAGCAACGAGGAATGAATTGCCCACTGAACTTAGACTCAAAGACACAGTGATCACATTCAAAAGGGCTCTCAAAACTCGTTTATTTCGACTGCAAGAACAAACTTAAAGACCTAATATGGTTTCCTACCTGAATTATTCTCAGCATGTTTTTTATTTTTTTTAATGTTTTTCTAATTTCATGGTGTTTGTTTTTGTAATAGTATTATTATATGTTTTTTATCTTACAGGTGTTGTCTAATGTTGTAAAGCGCTTAGAGCGTCTAATGATTAGGCGCTTTACAAAGTCCTCATTATTATTATCATTATCATTAGTGCGTGTGTGTGTGTATGTGTGTGTGTGTGTGTGTGTGTGTGTGCTATTAACTGCTAGGACTCACGTGTATAGATAAATTAGCATAAATTATACTGGTCCTAAGAACAGATGTATTAATGGACATAACAAGAAATATTCAGCGAAGTATGACCCTGGCACTCCTTTAATGATTGACTATCGGTGTGCATTCATTATAGTATCCCTGCAATTCGAAACCTACATTTACTTGCTAGTAGAATTACTTCGCTGCAATATAGTACGATTGTTATATATTAAGTGATTAAAGACAATGGTGTTACTCATTATGTATGATGATGTACACATTGTTGGTCCATGCGATACAATATCTTCATTATTGTCGACTATGTTGAAGAATACTGAGTTTCTATTTATTTTATAGTATATAACAATGTTTTAGTGGCATCATATATTGGTTTTATATTGGGAGTCAGCATTGATCTATAGCAGAGCTAAATACTTTGAGAGATTCGTTAATTTCTGTTTTGCTGCATATCTTAATCGCTTTCTATAGCACAAAATACACAATCAAAGGCATTAGAATATCGACTTTGAAAGCAAGCATCCATCCTTCTGTTTGATAGAAACTATTGATACTGAAGAGTTTGATTGTACTGGCACAAGTGTGAAAAGTACATTACCGTCATTGTCAAAAGTATGAAGATGACAGTGCTGGTATTGTCAAAGGTATGAAAATGACAGGGCGGGCATTGCAGCTTATATATATTTCTCGATGTTCTCTAAATGTACTCTTATCGAAAATCTATGCCGAATAAAATTTACTATTGTTTTTCAAAAGGTGTTTCAGAACTGTCATTGTACAATAATGTTCAAAACTATTGATTATTATTTTCTGTTGAATGAAATCTTCATATCAAGTTGACAAGTATTTGGTAATAAACGAAAATATAAGCTTCAAACAATCTAAAGGCAAGCCTCCTAAGTGGTTGGCAAACTGTACCACTTACGACAGGTTAGAAATTGGTTCACAAAAAGCGAAAACGTACAAGAGCACAGCTGACAAACTCTAACTGTGCTTTTTTATGTGTGTGTGGCACTGCAGATAACGAACACTAAAATAAGCAGAATCGTACCATGACTTTCAATATACCCATGCTGCTAATATAAATACCGCAATGTTATAAGGAAATCAAACAAAATAGGCCCCTACATGTCTGAACGGTCTTTTGTTTACATCTGACCTTTCGAACAAAATACATTTATACAGATAAATGTATAATAGTAGGGTGATAAAATTCTAATTTCAATCGATTCCAACTAAAATCAATCCGCTTTGTATCAAATAGAATCGGCTGTTTCAATTCAAATAGAAAACTATATTATCCGAATTACACATATTTATCGTTAGATTTCTTTTACCTGCACTACATTTAGTTTAGTCACTTACCTTCCAATTTTATTAAACTCACCCTCTACTACGTATTTATAACTGTCTCTTCCTTTCATTTGACTAATTCTTAACACGCACAAAGATCAATCTATTTCAGAACTATATATTAATGTAACATACCCAATGTCGTCGAGCCTCTTACATTTACTGTTGTTAGTACATAACAATAAGTCAATATAATGGTTGACCGTATATTATTTCGAATTGTATTATTAATTGCTTTCCTGCAACAAATGAAGAAATTCCAGTTTTGGTTTGCTATCAATTGTAGTTGACTGTGTAGTTATAGTACCTGAAGAAGTTAAAGCAGATTGGGAAGTTGCTGTTGCCTGTGAAGTTGCATTAGCCTCATGTGAAGTTGATGTAACATGCAAAGTTGATGTAGTCTGTATAGTTGTAGTACCCTGTAAGGTTGTAGTAGACTGTGGGGTTGTAATGCCCTGTGAGTTTGTGGTAGTCTCTGAAGTTGTAGTAGTCTGTGGAGTTGTAGTACCCTGGGAGGTTGTAGTAGTCTGTGGAGTTCTAATGCCCTGTGAGCTTGTAGTAGTTTCTAAAGTTGTAGTAGTCTGTGGAGTTGTAGTACCCTGGGAGGTTGTAGTAATCTGTGGGGTTGTAATGCCCTGTGAGGTTGTAGTAGTCTCTAAAGTTCTAGTAGTCTGTGGATTTGTAGTACCATGTGAGGTTGTAGTAGTCTGTGGAGTTATAATGCCCTGTGAGGTTGTAGTAGTCTCTAAAGTTGTAGTAGTCTGTGGAGTTGTAGTACCCTGGGAGGTTGTAGTAATCTGTGGGGTTGTAATGCCCTGTGAGGTTGTAGTAGTCTCTAAAGTTGTAGTAGTCTGTGGAGTTGTAGTACCACGTGAGGCTGTAGTAGTCTGTGGAGTTGTAATACCCAGTATGGTTGTAGTACCCTGTGAGGATGTAGTACTCTGTGAGGTTGTAGGTGTCTGTGGAGTTGTAGCACCCGGTGAGGTTGTAGAGCCCTGTAAGGTTGTAATAGACTGTGGAGTTGTTGTACCCTGTGAGGTTGTATTATCCTGCGAGGTTATTGTATCTTGTAAAGTTGTAATACCATGTGAAATTGTAGTAAGCTGTGATGTTGTAGTACCTTGTGTAACTTGTATTATTGTAGTAGTAGCTGGATAATCATGTGACGTTGTTGTGCTTGTCAAACCTGAATTCAAAAAAGGATTATTAGAACATTTTGTTAATATTTTGTCTTAAATAAATGGAATTTGTGCATTTGGAATATGTCATAATATTTAGCAGACCAATTTGTTCTCCTATTAAATAAGTGTTATAAAGAAAATGAAATTGTGATCATTTAGCAGTACTATATCTTACAACCCATATATATATACAATTTCAAAAACAAATGTTGCACTTGAAGAAAAAAATTGCAAAATTAGATATCTTCAATATTATGCTCTCCAGATATATTAACTGATATATTAACAGTAAACATTATACTATCTGATATACTATCAGCATTTTGTGAACATTCGCATTTGCAAACACACTTATCTGACATGGTTAAACAGATATGAACATAACGGCACCCGTGAATAAACAATAAACAATAATTCTAAGACAATTAACAAATCGAACGTATATATACATAACGTATAAGATACTTCCATTGCAAAATCATTCCTCAAGTGCCAACAATAAAGACAGTTCCTTTAACTCTATACAGTTAGTTCTCTCATCTTGTGATACTATTTCCAGATCTCCAATAAATACCGAAAATAGTATTGGTGATAACACTTCACTTTGTATCAAACCTAATCGATCTTAAATAAATGATCATGAGTTCGCCAACGTGAAACACATGATTTAACCATCAACCACAAACCTTTACGTAGACACTATCAAATGCCTTTTGAAAATTAAGAAAACAAGTGGCATAAAAACTGATACCTTCACTTAAATACTTAACAAGAAAGCAATGTAAAACAAAAGCTGTCAGCAGTTCCCACTTCTTTATAAAACAAAACGTCTTCCCGTTCGTTTCTTGAAAGAAAGTTGAACACCCCATAGTCTGTCATTTTGTCTCTGCCCAATTCAACAGTCTTTCATTTTAAATTCCGGGAAATAATTTTGAAAAACAACTAAATAAAGTTATACCTGTATAATTTCATGTATTACAAGCATCGCTAGACGTCAGTATAGGTATAATTTAACCCTAGCCCCACTGCGTCATAAAATTACCACTATCGAATATTGCATTGAATATTCTGCATCTATAGTGTCTAGGCATCTCCACCCCATTACCAAAACACTCATCTAAAAGATAGCAATTGTCCTGCTGTTTAGAAGTTATCTTTTTCATCAGTTTTTTATTTATCTAGCTCTTTAAAGATTGCTACTTGATCCAGTAGATGATTTTCATATTCATCTCACATAAAATTATTTATTTCTTCATTTGAAAATGACTCATTTGGATTGTGAAACGTACAAAAATGTTTGGAAATTTGTTCAAAGTGTACTTGTACATATTTTAGCGCAAAAGGACCACCCACCCACCCGCAATGAGACAATGTTTCTGCAAATACCCTGTGAAGTTACTTTATCTGCCCACCCAAAAGCAGAACATGACATCGAACAGAGCTATTACATCACTCACAAGAATGTGTTTATTGATATTCAGTAAGTACAGTTTTCTCAAACTATCACCATATATAACTAGAGTAAGTGTGTAGATTTAACGTTAAATTCAAACTAATTTCTTTCTACTTCTGTGAATAACGCTAACGCTCCCCTGATTTCAAACACAATTTGTCTGCCTTGTTATCAGTTATATTTATTTGGAGAGGTTTATTTAAGTATTTAAGTATATTTCATATTTTATGGTACTAGAAATTTACTCCTAATTGCCCAGTTTAGCCTTTTTGAACTGAGTTGTTGCTACATTCATATTACTGAGAGGACATTATTATAAGGTCAGTAAACGTCCTTACCAACGCCACCTTGTAAGAATGCCATTAGTAGGATTGATGTTCCCAAGGATACCATAATTTTGCCGGCTAATAACAAATCTGTAAAAATTATATAAATAGAATACTTTAGTTCAAAATAAACACACACACACACACACACACACACACACATATAGAGTACGCAAAGCAGTCAGACACAGACGCATATTATCTCTTTTATTCCGTGTGGCGCAGTGTACGACTTGCAATGGATGGTTTGGGGGCTTCCGTTCCTCAATCGTATTAGATATGTTTACTTACGACCACTTCTACACTATGAGAAAGACTTGCATTGTTTGGTTTTTTTATGAAACCAGTGACATGCATAGTACTAAATGGATAGATATGGTAATATCGCGTCAATTTGTGTTATAATGGGTTAGTTAGATCTGGTAACATCGCGTCAATTTGTATTATAAGGGGATTAGTTAGATTTGGTAATATCGCGTTAATTTGTGTTATAATGGGTTAGTTAGTACTGGTAATATCGCGTCAATTTGTGTTTTACGGGAGTTAGTTAGATTTTGTAATATCGCGTCAAGTTGTGTTTTAAGGGGGGTAGTTAGATCTGGTAATATCGCGTCATTTTGTGTTATGGGGGGTTAGTTAGATCCGGTATTAAATACATCAAGAAATTCAATTATGGGTAGGTCCGATTCCTGGCCTGTATTGGCTGGAGTAAACTTATATGTGCATAGGGCAAATTAGTTTATTGGCTTGAGAGTTATTGTGGAGATTTTATTTTGCAAATGCTACTTGTTGAATGAAACATCAGTTTATAGACAAATAAATCACTCTTATCCGCATTTCAAGCCTCAGAGATATCGTTTAATTATTTCGACTCGGTTTCTCCTTCATTGTTGACTGCAAAATTATGCTGCTTTTTGTGTGTATGTGTCTGTATTATATTATACAATTTAGAAACTATGATCTGTATTCATGCATTGGCGACCTCAATCGATGTTTTCTTTAATGACAGTTACATGAGCACCCTAGAAACCAGACTTTATTCGTCCTTGTATTTAACTTCGTCTTGTATACTTGCTGCGTAAATGTGTTATCTTGAATTAAATATGTCCTGTATTTCACCCTTGAATGACTTCTTGCGTGCTCAAGAGTCCGATACGCCCTTAGAGCTTTGTTGACCTCATTCATGTGTGTAGACTGCGTGTATAGCTAGCGTTTTGTTGAATGTATCTATCCACCAAAAATAGATCAGTCGTGGTATTAGTGTGAATGAAGCTTTAAAATAAAGTGTGACTAAATGGCACGAGATAAACACCTGAAAGTGGAAAACTTCCGTAATGATATTCGACCAATACACTTCATCTTTACTCGAGCGTAGCAAATGCACTTGTTAGGGTGTGTAACCTTTTCATACATGGCTCACATATCTCCTGTCCAGAAAATAAGTCTTGTTTACCAATTAGATGTTGTTGTTGTGATTTGGGTTTTTAACGTAGCTTTAACAATTTGTCTGTCATATCGCTACGAGGTCTGCAATGTGGCAGTTTATATTGATGTCTAGCACTGGGGCATCATACCGCAGACATGTAGCATGATGTCCCACCCAGTCACATTATTCTGACACCAGGCCAACCAGTCCTAACACTAACCTCTTAATGCTAAACGCCAAGCGAGGCAGATGTTAGTACCATTTTTTGTAAGTCTTTGGTTTGACTCGGTCGGGAATCGAACCCACAACCTCCCGCATCCGGAGCGGATACTCTAACCGGAGCGGTTTACCAATTAGATACCCAATACTTCAGAAGAAGAAGAAGAAAAAAAAAAGAAAGAATATATATATAGAGACAGACAGACAGACAGACAGACGGAGAGTACCAAACATACACACATCAAACAGAACGGAATGTGCTATCCCTCGATTTTACCGGAGAATGTTTGGAAATAAACTAGGCAGATATAAATGACACTATCATACAGTTTACAGAATTTTACTTCGTACTCTATGGAGATTTCAATCCAGGTCATCGGGTAAACGGCGCCCATCGCTTTGCCTGCACGCACCAAACCATATACCACCACAACTAAGCACACATCACCAAAATAAATTTCATGAAATAATGAATTTATTACATGTCTACGTGTAAACACAAAAACGATATCAGAAATAAAAAAAGTAAATATTTATATAGAGAAGACCTCAACTAATTAAAGAATATTACCTAGGGAATATAATATAATAATGTTGCTATCAGTATATATTTTTCTCTAAACAAATGCCATAGCTATATTTATCACCTCACTAAAGAATTATTTACTGTAATAATCAATGTGACGTCACATATTACATCATAATATCGTTCAGAAAAAAGGATAATGACCGAGGGGTCCGAATGTAAATGTAAATCCGTTCACAGTGCTATTTTGAGGTTTTGTCAAATTAAAACAAGAATAGTGTTATGTGATAAATATAATCCTACATCAATAAATATTTCAAATAATTTTTGCATCACCCAAAAGACTCGTAAACGATAGAAAGAATTCGGCTCATTTCATAAATATCCGGAGAAAGGCATCGAATAATTTCAATTTATGCTCGTAATGGATTGTCCGAGATAGGAATTATTCAACTCATTTGATAAAGTTCATTCAAAATACTCACTCGTGTAAAATCTTCAATATAACAATACTCCCTTGGTCAGATATAGCAAAACATTATTAAATACACATGCAAAATAGAATGTCACCTACCTGTTATGAATCATGTACCGCAGCGTTTCAATGGAAAGCAGAAAGTTTGTTGACGGTTAATGATAAACTAAATTAAAATATATTACGTCGCAATATTTAAATGTACGTCTAATAGAACACAATATTGAATTACTTACTCGATTGATGAACGTATATATTATTCCATGTAGATCTTCAAAAGCTGTTTATTTAGACGTTAAAAAGTACGACATAGCAGCAGTATGGAAATGATCAGATAATCTCAAAGATCGTCAGCGCTCAACTGAACGTAAAACGCCCAGCTACTATTGATCACATGACATCGTGTGATTCACGTATAAAACTCATCACATAAGATTCGATGGAGCCATCTGAACAGCAAAGATATAATGAATGTAAAATATATCACCGATACCCCTGGGCACATATATATATATATATATATATATATATATATATATATATATATATATATATATATATATATATATATATATATATGATTAGTAAAATTAATATGACAGCACAGGCACAAAAAATAAACAGCACAGAAGAGAAAAAGGTTACACGAATGTTTGTGTATATATATATATATATATATATATATATATATATATATATATATATATATATATATATATATATATATACGTATGCGCCATTTGAACGCGCATGCATACCTACCTACCTACATACATACATACATACATACATACATATGTATGAGCAATTTAAACGGCAAAGATATAATAAACGTAAAATAAACCACCCATACTCCCTGGCATATATATATATATATATATATATATATATATATATATATATATATATATATATATATATATATTCTGGGTTTTATGTCTTCTCTGTCTTCGATTGGTTGTAGAAGCTGTGTAGGTCTATACTAGTATTTAACACCAGTATACATACAGCTGCTGGCAACATGGATGCTTGAGGCATGTACCCACCTCCAAGACCGACCGCTCAAATCCAAGACGGGAGAAGTCATCCTAGACCAGGGGAAACAAGAGCTACGATGGGCTGAGCACTATCTCGAGCTGTATGTAACCCAAAACGTTGTCACCGACACAGCCCTGGACCTAATTTCAGACCTGACAGTCCTGGAAAAACTAGACACACCGCCTACCCTGGAAGAGCTCGGACAAGCCATCGATCGCCTCGTTTGTGGAAAGGCCCCTGAAACGATGGCATCCCGTCTGAAGTCATCAAGAGCGGGAAATCAGCACTGCTTCATCCACTGCACGTACCCTTCTGCCACTTTCTTGAACATGGTCACATCTCCGCAGGGCATGTGCAACGCTAACATCGTCACTTAGTACAAGAACAAAGGACATCGCAGCGACTGCAACGTCGTCATCCTCAGCATCATCGCCCGTGTCGCCCTGACCGCTTGCAGACCCTATCATCCGCGTATACCCAGAGTCACAGTGTGGCTTCCGAGCCGGCCGGTCAACTATAGACATGATCTTCTAACTATCCCAGCTGCAGTAGACGTGTTGTGACCAACAGATGCCCTTCTACATCGCCTTCATTGACCTGACGAAGACATTTGACCTGGTCAGTCAGAGCGGACTCTTCAAGCTCCTGCACAAAATCGACTGCCCCCACGATTGCTCGGTGTCGTCACGTCGTTCCACGTGAACATGAACACCTCAGTGTGCTTCAACTGCGCAACATCGGATGCCTTCCCAGTCAGCAGCGGAGTAGAGCAAGGCTGCGTCCTTGTGTCGACGCTCTTTGCCATCTTCTTCTCCGTGCTCCTCCAGTGCGCCTTCAAGGACTACAGCGAGGGAGTGCACATCCATACCATAGCTGACGGAAAGCTGATCAACAGCGCCCTTCTCCATGCTAATACTAAAGTCATTAAGGTTCTCATCGGTGAATCGCTGTTCGTCGACTATGCAGCCTTGACATCGCACATGAAAGATGGACTTCAGCAGCTGGTATGCCACCTTTCCCACGCCTGTAAGGAGTTTTGACTTACAATCAGTCTGAAGAAAACGAACGTCGTGGCTCAGGATGCAAACTTCCCTCCCACAATCGCCATCGTTGGGTACAACTTGGACGTTGTTAACAATTTCACATACCTCGCTCTCCATTGATGCTTAGGTGAATGACAGGATTGCCAGAGCCGCAGCTGCTAAGGTCAGACTGAACCAGAGCGTCTGGAATAACCCCAGACTCACTGAGAAGACCAAATTGCATGTCTATCAGGCCGTGCTCAGTACACTCCTCTACAGCAGCGAGGCATGGACCACCTATGCGAGCCACGACAGGAAACTCAACAGCTTCCACCGGAGATGCCTGCGACGCATTCTGCACATCCAGTGTCAAGATAAAATACTCAACACAGAGGTTCTAGAACGCGCCAACATGAACATCATGTTCGCCATTCTCAGCGATAGGCGCCTTTGCTGGTTCGGCCACGTCAAGAGAATGGACCCAGGCTGCATTCCCAAGGATCTGCTGTACGGTGAGCTAGCCGAAGGTGCACATTGGATGCAAGGACATAAAGATATACACACGTTTTTGCGCATTGACTATTATAGACCATATAACGCTGTATAAAAGCAAAGTTTTACTTTGGTCCTTGACGTTGTAGGATCAAACGCATAGATCTTGTTTTAGAATATTGAAATATTTCCTACTAGTAAAAAAGAAAGAGTTTCTATCCACTTTCTGTTTAATGAAACAGATGTGATAAATAACTGTACGTCATGATCGTTTGTGTCCATCAAAACTTCGTATAAACGCTGGATTAAAAGCGGCTAAAAGATTTAAATGATATTTACGACACGGACTAATGGTTCTAATACATTTCTCAGCTTGAGAAATAAGGATAATAATATAATGTATATTGAATTATCTTGTTATTTCGTTTCATTTAATTTACAACCTGGATATACAAATGGCAATGTCACCTACATACAGATTCGGTCCAGCCACACGATAAGTCAATGTCTGTAAATCTATCTGTATAACAAAGTTATACCGTTCGTACCACTCTATTGGTAACTAACAGCTAAGTCATGTGGATCTTGTAAACAGACAGCAAAACAAGCTAAATAAATCAAGGTTGTTAGCCAATCCAAAATAATGTAAAGCAAGGTAAGTACATTAAGGCTGCTAGCCATTCAAGCACACTGTAAAATATTGTAAATAAGACAAGGCTGATAGCCAATCAAACCGACCTAAAACAAGTTAAATAAATCAAGGCTATTGGTCAATCGACATTCGGGCAATGATGATATTTGGCTCGTTTATAGATTAATCACGTGATAGTTAGAGTAAGGAGGGGGGATGGTTATATGGTTAGCATATAGAATTCACGACAGAAAGGGTGTGAGTTAGAATCCTAACATTGGACCATCCCGGTTCAGCTACCGTAGCGTGTCCATTGGAAAAGCATTATTCTCCAAGTGCCTCAGCTTTAATAACGTACTCGTGTTGCTATGCTGGAAAGCACCAAAAGCAAATAAAATGTCCACGCCTTACTATGAGTCTATCTGAACTTTCATGGAACTTAGACCCCAAAAAGTGCAAAGCAGGATCATAAACCCACAAGAGTAAAGCAGAAACATATACCAGTAACGGTAAAGCTCCAGATATTATTATTTGTGCATGCAAATACATGACATATCTCTATTATTTAAATGTAAAATTTATTGACTCTCTCTCTCACTCTTTATATCTATCTATCTATCTATCTATATATCTATCTATCTATCTATCTATCTATCTATATATATATATATATATATATATATATATATATATATATATATATATATATATATATATATATATATATATATATATATCTGTGTGTGTGTGTGTGTGTGTGTGTGTGTGTGTTTTGTGTGTGTGAACCATTATAGCCAGTTAACCGCGGTAATTGTTTTCGTTGGTAGGCGCCTTGGTACTTTTCACTATACTGTTACATTTGCGGTTTCTGTAAGATATGTACAAATTTTAAAGAATATAATGATATTAACACCGTGTTTTCATTTTGCATAAGAAAATAATGTTTACGAATTAATTGTTTTCAACACAGTTATATTTGTAAACAAAATAATTTTGAATATTACAAAGATAAATACACTTATGATGATATGTTAGTTATATATTTATTAAATGTGTTTTAATGAGCTAAGTACAATTATTCCTTTCTAAGGCCATGAACAATTCTAATATTTTCAGGAGAGAAAATAGTTTTGTCTTGGAATTTACGTAATTTCTCAAGACTGCTAAATATATTCTGGTTTGTTGAGTGTGTTTATGTTTACTGGCCCTCTCTGATAAATATCTTCCCCGAGTGTTTTGGCATACCCATAGGCTCCCTGCCGATCATATCAATAGTACAACCAGTCAATTGTAGGCTTTAGTGTCTGACGTGTTGAAATATTCGAATCACATCTCAGAAAACTAATGAATGCATACCCACATCAGTATAACTTATATTTGTGTCCTTCTTTATGATGTGCAAACTGAAAAACAAATTAGTACTCATTCCGCTGTTTCTCATCTTTATTTTTATCCATTATATAGCTAATGTAATGTTTTAATTTGTGAAATAACAATCTCTAGATTAACTGCATTTTGCAGAGACGTGTACAGTTTAGGAGAAGATGAAATAACATTTCTGTGTATTATATTTGACTTTGGTCACGAATCCCCAATATCAAAACCACTCTCTTGCTCGTAATTGATTGAAGTATCGCTGTGTACTGGTCGTGTTCCCTCTTCAAACATTGGCGTGTGATGACTTCAGTTAATAGTGTTAGTCCACTGCCAATTGCCGTGTGATTACTTAAATTAACAATATTCGTCCACTGCCAATTGTCATGTGATTACTTACATTTTGACAATATTCGTCCACTGCTAATTGCTATGATGACGTAAATTAACAATATTAGTCCGCTGACAATTGCTATATTATGACTTAAGAGTATTTGTCCACTGCAAATTGACATGCAGCTATTAAATCACACTTTACAAATTACAATAACAAAAACATAATTGTACGAAAGGCTAAATCAACTCTTTTTACTTTAACGTTAAGAAGATATGTTGATATATTCGCAGTAAACTGTTACTTAAACTATTCCATCTTCATGCACCCACATCACCCTTAATCCTCTTTCTATCTAACCACCTCATGTCTGTTTATGTATACATGTATGCATGCATATATTTAACTTCAGTTAATAAAGAAAAATCTCTATCAGATAATAAGTCGGCCTGGAGGCTCTGGATGTTATACTGGAGACTGTCTGAGTCATACTGGGAACTGTACAATTATTTGGAGACTGTCTGAGTCATACTGGGAACTGTATATGTTTTATTGGAGGCTGTCTGAGTCATACTGGGAACTGTACATGTTTTTCCGGATCTGTGGTCATGCTGGGAACTGTACACGTTTTACTGGAGGCTGCATGAGTCGTAATGGGATCTGTACGTATTTTACTGGAGACTGTCTGAGTCAGACTGGGAACTGTATATGTTTTATTGGAGGAGGTCTGAGTCATACTGGGAACTGTACACGTTTTACTGGAGGCTGTATGAGTCGTAATGGGATCTGTACGTGTTTTACTGGAGACTGTCTGAGTCAGACTGGGAACTGTACACGTTTTGCTGGAGACTGAGTCATACAGGGAACTGTACCATTGTCATACATTCACATTGTCTTAATCATCACACTTTATCCAACCACCTCATGTCCGTTTATATATGCATGTATACATGTATGTATGTACGCAGGTGTGTATTCAAGTATGCACGAATTGATGAATGTTTGTGGCTGCTTTTCAAGCACAAAAATATCTTTGGTTAACAAAGAGCAATCTCTTTCAAACAATAAGTCATGCTGGTGACATTGCATGTCAGAATGGAGACTGACTGAGTCATACTGGGAATTGTGCAAGTCATACTGGAGACTGCATACGCCATATTGGAAAGTTTTCGTTGCGCACTTGTGAAAGATAACATATCGTTAGCATGTTTTATGCTCCAATTGTCCTATGCAATGTTAAATAATGTCCTTATTGAGGTTAAATAAACCACTGGCGCAAATTGCATATTGTTTTTATTTAGGTAAAGTAAGCCTATAGCCCAAATTACGTAATAGCTTTATTGAGGTAACAGCCGACTGGTCAGAATTATAATGTCTTTTTTGAAGTAAAATAGGCCACTGGCCAAAATTACATAATGTCTTTATTGCGGTAAAATATGCCATTGGCCACAATTACGTGATGTCTTTATTGAGGTAAAATAGGTCCCTGGCCTAAATTACATAATGTCTGATTTAAAACAAAAAGGCCACTGGCCTAAAGTATAATGACTTTATTGAAGTAAAAGAGTCCACTAGCCCAAATTACATAATATCTTTATTGACGTACAATAGATAACTGACCCAAATTACATAGTGTCTTCATTGAGGTAAAATAGGCCACTGGTCCAAATTACACAATTTCTTACGTAAAGAGTAAATACGTGCATTGGCTTAATTTTACAATCCAAATACAACCGTGTCCGTTAAATAATGTGTAGTGTCCAGCGTCACTAGACTTTCTTTTTACCGTTTCCCATTTCGCCATCCAACTGAGGCATATTTGGTTTTAAAGTGTGTTACAAATTTACGGTCTTGCCATTTGTTTACGACAGTAAAAGTGATTTTTTAATTGAATGGCGTTCTACTAAAAGTCACCGTTTTTACCGCAATACATACTACTGGCGAAAATGAAAGGTTAAGTGCGTATACATGTCAAATTCGGAAGGAAGGGTACGTCTGTGTTGTGGTCAAGGTAAAATAATATTCTTAATCTGCGTCATCTCTTATATTGAAATCAACAAGGATGACGCGATTGTCTGCTTTAGGTTCTTCTACGAAACTAGACCTCACATCTACATTATTATTCTCATCTGGTTTGCCATGGTGGATTTATATAACTACAAGTCTTTACAAATATTATTCTTGATCTCATTGGCTTAATCATGGCGAATGAATACGACTATAAGTCCTCATACATGTTATTATTCGTCTCATCTAGTAAAGGTCATGGTGGATGCATATGTCTACAAGTCTTCATACCTGTTATCCTTTATCTCATCTGGCTTGGTCATGGTGGATTCATATGTCTACAAGTCTTCATAAATATTATTCTTGATTTCATTGGCTTAATCATGGTGAATGAATACGACTATAAGTCCTCATACATGTTACTATTCGTCTCATCTAGTAAAGGTCATGGTGGATACATATGTCTACAAGTCTTAATAAATATTATCCTTTATCTCATTGGCTACTAGTATGGGTTTTACATTTGACAGGGAATACAGTACTTCCAAGGATAAAGTGAAGCAGCCAGTGTTTATGATAACACTTCAAGCTATTGAGTTGAAAAGTGTGATCGTAACCTATGTTTCTCAGGGGGTTGCCAAGAGCCACTGCTGATTAATTGTATTTAGTAGGAAACTGGCTGGATAAGGCGATACTATTATGATTTTCCTATGATTTGGACTTCAATGAGGAAACGTGGCATAGAATCACCCTCAATCTCGTCCAGACATGTCTGAGTCCAATTGCATGACAATGTCGATTCGTCTGGAGATGAATATGGATACACTAGATGGTAAGTAGGTCCTTCTGTATCTGAATACAATATATGTAATCAGATCCTTCTGTACCTGGATAAAATAGAAGGTAATCAGGTCATTTTGTATTTAGATGCAATAGATGGTAATCATGTCCTTCTGTATCTGGATGCAATAGATGGTAATTATGTGCTTCTGTATCTGGATGCAATAGATGGTAATCGTGTAATTTTGTATCTGGATGGAATAGATGGCAATCAGGTCCTTTTGTATCTGGATGCAATAGATGGTAATCATGTCCTTCTGTATCTGGATGCAATAGATGGTAATCAGGTCCTTTTGTATCTGGATGCAATAGATGATAATCGTGTAATTTTGTATCTGGATGCAATGGATGGTAATCATGTCCTTCTGTATCTGGATACAATAGATGGTAATCAGGTCCTTATGTATCTGGATGCAATAGATGGTAATAATGTCCTTCTGTATCTGGATGCAACAGATGGTAATCGTGTAGTTTTGTATCTGGATGCAATAGATGGTAATCAGGTCCTTCTGCATCTGGATGCAATAGATGACAATCATGTCCTTTTGTATCTGGATGCAATAGATGGTAATCAGCTTCTTTTGTATCTGGATACAATAGATGACAATCAGGTTATTTTGTATCTGGATGCAATAGATGGTAATCATGTCCTTCTGTATCTGGATGCAATAGATGGTAATCATATCCTTCTGTATCCGAGCTTATGACATCATCTATCCATATAGCTATTTATTTTGCCTTAAGAGCCAAGAGGATGGGATGATTAGGTTGTGGTGAGGATGCTCATATTTCTTTCTAAGCCTGATCATCAAGACAGGACTTTCCAGAGGGAGACGGGGTAAGCTGTGCACGATGGATAGACAGTGGCGGGTAATACAGTTTTTATCTCAGCTGATAGACTTATAACATAGGATGATGCTTGTGTTCTTTGGTCTTTATTTCCACTCTAAAAGCCTCGTGATAATTACTTTTTATATGTTTTCTTTGAACAATACCATGTAACTATGTACTCTGCACGTCCTAACTTAACATGTTAATCGGTACTCTCCATGTCCTAAATGAACATGTTACTCGGTACTTTCCATGCCTAAATCAACATGTTACTCGGTACTATCCATGCCTAAATCAACATGTTACTCGGTACTTTCCATGTCCTAAATCAACATGCTACTCGGTACGTTCCATACCTAAATCAACATGTTACTCGGTACTATCCATGCTTAAATCAACATACTACTCGGTACTTTCCATGCCTAAATCAACATGTTACTCGGTACTATCCATGCCTAAATCAACATGTTACTCGGTACTTTCCATGCCTAAATCAACATGTTACTCGGTACTATCCATGCCTAAATCAACATTTTTCTCGGTACTTTCCATGCCTAAATCAACATGTTACTCGGTACTTTCCATACTTAAATCAACATGTTACTTGGTACTTTCCATGCCTAAATCAACATGTTACTCGGTACTTTCCATGCCTAAATCAACATGTTACTCGGTACTATCCATGCCTAAATCAACATGTTACTCGGTACTTTCCATGCCTAAATCAACATGTTACTCGGTACTTTCCATACTTAAATCAACATGTTACTCGGTACTTTCCATGCCTAAATGAACATGTTACTCGGTACTATCCATGCCTAAATCAACATGTTACTCGGTACTTTCCATGCCTAAATCAACATTTTTCTCGGTACTTTCCATACTTAAATCAACATATTACTCGGTACTATCCATGCCTAAATCAACATGTTACTCGGTACTATCCATGCCTAAATCAACATATTACTCGGTACTTTCCATGTCCTAAATCAACATGCTACTCGGTACTTTCCATACTTAAATCAACATGTTACTCGGTACTTTCCATGCCTAAATCAACATGTTATTCTGTACATTCTGTGTCCTAAATCAACATGTTACTCGGTACTTCCCATACTTAAATCAACTTACTACTCTGTACTTTCCATGCCTAAATTAACATGTTACTCGGTACTATCCATGCCTAAATCAACATGTTACTCGGTACTTTCCATGCCTAAATCAACATGTTACTCGGTACTATCCATGCCTAAATCAACATTTTTCTCGGTACTTTCCATGCCTAAATCAACATTTTTCTCGGTACTTTCCATACTTAAATCAAGATGTTACTCGGTACTCTCCATGCCTAAATCAACATGTTACTCGGTACTATCCATGCCTAAATCAACATATTACTCGGTACTTTCCATGTCCTAAATCAACATGCTACTCGGTACTTTCCATACTTAAATCAACATGTTACTCGGTACTATCCATGCCTAAATCAACATTTTTCTCGGTACTTTCCATGCCTAAATCAACATTTTTCTCGGTACTTTCCATACTTAAATCAACATGTTACTCGGTACTCTCCATGCCTAAATCAACATGTTACTCGGTACTATCCATGCCTAAATCAACATATTACTCGGTACTTTCCATGTCCTAAATCAACATGCTACTCGGTACTTTCCATACTTAAATCAACATGTTACTCGGTACTTTCCATACTTAAATCAACATGTTATTCTCTACTTTCTGTGTCCTAAATCAACATGTTACTCGGTACTTTCCATACTTAAATCAACATACTACTCGGTACTTTCCATGCCTAAATCAACATGTTACTCGGTACTATCCATGCCTAAATCAACATGTTACTCGGTACTTTCCATGCCTAAATCAACATGTTACTCGGTACTTTCCATGCCTAAATCAACATGTTACTCGGTACTTTCCATACTTAAATCAACATGTTACTCGGTACTTTCCATGCCTAAATCAACATGTTACTCGGTACTATCCATGCCTAAATCAACATGTTACTCGGTACTTTCCATGCCTAAATCAACATGTTACTCGGTACTTTCCATGCCTAAATCAACATGTTACTCGGTACTTTCCATACTTAAATCAACATGTTACTCGGTACTTTCCATGCCTAAATCAACATGTTACTCGGTACTATCCATGCCTAAATCAACATGTTACTCGGTACTTTCCATGCCTAAATCAACATTTTTCTCGGTACTTTCCATACTTAAATCAACATGTTACTCGGTACTATCCATGCCTAAATCAACATATTACTCGGTACTTTCCATGTCCTAAATCAACATGCTACTCGGTACTTTCCATACTTAAATCAACATGTTACTCGGTACTTTCCATGTCCTAAATCAACATGTTATTCTGTACTTGCTGTGTCCTAAATCAACATGTTACTCGGTACTTTCCGTGTTCTAAATCATCATGTTCCTTGAACATGTTATTCGGTACACATTATGTGTTAAATCACAATTTAAATGGCGATAAACAAGAAATACATTTATTTGCCCACGTCTACTTATCGATTTTGTAATAAAGTAGAAATAGTTTCGTTCAATAGATTTATTTTACATTGCAAACAGTGCGTGCTTTAACAGTCCAGCAATGAATGACTTTATTCATATGACAAGACTTTAACAAATAAACTCGTGGCATATTGAAGAGCGAACAAATTTAATATATATTTAGATATTGTTGAATAATATATTGGATATATTAAGAAAAAGATAAAAAGGTCTAGTCGAACGGGTCAGATGTTAATTTATCCCTCGTCGACCTATTTGTAGGCAATAGGTAGGTATAAAATGTATCATATAAAAACATTCATCTATATCAACTCCCATTGGGATTTAGAACCAGATTAATCCTGGTGCATATTTAAGCTTAGTTTTTTATTGTTTTTTTCTAGGGTCAAACGAATAGATGAATAAATTCAGGGAATGGTCAACAGGGCATCTCGAAGCTCTGCAGTTTCATTATCAAATACCGAGGGATAGTGTTGCTGTATACGTTGCTGTGACATTATGCATAGAAACTACTCATGAGTGTTACGTTTGAGATAAATGTCTTCGGATTACTTTAATTACACTTTCAGGCTTTTGTGTGTCAGTGTTGAGATAAGTCTTCTAATTTTAAATTTTCTTTAGCGGTTTGTTAACAAACATTAGCATCGTGGATTACATATGTGTTGCGTTTACTACTCAATACGTACCAGGCTGGTAGCTATCAAACGTTCACATCAATGATTCGGTATGTGTAGAGTTTAATGTTCTACATGTGCCAGGCAAATATATGGTTTTAACTACACAATTGTCATTTTCAACAGCATAAACATGACTTCGTCTTGCAAAGGACGTGATCATCCTGATGAAAGATAGCTAAGGTAAATGCTTTAGTCTTACAAAGGACGTGATCATCCTGATGAGAGAAAGCTATGGCATATGCCTTAGTCTTACAACGGGAGTGGTCATTCTGATGAAAGAGAGCTATGGCATATGTCTTAGTCTTACAAATGGAGTGGTCATCCTGATGAAAGAGAGCTATGATATATGTCTTAGTCTTCCAAAGGTACTAGTCATCCTGATGAGAGAGAGCTATGGCAAATGCCTTAGTCTTACAAAGGACATCATCATCCTGATGAAAGAGAGATATGGTAAATGCTTTAGTCTTACAAAGGGATTGATCATCCTGATGAGAGAGAGATATGGCAAATGTCTTAGTCTTACAAAGGGAGTGATCATCCTGATAAAAGAGAGCTATGGTATATGGAAACTTCCGGCTATTTGGATACGATAGAAGAAAATTATCGTATTGCATAACAAAGTATATTGACGTAAAAATTCAGACAAATGGTTAGGGATACTGACATTGTTCAGATTCTAATTTATCCATTAACGTGACGTATTTTCCTTTTTTTATGTCGCTGACCGTACCAATCATTCAATTCTTTATTTTTAATTCCGTCAGAATAAAATATCTCTTGCTTTCCAAATTGTACAACCATATGCTTATACTTCAAAGAAGGCAACGACGAATTGTGAAACGGCGAGTCAAAAGAGACAATTGCATGTCATTCTTTATGCAAATTTAATTATCTTACGACGATTATGAGTGAAGAACGAGGTAGTTCCGTAGTTCAATCTTGCATGATATTTCGACGTAAGCTCTAAATTGTGCTTTGATTTGAAATAGATTTGATACTTTTTTGCACAATGATTGAATCAATCATCTGTGTGGCAAAAGGTACTGGTCTTGTTACCATTCTTGTAAAAGTTAAGTCTGTTTAATTATTTTAACTGTTTTGAAACATCATCTTCAAATGGCAGGAACAAAATCTAAAAACATATTGCAGTCTATAAGACGTGAATAACCTTAAGATAATTCAAGTATTTCTTTAACGTTTGTGCGCAACTTTTGCTTAGTCAGTGGGAAAATGCTTCTGCTTCCTTTGATATATAAGTTAGAAATAGAGGTAACCTTTATGACGAAAATATATTTGGCCGATGAGACACACATTGTATGTTCTGAAAAATTATAATTTGGTGGCTGAACTCCTTTAATTGTAAAAGTTTAAATAGCATTTTAGGTCCACTTGTTAATTATAATTGTATTACAGGAAGACTGTCTACAAATGGGGTCAATGGAGTACCAGTCTTGTTCAGTGGTAGTCATCCGGTCATGCAAGCCATGAATCTGTGGAGTGGAATAAAACTTCAGGCTGAAGGTAAAGTTGTAATTTCTAACTACAAAACAGATTTCATTTTCTGGCAGGTTAGACGGAAAGGCTCACAATCGGTGACGCGAATTTGCACGTTATTTGAATGACACAAAGTTCCACCGAACATAAAGCAGGCATGTCCTCGAGATGATTTTTGTTACTGCAGTGAGCTCAGTCGTAATGGACGGTGATCAGATCGAGCCGCTTATCAATTGTTTCTGGATTTGTATTATCTTGCAAATGGACATTTTTCTTCTGATGGTTGAATTTATAGGTCCTCACAAATGTGCCTTTTCCCATTAAATCCTAGTGGTATGTGTACGAAATTGTTATACATATGATTTCGCAAATTAAATATTCTCTAACATCAACACTGTAACCAGATTTTCGTCCGCAAAGCTTGTGTACATTAATCATGTAAAGTTTAAGCGGGCATCAAAGGCAGTTTTCAAGAGTATGCTAACAAATTCATGATTATCTGTATGTTATAGAACATTCATATTAAGATAAGTATTTCAGTTGAAGTTTTACACTTTATTAATAAAATTATATAAAAAATACATGAATAAGATGTGTGTGTTTGTGTTTCATTTTTGAAACAGAAAGATTCACTTTGATATTCCTTCAAAATGTAACAGCATAAATGATAATTGAGCACTGCTTTAAACGCACAATATATATATATATATATATATATATATATATATATATATATATATATATATATATATATATATATATATATATATATCAATTGTGCATCTTCTTTGTCTATCGAATTGCATTCTGTTTAAACCCACATAAATTACAAACATAATTATCAGAAATAGGTAATATCAAAAATGTCTAGATTTGTATACATACTTCTATATTAAATTAAGTACGTCCTATACAGAAGCTATTGAATATTTAATATTTTTGAATGCTGGTCACACTTTCTTTTTTAACATCTCTTTAATTTACTTTCGTTACGTAAGTGTTCCATTTGAAAGACTACATTTTCTTGTATGTTCAATAGCTAAGTCCAGACCAAGTATCACACCTACATTATAACTTTCTTTCTCCAACAGATGACATGTTCTATGACATTTATGTGCAATATGAAAATAATTTACATCTATAACGTAATTCATATAGTCACCATCATCATTATCGTCGTCGTCATCGTTGGTCGTCACTGAGCACTTAATTTAAATTCTTAATTGCAATAAAGATAAATGCATGCCTACTTGTTTTTTTTTTCCAGGCTCCATTTCTACTGCTGACACCAGAATTAGACATGCAACTGTAGGCATCACAGGTGCCTCTAAGGGGTTGAACATTTTTAAGACTGTAATCCATTCCTGTAGTGATGCAATTCGAATATATAATGGGTTGGAAAATAGCAACATTTCTGTGATAATCGAATCGAGGCTTGTGTTTAATGAACGAGGGATCGTTCTGCATGGTAGTAATGCTGTTCCCTATATTACCAAAGAGAAAACAGAAATCATATTGAATACAAAGAGTGGAGTTGTTGTGGAAAACTGGGACAGTACATTGCAAGATCCTTCAGCTACAACAAAATTGAACCTGATTAGCTGCAAATTAAGCAGGAATTCACAATATGGACTTGAAATATCTCAATCTAACCCAGGGTATATTCGGGTTGAAAATTGTTCTTTTGAACAAAATTCGCAGCAAGGAATATTTGTTTACTGGTGGTACAGTTATGGCAATAGCATGAACATAACGGTATCTATTTCAAACTTTTATGGCAATGGTGGGCGAGGAATATATATTTATCAAGACTACATTGACGCATATGCTCTTATTTTAAACAATAATAACTTCACGGGAAATCTAAATGAGACAGTGTATATGTACGTTAATCCTGCATACGACCGAACTAACTTTATTACAATTATGGAAAATGTATTTTCGTTTAGCCCTGGACAGATTTATCCCCTTCAATTTGAAAATACAAGAAGGATGGAGTTTCAATTTCAGAATAACACTTGTTTGGATTCTTCTCCTTGTCTAATTCTAAAGAGCAGTATTGATACGAAGGCAGTCATCACGTACAATCGATTTAAGAACATATACGGGCTTTCAAACAGTGTCGTAAGTTCCGATAAGGCTGTACTTATTTTCACGAACAATAAGGTAGAAAATTGCAGTACGTCGACTCTTCTTGAAATCGGAAATGGATTTGATCATGTCATAAAGCACAATAACTTTACTTCAAACAGTGGCATATCGTGTCTTCTTAAAGTTTCGACCATATTTGATAAAGACAAGTATATACTGGCTCCTGAAAATTATTGGGGAGACAATAACATTACAACAATAAAGCAGAAAATATGCGACTTTTATTTAAACGTTGAGGTGGCATGTGTCAAATTGCAGTTTTATTTTGCAGACCCTTCTATGGAGAATTGGACTCTCACACACATAGATAACGAGATAAATTTGATGATATTCCACAGTTATTGAATGGTTCTTACTTGTATGGAGGCATTCTTACAGGCACACTAGACGGGGAAGACCAAGTAAATACCCCAGTACTTGTAAACCGGAGTATTCTAATAAAAGAGGTAGGAATGCTATGGATCCCTGGAAACAACGTATCGTTTACAGAGAATAGGGGAATCGCTGTCAAAGGTTTATATGTTTGTTTTATATAATCAATTGTGCATTAATTCAAGTATTTCCGAGGAAAATATTATTTTATTATTTGGGCTAGTTATTATAATCGAAACTGAAATATTTATAATATCTTTGCAAGCTCGAATGCAAAAGGTATCAAATATTTGTCATTTGGTCCAATATGTAATGAAATATAATAGGACCAAACATCCTCAAAGTAATCACTTTGCATTGCTGAACACGAATGGATACAATACTATCTTATATGTATGGTCCTTCATGCGAACGACTTTGCACTTAATTAAAGCAGTGATTATTAAGCTCATTTTTATTATCGTTTTACTAAATTTATATTTATTTTGCTATTTTTTGTTGTCTTTATATGTATTATTATTATTATTATTATTATTATTATTATTACGGTCAGTTATGCGTTGGCAGTAACAACAGCTTGGTCAATATTACAACTCTTCGATCAAATACAACTGGCCAAGTCTGGAAAGGTATCAACTTGCATGGAGGACGTAAGTAGAAATCTTCGCATTTTCCCTTGTATCACTTACAATAATATAAGTGTGGCCATCTGCAACTCGATCCTCTGTTTGCAAAATACACTTGAATGTTTTGTCTCTTAAACAAACAACAAAATTATTTTATACGAGAAAAGCCATAGGAGTCAATAATTTCTGTTAAATTCTTAGTCGTGTTCTAGAAACAAATTACCTGTTAATATTTGGCTTTGTTTCTTCTCCAAATATGTTACACAATCATAATTCCTTAAGAGAACCACTACCTCCACGACAATACAACACTACCTAATATTGCATTTTACTGAACGGAGGTAACCGTGGCTGCCGACCTATATGGCGGTCGGACATATCTATGTCCCCTTACTTATAAGACTTGCCGGCAAAACCTAAGAATATGTCAGTTGTTATTTCCACTCGTGCCAAGAAGCACGCTCCCGTCACGAGAGCCCTCGCAAAAGCCATAATTCACGTGGACAATAAGCCATTAGAAGTATGGGGAGATTTTCACTTCTAAAGAAAGTGTCCCCCATCAAACGTTATCTTTTCCTATCCCTACAAAGGACTGCCTCAATCATTTGTTAACACGTTGTCGTAGTCACACATTTGGGTTTATGCACTTGAAGCATAAGTAGCTTCACCTTAAGTGCGGGATATAATTATTTTACGCACGTGCAAGTCTCAAGCGCTTATAAAAACTTATAAAATATATGTAATGCCATTAATAACGGGTACATATTGGTGAGATTTTGTTCCAAGGTATTCGTAGCGTCCGGACGTCAACTTCAACGTTTTTACTTGTACAAGCCTACTGTGGGCCTTTTTTCTGCAGGCAATTGCCTCATTTCGGACAATGACGCAAATACTATGTAAGTATCTGAAACGGAGTCTGAGTTGCTCTTATGTGAAGCGTTTTAGTGTGATATAGAAACTTGTGTTTTTGCTTCCCCTCTGGTCGGACAAGTAAAGGGAAGATTTATACGCCTGGTTCCTATAAGCGAAACTTGAGTCATCTTTCTCTCCAGAAGCATTTGATCATATTTAAAGAGAAATTTGTCACTCGCACGGGTAGCCTATGTGACTTCGCAGCTCTCCTTACGTATGTATAATTTATTGTCAAATTTACTTAGTCACGACATCCTTCGCCTCGAAATGCCATACTTCAATGATTCTACCTGTGTATACCGTTCTAGAACTTCCCTACAGGTAGCATTGTAACTGCGATCGTATCTTACCACTATCACATTTTTACAGGTAACTGTCATACCAAATACTTATAAAAATGGTACTAACAGCTTCCTCGCTTGGCGCTCAGTATTAAGAGGTTAGTGTTATGACTGGCCAGCCTGGTGACAGGATAATGTGACTGGGTGGGACATCATGTCTGAGGCATGATGGGTCAGTGCTCGACATCACCGTACTGAAGATAATGTATCAACATGACTGTAAAGGCGTTAATGATATGTTAAAAGATCAAAATCACACACAAAATCACACTTAACAAATATTCGAACAGAATACATGGATCAAACATCATACAACCCATCCCAACGGATAATCTTAATGTTATCCTTCTCAATGGATGGCCTACGTCCGCTGAGATCGATCTTGGTCATATTATATGGATCACGAAACATCAATATTACGGGCTCGGTCACTAACAACTCGGCTTCCGGTACGTCGAACCGAACTTATGTAGATATTTTCAGTGAACAGTGTAAACTCTCATACCACCTCAAGACACCCATTCATCACGATGACATGAATAGTTACTTACGCTTCAACCAACGTCGCTTCGCAATAATTCAAAACTCTGCCACGAGGAGTAACTCTTTACTCAGCGACTCTCACGAATACACGGTTTCTAATCCAAGGCGTTCTGCGCGTTTTGGAAGCGACAGACCTCATAACTCTTCCCCAGCTAAGTCCAACGCGTTATCGGGGACATTAGCTTCACCTGATGCAACCAAGTTGATATTGCTTTATATGCAGTGCTGTCATTTTTCTTCACTATCAGATGACAATGGAAGATATAGATTTCCGAACCTTCATTGAGGACGTTATCCACTTTTGAGTGCTTAAGATTTGTCCTCCTCCTCCTCACACATCAGCAACCTAAATAGAACTTCAGCAGCTCTTGACCTGACAACCTTCTGACTAGCCTCCTTCATCAATTTGTCATTATTTATACATATGCAACGCACCAGTATTTCATTTGGACCACCACCAGTTGACAGTGATATCACCAATTAGGGTATGACAAAGGCACATTACATACATATGACCAAGATGGCCATTGATGACGCTTTTCATTTAGTGTGTAAAATAGTTGTCGTGGCTTCGAATTTGGATATTAGTCTCTAAGGCTATTTTCCAACAGGCTCAACATAGCCTATCTTCTCCCACTTTGAATAGCTTAGGTCATGCATTGGAGTCGGCCTCACGAATAGCATTTGTTCTTAACAGAGCAGCTCATAACAATGTATGCAGTGCATTAACCTCATCTACAGATTTACGACTAGATGAATGCAACTTAGTGATCTTTGCCTGCACTTTCCTGAAGGACCGCCATAAGTCCATGCTGAGAGCACATCCTGTTTCCTCTGACCTTCTTTTTCACGGCCAGATTGGTGAAGTCTACAAACAAGCATCCATGGAGACCAATTCCGCTTTCTGCCACAACAACAGCGTCGATATAGGGTTAGTGTGGGAAATCAAGAAAACGATCCAATTCCAAGTTATTGGACACAAACCTCTTAAAACGTTCTACTGACGCTTTACCCAGCGAAAGCCACAGTTCTCGCATACAATAGCGGATTTAGCACCGAGAGGGTTCTATCATTTTTTCTAGACTTATTTTGATTCCAGGTACAAACGGCGCTATTCCTCTGGTCATTACCCTACACGCCCTCAATTACATTTTCCGCGCCCCTTGGTTCTCTGTGGAAACACATCAGCGTATTTTGAATACCCTCCACGAAAGAGACTTCTCCATCAGCGTGACTTTGAACGGTGCATCCCTTCATGTCCCTATTAAAAAGACTTCCATGCGTTGATGCGGATCGCCTACAAATCCGTCTATCAATTCAGAGCACTGCCACTTGGGATTAGCAGCGACCCTAGGGCTTAACTTGTCCTATGAATCAAGCAATGGTGCATGTCCAAGTTATTTCTATGTTTGCATCATCAGGTTACATGGACAACATCATGCAGAAAAGTCAAAGAGTTGGATCTAACAAGAGATGATATCCCCATTTACCAATACTGACTTCTCGTCAACAAGGCAACATCCAACCTAGTACCATCTTAACAATTTCGGCACATAGGCATAGAATTTAACATAAAAATAACATGTTTCGTTACCTCAATATCGGGTGTTGTAATCTGAACCATGGTAGCACCTTCACTTTCGAGAAATGATATACGCACGGGACTGTTTTGCCAGCTAGGCTTTATCAATGTGGCCACGGACTTCATGGTCTTAGATCGCCTTCCTGTACGCCCATTGTAAATGAATATTTTGCCCGAATGGAGGCCACACTCTCACCATCCACACACAACTGGATCACAATATGCGACTTTGGAGCAATATAACTTCGTTCACGTTGAGTATACGTCTACCAGTGTAGCCTCCCTAAATCAAAGTCTGTACCGAAGCAAGTGCTTGAAGGCTAGGGAGTCCACCTCCAACCGCCGTTTCTGCATGCTTTCCCTTGGTAAGAAATCTTTATATCAGTCAGTTCATTAGAATACACCATTTTGAAAACCATTCATTCGTTGCAGAAATATTTGCATGGCAAAGGAGTTACCATTCTCTCCTACACTTCTAAGGTAGAGATTTCTCTCAAAAGAAAAGGAGGAACCACATTCTACAGTGGTTACGTATCACAAAAGAAAATGATGAACCAAGACCCGAGACTTTTGCATTGTGGTTGGGGATTTCTAAATTCAGCCAACAACAAATCCACGTAAAACTGTGCCCTATCCCAGGACTCCTAACGTAATAGACGAAGCCTTGTACTGGAACAATTCATTACTAAAGATATAATGGTCTTTTCATTTCTCGCTTTTAGTACGGATATGTACCAGATGGGACTGACCTTTGGCTGATCTGTTATCGACAAAGTGGAAAAACAAATCCCAACTTTCATATTTCCAGTCCCTGACTCAAAGACCGAGCAGGCGAATTTCTATTGATAGTTTGTTATACGCTACCTTCCAACACCTTTTGCTTTCAAAAATTGATAAAGAAAGCAGGAGATTTGTAGTTTAGCCTTATCTTCATTGCACCACTCGGATGGAAGAAATCGTAAAACAAGGACCTCATCAATGTCGGAAAGGGATGCCCTCGGAGACTTCGAATTTTTTCTCATCTACTTAAACAACCACAACAGCATTTGTGTCATTTCTGTCGAGAGCTGCGGAACCTACACGTCTGGATGATACAAACCAACCCCTCAGATATAATCATTCTCACAACCAGTCGTACGAGAATCACTCTGGCAAGTAGTTCCTCCATTCAAAAAGCATGAGAATGCAAATTACATATTTTAACCCAGTGATGCCCAGACCAATACATCCTACCTTTCCCGGCATCTAGACCGCAAATAGCTTAATTTCTGTGCCTCATCGTTGTGATAACGTTCTCACTGAGTACGATAAAAGATTCATCATCACGTAAGCGTGGATACTGGACAAGGCAAGAACTTTTCCGACCTACTATCCAACTTTGAGAAGACATGACTTTAAACTTTAGCTTTGTAACCACTGTAGAACCTATCTTGGGTGTTAACAAAACACATTTCAGCCACTTTCATGGGCATATCTGTCACGCCCTTTATACAAGACCGGCTTTCTCATGGTGTTAGCGACGGCAGGCATAATTTGAAACACAGCTGCTATCGGCAGATCCAAATTACGGTCAGTTCCGACAAGATAAGTCAGTCTTACTCATAACGGCATTCTTTTTATCGCCAAGAACTGGTTTGATTCCACGGGTAAACATACTTTGGGCACGAACCCTCTGTTTACTCTGGATACATAAGCTGAATAGCAACTACATGAGCCTATCAGGGCGTTCAAATCGTATCTTATTGGACCAGATCACCCTTCATTCTTTTCATAAAAGGAGAGGAGTATAAGTCAGAAAAGACTATCTCCTCCTGGAATAGGTGGGTCGTTCGTTCGGCATATAGAGAAATATCCCCGAAAAAAAAATATTTTATTAAGCATTTCGGCGCACAAGTTTAGAACACTTTCATCAGTCTATCATTCTGCTGGTACTGTTTACTAACCGACATCATTAAGGATGTGGCATGCAGAAAATATCCCACTCTGTCTCTCTCTCTGTTATTTCTGAGATATCCTATACCAAATGGACCAGGTTGATATAGTATATTTTTTATCCGATTCTGAATATGTCACCAGGTCGATCAACAGCTTCATAAGATGCGTCTTCACGACGTCCGCTGAATTTACAGGGCTAAATGTTTCCCTATTTGAAGAATCGTCCACGTAGATGGAGTCCCCTGAAGTTGAGTTACCAAGAATCTCTCTCCCTTAGCACAGTGGATCGCATATGGTATATCATAGGCAAAGGGATGCACCTCCCTCCGCCTCTTACTTGTTTTCCTAAAGTAATAAGAGTTCGGACTGGTTCGTTGTGCAGTAAACATTGTGCGATGGTGCCCGGCCGGCTACTCTTCATGTTGATGTGGAGCTCTTTAAACCATGTCACGTACTGTGTACAACTGTCCTCTGCCAAATTTCCCCGGTGGACTACAGGCGCTGAACGTTGCTGATGATGACGTTGTTAAATGGCTGAGCATGCACTGCACACGATAATATTTATAACGTATTTAAAGCCAAAACCAATTTCTCCTTGTAAAACATGTTTCTTCGACAATACTTAATTATAATATACATTCACCAACCCATTCTCCTCGCAGTTACATCCATAGAGAGCATGCCTTTCGCTCCGATAGCGACTGATGTATTATTAGGCTTCGCCGCAAGTTTTGTACCTAACGGGATATAACTCTGTCCGACCGTCAGATAGGACGGCAGAAAACATTTAGCTCTCCTGGACTAAGAGCAGTATCGGGAAGGGGGTGGGCTTGATTTGGGAATTACTAGTAAGTTACCTAACGTATTATAATTGGGTAAGTATTCTCTAACAATTAATTACACAAGTGAAGTGTTAATACGAAATTGTTAAAACCGGCCACACTGCAATTAATAATTTCAACGATTACAAATTTATTTATGAAATAGATCCCTATTTATACTAGCATACCTTTGAGATTTATTATATATTTATGAAAGCAAAGGACGTCGACTTGATTGGAAGCTTTCCTTATTTGGGTCCATGTGATAAAAGAATCTCTAACTCTAATAATGATACAGTTTACGAATTAGTATACAGTAATACCACACTGATTTTGCACAAAATGTATATCCGTCCTATATAATGCCTCATGATGTGTGCTTGTTATAATTAATATAGATTTTCGTACTATTAATGGAACTATCCGTCAGATCTGTCAGCTTTCATTGTGTAGCGTCTGTTCAATAGATATTTTAACATCTTACTTTAGGTAACATAGGACAATGGTTATTTACTCAACGTGTTTTCAGTTTCAGTGCTAAATTATATATCTTTGGCAAGTATATAGTCTAGTCGTACTCAATAACAGACAATAAACATGACCGTCATTAGTCGCTTAATTTCGGTTCGTATTAATCATTAATTTGTCCCAAATTTCCATCGTTTCTAAACGTAAGTGAGCAAGAAGAAGAACAAGAAGAATGAAATATCTGTATGTTTGGGAATATTACATTCATAAGTGAGACACATTTGAATTCGTGAGAAAAGGATCCACTTCAGTAACGATATTGGCGCATAGGCGATGACATATTTTCCCCCACTAACTGCAGTATGTCGAATTAGAGATGAAATATATTGTCTTTAAATGATCTATATGTAACTTACAAAATAAACAATGATTTGCTTTGTTTATATATTTTTGTAGGGGGGGGGTCAGGAGCGGAAACTATGTTTGTATTTCAATTCTCGAAATTTGTTATTATTGTTATTATTATTATTAATATTATTATGATTATTATTAGTAGTAGTAGTATTTTTATTGAACCGTATATTGTGTATATTTTTCCAACAATAAGTGTAATAGCAGTAGCTTTGTTTCCACTTTCTAATGCCGTTTTAATTCACAATCAACCTGTTTTGAAGTACAAATATAAATAATATGCAATTATTGCTGGTGTGAAAAAATCATATCAGTTGAATTCAGGTATATTAAACGTAACATTTGAGTACTAGTGTACCTTACATATTCACTACGGAAATGAACACCTGATGAATCTATGACCCATACAATATTGCGATTTATTCTTACGGTTATATGTAGGAAATTATATCATCCAAATTTGAACAGAAATTAAATATACGTCAATACATTACTCGTTGAAAGACAGTCAAGGAAATTATGTTTATATAAAGACACACTTTTATAACGCATGATGAGAAATAACCTTTCTATTGACAGACATTATGTAGAGAGGGTGGTTATTTTCTAAATTTACCTACTAAATCACATTTTAACTCGTTAGTAAAAACAAGATACTAACCCAAATGTTAGTTTCTGTGTTTATTATTATCAGCAATATTTCTTTGTCAAATTGTGCAACTTACTTTGCTAGGAAATTTATTTTCAGGACTGATATTGACGAATACAAACATCAGCGGCGTAAGTGAAGCTATCACTGTAAAGTCACTGAACATTAAAACCCAAGCAGGCATCAATGCATCAGAGAATATCAATACCGTAAAATCGGTATTTTCATCAGCCATCTTCTTGGAAGTTTGAGGCACCTACGCAAGCAATTCTGGTACCTTCATCAATGTACCGAGTCTAAATGGAGACTTGAGCATTCTAATAGATTCATCACGTTTTAATTTGAACAGAGAGACAGTGCTAATTGAGCTGAATGATACACAGAATATGTATATTCAACTCTTTAATAGCACATTTCAAAGTAGCACATCCAATGTCATAAGCATCACTGAACAAAACCCGCAGACAAATTTAACACAAGTTAATGTGGACATACAAAATAGTAGATTGAGTAGCGTATCTAGTAATACGATATCGGTTTCTACTTGTTCTGTTCATTGTAGCTTTCTGACACATCGTGGCATTTTCTCCAGTTCATATTATATCATTTACATTAATGCACACTCATCTAACACACTGGCTGTCCAAAACTCTTTTACTGCTAGTCAAAGAGCGTTCTTTTTCCAATTCTGCAGCAGACAGTTTGAAAATGTGAACGTTAGTCGGGTTATAAGTATTCAAAACAATATATTCTCAACATCATCTAATGGGGAGGATATTTATTACAACAGCTGGTATACAAATGTTGCAATACACACATTCAATATTCAGGATAATGATTTTGCACAACCGGGAATCACAAATAAACAAGGCTTTGTAGTCTACAGTCCATATTGGTACAACACAGCCAATAATTATTTCATTAGGGAAAATTCATTCTATGGGTATGGAACTGCTTTAAACTTCAGTGGAAAGGCAAATGAAATTCAGATATCCCATAATATGTTTTTCAATAATTCGTATGTTTTGAAACTAAACAGCAGAGATTACGGTACAGGGTTTGTAAATATATCTGAGAACCGTATAGAACATAACAGTGCAGATGGAATCCTTCAGATTCAGCCTTCTGTGTCTGATGAGAACGTTCGAATTCATGTCGTCAACAACACATTTGAAAATAATACTGGCTCGGTAATTCAAGTGTCTGCTCCTTTCATACTTCTTAGACATAATTTATTCGCAAATCAGAATGCCAGTTACAACCTGTGAGTCATTCCTGACAGAGGAACGTCATTTGCAGGCAAGGTTATTAATGCTTCTTTAAATTATTGGGGAACCACGAATGTCAACATTATTGGAAAACAGATATATGACGCAACCTACAATGCATTGTTATCTGATGTCGTTTTCCTGTCATTTCTCGGCTCTGTGAACATATCTAACATTCAAGATGAAGACGACGCATTCGTACGTCCCAACGGAGAAATAGGAGGCATGGTAAAGGAAAATATTTATTTGTCAATTGGAAAAAGCCCTTATTTGGTGACCTCGAACATTGAAATTAAAGAAGAGGGAACACTTACGTTCGGTGCTGGAGTAATCTTAAATTTAAAGAGAATCTTGGAATATCTGTCTTTGGTAAGTAAAACTGTAAATTGTATAATTTCAACTGCATTTGATGACCTTATAATTCAAACTGCTCCAATATTGGATTCTAATAGATTCTCTTTTATAAGTACGTTTTCCAATTTTCATGCGCTCGTTATTTGACTATCGATGAATGTTTTCGATGTTTGCTTGGAAGTTCTCATGAATAGACAGACAGATACTCATAAACCATGTGTGGACTTGTTTTTCTATCTTGATTCTCCATCTGGTGATATTTACATAGCTATATATTGGCCCATTCTTGTTACTTGATAGTGACAGAATCCAGGACTCCGCGAAAATCATTTGTCGTGGATTACATCTTTCTTTTCGTATCTAACTTAGGTCGAAATTGCACTCTGACATAACATAAAACTCTTACATTGTATGCATGCCCCAATCAAGTTTATGTCATTTATTATATTCTGATAAACAGTTGCTCTCTTGTATTCCCTCCTGTAAACCGCCATATTACCCTTTTCAATTCAAATTTCATGATCTTTAATAACTTTAGGTAATACTTCACATCCAGTTCAGCTTTTCTCGGAAAGACATGACCAACAATGGCGAGACATAGAGTTCAAGCGAAATAGAGGTACAGTTACTGTTTCAGTTTCTCTAATAATAGTGCAATTCAAGGTTATGAGATGGTAGTTAAGTTGTACTAGGTTATTTATTTTCCTTAGGATTAGATCATTTAATGTCAACATTTGTCCAATAATGCAGCTAGAAATAAAAAGAGAAAAATGGTATGTAAACGTGCAAAAATGAACAATGTGGTATAAACAATACTCTTCAGAAAGTGAATTAGACTTAATAATTGATAATTTTTTATAGTGTAAAATTTAAATAATATCAGCGTCATTCGATAAGTTTCAATGAATTTGAAATATGTAAATATAAGCCCATTGGAGAAGGTCAGGTCTTTTGAATTTGCGTTAAATGTGTTATCATTGTAGATCTCTCCATTAGATTCACGTGTTAGGCTTAAGGGTTTATGCGGGTGAAGATGTTGCATGTAGCAGGAATGATTTAGTTTTAGATCCGTTCTGGATGCAAGCACTCTCAGGCTTCACATGCGGAGTTCGAGAGTGTAGAATATATATATATATATATATATATATATATATATATATATATATATATATATATATATATATATATATATATATATATATATATATATATATGTGTGTGTGTGTGTGTGTGTGTGTGTGTGTGTCTTCTTTATGTTTGCAGGCAATGTAATGTCAACTTTACGCAGCATCCACGTTAACAATACGCTGAATGGTGTCTCTATCAATGGAAATTTTTCAGAGATAAGTGGTGTTGTATCCAACTTCTCACAAGAACATGGGTTTATATTCACCACTACAAAGGATAACTCTTCTTACTATGAAATAAAGGTTGAAAATCTTATTGCTGACAACAATACTAAAAGTGGCGTTCTCATCCGGTCAGAACAAATACCAATGAACTATCCAAGGATAGAGATTCAGACTTGTTTAGTACAAGGAAACACCGAAAGTGGATTTAGTGTCGAAGCAAATGCCACAGTAATCATTTCAAAATGTCATATTGTGGATAATTAATTGAGTGGAGTATACATAAACACTGGGGGAAAAACCCACCTCTTCTCATCCATGCTGTCTCTGAACCGTCAGTATGCTTTAAATGCTTACAGGCCCTATGAAGTCCTCCTTGAATCTTGCAATGTGTCTAATCATAATTATGGCAGTTATGCTGATTGGGGAGCATGGAATACGCGGCAATATATAGAAATCTATCTTGATCAATCATCGCGTCTCAACGTGACCATGAAACGTAATCGATTCGTAAATAATACAGCGGACGGAACTCGTCTATACAAAACTTACTATACTAGTAGTGAATACTTCTATACTTTAGAACACAATACATTTCAGAATGGCAATCGAACACTCTTAATTACGGATCAATCGACTCGTACGCATACGGTATCGGACACATTACGATTCGTAATAATACGTTCGAGAATATCACTGAATCTGTGTTTCAGTAGCATATATTGACATAGATAAAGTGTCTACCGTTTGGATAATGAACAACACTTTCAAAAACAGCATTACCGCAAACTTAATTGTCTTTACAGGAAATGTCGACGTTAGTTACAATGGTAATATTACCATTTATGAAAACAATTTTCTAGACAATAAAGTAAAGTCAACAATCGTGTTGAACACTTATTACGATAATGTAACAATATCTAAAAATATTTTCAAAAATATAGGATCCGAATGTGAAGTAGTGAGACCAGACTTCAAAAGTACCTTTTCTCTTGATGCCAAATTCAACTTCTGGGGCGAATCAAAAGGGGAGAGGGTTGTAGAAAAGGTGTGCGGTTTTGAAAGAAACATGGTAAAATCTTTCATTTACTATGTTCCATGTTATATTGATGTCAACATGCAAGTACAACTTGCACAGGAACAAGACACATTCAACTTAGATGGCGCCCTAGGAGGAGAAGTGACAGGAGTAGTTAATCTATTAAAGCAGATGTCACCGTATAGAATTACTCGATCGATCATGTTGAGGTAAATCGTTCAACTTTCAATACGATGTTTGGATCAATGTATAATAAACTGTTTCTCTCGAACATTTTCATACAAATATTTTCAAAACTGTGTTTATAAATATATTTTATTTGAATTTTGACATGTGTAACTATTTGAACTGCGTCCTGTCTCACCTGATAAACTTTACTTGCCCTGTTGGTGCACTTAAATATTGTATCGACTCAACGCAAATTTGTTACTTTTATCTTTCTAAGATATAAACGTAATTTTCCTCCTAAGTTAAATTTGCTATCCATTCTTTCCTTTTGAAACTATATTATGAAATGTCAGTGGATTTTCACCAGGTGAAATTCTTACAATTTCTTATAAACCAATCCTTGTTTGAAATGTAGTGCTCCACCAAAGTGGCACCTGCTATACTCTTTTGATTATGCAAATAGCAAACATCTGAATTCCAGAAACGATTCAAGACTCGTCATCGAAGATGGGGTGATACCTCAGTTTGAGAACGATCGCGGAATTTATGCATTTGGTAAGTTTGCAAAATTGTACCTGGTCACATATTATATAATAAAAAAATGGAATATGCTACGTTTTCACAATTTAAAAAATGTCTTTAAAAATTGTTCATCTTTAAAGAGAAATCATTTTTACTCTATGCAAGAAGCAGAAGGGCTGAACAGACCAGGTTTATTTCCAAATTTAAAACCTCCTACGAAAAAATAATTTATTGAAACCTTTATTTTCGATTTCAAAGGCTGCTACGGGTGGTTATTTTCGATACGAACAGACCTTGCTGACATAGGTGTGTGTAACATACATACGCGGTGAAGCAAATTTTTTTTAAAAAAATATTTGGTCGAGACTAACAAGTAATATTTTTGCTATTATCAATTAAAATTATTAGTATATAAATATTCATGAGTGTCGGAGAACCACATTCTGCTATATTAGTACGAGAACGATTAGAAGCAATGAAATATTATATTCCTGTAAGAGATTCTGTTAAAAGAAAAATACGAGCAGTTGAAGATGCAAAACGTGGATTTAGAGAGTTATCCACTGAAGTATTTAAACCAGTTACCGAAACCACCGAAAATATCCTACTTGGGGATATTAGAGATCCTGGTATTAGAAAACGCGGTATTCTTCCAGTGTTAAAACAAATTGAAATGCAAACTCGACCTCGACCTGTAGCTGCACCTTTACCTGCACTTGCACATGAACCTGCACCTGCACCTGTGCGTGAAAAATACGATAAAGAGTTTAGTCCATATGAAATAGCCAGAATGAATCAGTATCCACTTAATACTCAAGAAGATTTTGTAGAATTTGGTAATTTTGCTTATAATTCTTTTACAGATAGAGAAAGATTTTTAAAATCTGATGTTGATGTTGCTAATCGTCAAAAATTTGCTGATCAGATGATTTTACTAGATCAGCTGGTTTCAAGTATGATGCTTGCCAAGGATAATACTAATGAAGCTGATCATAATCCGTATAATATAGGACGACCGAGAAATCATGCTGATAATAACGACGCTGATATGCGCCAGTGGTTATGAATGCTAATCCCAATTACAACCTAGGTTTTGCTACGCGCAAAGCTATGTTAGTAGGAAATAGCAGAAGATTTTCATGAGCGATTCCATTATCTCATATATTTGGATTTTGTAGAAATTTTAGAAAGGTAATTTTTGGAGCCAAACACACAGTTACTTTAATTCGAAAAGGTAGCAATGATGCCATCTGGCGAGAAGCTGGTGATGCTGGCAAGGTATTATTAACTAAATTTACCCTCTGGATGCCAGCAATGACTCCATCAATAGATGAAGAACAGAAACTACTTTCTTTTATGGATCAAGGTGGTAAATCAGTTATGTCGTGGCTAACAACAACTACTGATTCTACCATTACCAATATTAATGGTGATTTTACTTGGCGTATTGCATCACAACAAGGTGTTTCTGCACCTAGACATATATTTATTGCTCTTCAAGGTGTTAATCGATATGATCAAACACATAGTCACATGATATTTGATCCAGTTGCTGCTACCAATGTATCGTTGAGAATAAACGGAAAACAAGAACCGTCTGAAGAAATATCGATAGATTTTGTAGCTTATTCAGTAGCACGTGCATATCATCGCTTGTTAAGTTTAAGGGGCGAGATCAAAATATTGACACAGGTTTGCAAATATCACAGATTTTTAAATCGTTATCCGATTTATTATTTTTCACTAGAACATCTCGATTTGGTAAAACAATCTGTCGTTGATATACATTTCAAGGCAAGAATTAATACAGGTGGAGCTAATCATAAAGCAATCGCTGTTATACTTAGCGATAGAACTATGCTTCTTGAAGGTATTAGCGGCCGAATGAGAATCATTGACGCGCCGGTAGAAAAAATGTGATCTAAATTTAAATCAACCGTATAATTATAAAATGCCATACGATCATGTTAGTGTCACTCTGACTCCATGTCAGATAAAAAAAAAACTTCAATTAAATATAACAAAAACCTGCGGGGTAAAATTAAAATTAAAAAATACTCAAATTCAAGGTGGACCAAATAAATTAGCGTTAACTAAAACTCAACATAAACATTTTACCAAAGCTAAACCAGCGAATATTGGCGTTCACGTTGATCTTAGTCCAAGTGCCATCAGAGACATGGTCAAGGTTGGTGGATTTTTGCCGCTTTTAGCCGGAATTATTCCAGCATGAATTGCAAAGGCAGCGGCGGCGGCTCCATTTATATCAGCAATGGCAGCAGCCGCGGTTCCATTAATAGCAAAGGGCGCCGTATTAGGTGCGGCCGGATACGCAGATAGCAAATTAGCACAAAAAATAACAGGAGGACGATGTAGTTAAAAAAAGGACGCGGACTGAGATTGCCAGGAACGCTAGCGTCGTGGTACGGAAGAGGCCTTCGATTGCCAGGAACGCCAGCGTCGTGGTACCCAAAAACGCGATAACGCCAATGTCAAATTTAGATTTATCTAACGAAGTAAAAAATATAAAAAAAATTCTTTAGAGGTGTATTTATGAGAGATCAATTACCAGCCAAACCAAACCGCAACGAAACAGGAATAATAAATCTCGATAACAGTATTGGTCCAGGAACACACTGGGCTGCTTACGCGATAAATCCACGTGAAATTATTTACTTTCACGCGTATGGGTTAGTTATGCAAAAAAATTAAATATCCCAATTTGGTATTCAACGCAACCAACGCAGACGCTAACTGATCCACCGATATGTGACGCTGAAACAATTAATATTCTTGATGCGATATCAAGATCAATCAAACCATATCACAAAGTCGTACTTGATTACACGTCTGATAAATTAAATCAATCACGATTAAATAATGGTTGATATTTATGGAAGATCTTTATCAAGAATACAAAAAGGACCAGCTGATGTTGATTTATCTAAATATGCAACAAAAGACGATCTTAATAATTTATTAGCGATATCAGGAGTAGATCCCGAAGAGGTTGTTATTTTTCAGGATCAACATGGAAAATTACAAACCAGTAACGTCAAACTAGATGATATAATTCAACGAGGCGAGTATAACGCCCACGTAGGTGATTTTACTGGTTTACAAGAAACTGTTAGAAAATTTAATGAAATAACCGCCGAAATTAATAGAAAAATTAATGAAACGGCCGCCGAAGTAGATAGAAAAATTAATATAAAAACCGTCGAAATAGATAGAAAAATTGATGAAAAAACCGCCGAAGCAAATAGAAAAATAGCTGAAATTAACCTAAAAATCGCTGGCATCAAAGCTGCTACTGATCTATTTGAAGGTGTTGGAAGACGGCTTCCAGAAATTATTGGTAAAACTAATTTTATTAATATTCCACAAGCAATAACACCACAACAAGTTAGTAATATCGTGTTTACAATTTCGTCAGGATCAGCAATATGGACACCAGAAGATAATAGTTTCAAATACAGCGCGCCAGTTACTGGCGTGTATCAGTTATACGATTTTTCCTCGGTGAGATTCAGAATAAACACTAAAAAATATAAACTGAGACACTCCGCCGATAGATTTCTTGGATTTTTAAATCTTTTAATGAACAAAGACGTCGAAGAAACGTTCGAGCTAGAACCACCCGAAAGAGCGACGGCAGTGCCAACAAAGTTTTGGTGGTTCATGGAATTTATCGCTGAATCACCTCAATTATTTACTTAGTAAGGTACAATGAGTGAGTCCGATTACAGATATAATCTCGCACGTACCTGGCAAGATTCATTAAAACTCATCATAAATACGTACCAGGTAAAAATAAAAAAATATCAACGTCGATTAGTTGCCACTGACGTAGTTGTTTATTCGGTATCAGCAGCAGTTGCTGGCGCCGGAATAATATTATCCGCGGTGACAATGATGGCACCGGTCGCTGTTACGATCGCTGTATCTACGGCAACAACAATTGCAGGTGTTCTTAATATTATTGCAAAAACAATATCTTCATGTACGAATGAGAAATTATCTTCGTACGTGCTTAAATTACACACGGCAACGGCGGCATATTCGACATTATCATCGTTGTTATCTGAGAGTCTCAACGACGGGAATATATCTGATTTTGAGTTCTCAGCAATGATAAAAATTTATAACCAAGCCGATATTAAAGCTACGAATATTAATAACGTCGGAGCTGCAACAGATTGTGACGAACACAACACCACCAAGAACAACAATGATCTCGGCAAGCTCGATTAAGCCAGAATTTAACATTAATTTTCCAACAGCAATTTCCGTCGACTTAATCGCGTTTTCACAATTGCGAGTTTATCACAGTTGGCCCAATATTAGATCAAAATCATTTGGTAGTTTATTATCAAATAATTCGGTTGTTTTCGCTAACAAAATAAAACCAGGTGGTACTCCAGATTGGATCGTTGTTGGATTACCAACAGGTAGTTATCAAATCGAAGAAATTAATAATGAGTTATTACTTAGAATAAAAAAATATAATTGGAGAAGAACCAGGTATAAAAATAACCGCGCATGAACCAACGTTAACTTCGATCATCGAGGTAAAATCACCGTACTTCGTTGATATTTATGCAAATTCAATAAGAACAGTTCTAGGTTGGCCTGAGGTTATACCTCCAACACCACCAGTATCACCACCACCGGAAAAATCCGACTATGTCGCTGATAAACAATCATATCCTGAAATTGTTCCAAGTTATAAAAATAAATTAGATTTCATGAAAATTTATACTGCAGGAATTGAATTTTTTGTTTCTGGTAAAAGCAATTTATCGTGGAAGTTATTAAAAATAGGAGAAGAAGAAAAATCTTATCGACAAAGGACGATAGAACGAGAAAATATTTTTCTAAGTGATATTATTGCATTTTTCAAAGAAATTCATGAGAAACATCAAGAATAACTACGGTTGTTACGGCAGTATTTTCAGGAGTGTATTTTTAACGTATCGAGCTCATGTAAAGAGATAATTAAACACGTAGAAATATTAAATCAACTAGCATCTGACATGGAATATTTTCACACGCGAATAGGTCAGGCAATTATTGATGAAAAAACAGCAAATAAACAAACATTTTTAACTTTACATGAAATAACCGAGGCGACGCTGCCAGATTATAAATTTTCTGGTTATAACGCGCCTGAATTAAGAAAATCCGTCACTGACACCATCGATAAACATTTTTCACAATTAATCGACGCGTGGAGAAAATCGTTACCGCCAGCATCTATACTTGCGCATAATAATGATCAATTTGGACTCGGACGACATATTTCTCCTGACGTCGTAACTATAACAAACGTCGTCGCGGTTAATCTTCACGCGGATGTCATCGAAAACAGCTACAGCGCAGACGCGTCTGTGTCAGATCATGCCCAGCAAGGATTTATTCTTTATTCGTTTTCAGCAAAAGAACAACCAGGATTTTTAATTATACAAGAACCAATTAATCCTGTTTATCTGCGGTGTTATAATCGATTATTACCGAGAATTAATTTCAGATTAACCGACCAAGATGGAAATTTACTTGATTTACGCGGCGAAACGTTAAATATTAATTTGTTAGTGAGATCTTAAGGATCTTCATTCTTACCACGGTAAAAAAATGACCAAAAAAATAGATAAAATACAAAAAAAATATCATTTTTTTAATTTTTATAAATCTCATTTATAAATTTTCCGAATTTACCATTTTTTTAAATTGTCTTTCTCGGGTATTAATTACTTTTCTTGATTCTTACTCGTCAGACAATTATGATCTAATCTTTTCAACGGCATTAGATAACGCGACAAAATCCTTAATTTGTGCCTCGTTAACAGATGCCAACGACTGATACATCGCTGCTTGAATCTTCTTTATGAATTTATATTCGGCTGGTAGAATGTATCTACCCTCGTGTTTGTTTTGTGCGAGTATCTCAAAGTCGGAGATAATTTTATCAGTATCTAACTCGGAAGATAATTTTATTTTTTTGTTTTTTAATTCTTCGATGGCGTCAATTACATTATTGATATTTTCTTCGTTCATTATACAAATATTATGTCTTTAATAAATGTAAATATTTTATTTCTGAAATAAATTTATTCATCAGATGATAAATAATAAAATTCGATCCATTCTTCAAATTTATATGAATATGTCGAGGAAATTATTTTTTCTGCAACATATCGCACTGAGGCTGATTTAATATCAAAATATTTACCAGCCGAATACATTGATTGAAATGTAATTTCCTCGCCGGTTTGTACGTTAACTGATTTTACCTCCTTAGATTCTTTTCGTCCACCGACGTTACCAGATTTTACATTTTCACTTTATATTAGAAAATGTATTATTCAATGTATCTCCGTCAATATGGTCAATTACAAGTTTATCTTTGATTGGTCCGTTAAAACATTCATACACAAATCAGTGACATCGATGACATTTTTTTGGATTTGATGTGGTAAATCTAAGATAACCAAAAATATCAAAAGTACCGACCGTATTTTTTGTTTTACAATGTCTGACAACACCGTCGCATGACGCCTCGTAGTTATCAAAGATTGGGTGCTTCATGAATATTGAATTCATATAGTAATTATCATTTGTCTTAATCAAGATTTGCTTGAAATCTATTAATATAATCTTCTTCACATTTGGTTATTCTGTCATTGATGTTAGTTTTTTTGTCATAATGTCGCTTTAGTTCTCGATAGCGTTTATCGCCGCATTTTCTGCATAATCGAGTTTGTACATCTTTGCGGTCCTAAACTACCACCGCGGACAGCTGGCATGTGTTCGCCGCAATATTCACGTTTCCACGATTTATTACAAGAAGTCAACGAACCAAAGAATAGCCATTTGCAATGGTTCATTATTATTTAAATATTTGTTTAAAATATAACATGAAATTATTTGACATTGATGAAGTTGAATACGATATACCTGACGCTGATAAAGCAAAGAAGGAGTTTTTCGATGATGGGGCGGTTCATACTTAGTCAACATGGAAAACAAATTCAATTAATAACACAATGACCGACGAACGAGCCAACAAAATAATTGATTATATTCGAACTCATCACGGCAACGAACAGTTTATATTTGGAATAAAATTTATCGCACAAATGTCCTACGACGTATGGGTTATTCAAGATAAACGTGATCCTATAATCGGAGGAAAGAAAAATGTTATTCTGTCTGCAGGTAGCCGGCCTAGATTATTAACTGGCATAGATAAACCGTACTACGCTAGATCCTATCCGGTAAGTGCTGTTGTTTATGGAATTTATAAACTAAATAATAAACCAGAAGTTAAAGATTTATCTTTGATGAAAGTATCTTCGGTGATAAATTGTGTAGCTGAACGAGTAATGGAACATCTGAAAAGTACAAAACGTAGATCTGGTTTAACATCGTTGAGGTTAGAAAAAATAAATACCTGGGCGGAAAAATGAATGCCTGGGCGGAATCAGTCGTTGATGGCGCATCAATAACTGACGTTGCTGTGTTATCGAGTAAATTAAAATTTCCCATGGTGGTAAAAACGTTATCGGGGGAAATTTTATATGAGTCCGAGTACAAATCTCGAGGAGCATCGATTGAAATTATTGATCATAATTCACACGCGTGGACATCTAAGGTAACAATTTTTCCACGAGATCGAGTTGTTAAATTTTATCCCGTAGAAGAAGATTCTGAAAATCCTACAGAAATGTTTAAATTTATTCACAAAATAACTAGATCAGATCCAGTAACAGTGTGGTTATTTCGCAGCGAAGATAATTACGATCAGTTTGTGCGACCAAACGGTGACGTTTATAGAAATAAATTATTACATGACTCGATGAGTGAATTAGCAGATAAATACTCAACAAATTCTGAGCAATTATTAACTAATTGTTTTGCTGTTCCTTCTGTTGCTGCTCACGCTACTAGAGAGAAAAACTCATGGAAGCCAACCAGGGGTGAATTTCTCAAAGATGTCCAGGACAGTTGTGTCGAATATGGTCACGGCGGATTATGGAACACTAAATACGACAGCGATAATATGATATATGTTGACATGGCTGCGTGTTATCCTGGAAGTTTTCTAGGGCTAGGTGAATGCGCTAAATATTTTGCTCAATTTGGTCATCCTTGTAGTGAGATGACTAGAGTGTCAATTAACGGTCCTTTGCCAGATTTTCCCTTAACCGGATTCGCCCGTGTTGTATCATTCGAATTTGCTGAAAATTTACATAAAATATGTTACGTTTGGTTTGGTAAACATTTTGCATATCAACGTTGGGTTCATACTGCGCTGCTTCGATGCATGTTAGATTCAGCAATGTTAACTTCGTTGACAGTTAGTGAAGCAATTATTTCGTATAAAAAACAAACTAAAGTTTGGTTACCAACTGACCTCGACAAAAAACCGCCAAAGATTTAGTAGAAAAATAATTGGTAAATTTACTCAAGGTGGTGCTTACGATCACAAACGGCATCATTCTAGGTTATTCATGGACGACGCCGAATTAGATTTTATAATTACTGATACCGCATCAAAAGGTATATTTTGTAACCGAGAAACTATTTACGTTGATGGAACAAAATTAGGTACCGTAGTTAGTTATCTTCACGGAGAATCACCTCAATATACTCATTTAAGATCATCAATGCTCGCATATATAAGTATTAATTTAGTTTAGATGATAACTAAATTTCCTGATATCGCAGTCAGAGTAGCAATTGATTCATTTTACATCGATGACAAATACGCATCGTTGTTAGAAAATCTAGTTGGTGATGGTGCGTGGGGCACCTGGAGAATAAAAAATGAAGATATTCTTTGTTATTGTGAATCTGTGCACGTGAATGGACCTGCTGGTTCAGGAAAAACTACTCGAGCAATAGAATTATTTAAAAATTCAGATTTAGTTGTGTTAACGCTAACACATAGATTAGCGAAAGAAATGAAACAACGTGGCGTTAATTCTTGCACTTATCACAGCTATTTCAAATATAGCGGTGGTACTTGGACATCTTCGCGAATGGGTGAAAAATATATAAATAAAACTATTGCCTTTGATGAAATTTGTACAGTAAATCTAAAAACGTTAAAATTATTTCTTGATTGGTTGTCGTTAAAAAACACCGACGTAATAATGTGCGGAGATCACGGTCAACCAAATCCAATTGACAGCGAATCACCACATAACTGGCTAAAGAATTTTGTTGATTATTACGAGGAAGTTAATACCGATTACAGATCTCTTGATGAATCACTAACTGAGTTTAAGAAATTAATTCGATTACAATCAAATAAAATCCAATGCGACGTAATGAGAAAAGTAATCGATGAAACATCAATGAAAGATTTCTTAGATTTATGGCGGCCATGTCATTTAATAGTTGCGAGTAAAAAAATAGTTCGTGATGATCTTCAGCGACAATTATTTCAACTACAACGTGAAAAATTTTATTATTGCCAGTACCGTTATGTTATCGGCCAGCAGATACTCGACGACAAAATATTGACGTTGATATACCAGGAGGAAAAAAAAAGAATTTGGTGTTGAATGATATTGTCGCTGTTGATATTAATCTCGTGAAGAGGCGTTAAATGTAGAAAAATCTCCGTGCAAATTAGGGTATGCTATGACAATTCATTCGTCGCAGGGACTGACTATGGACACAACTGTTTGGGTTGTTGATGATCGCAGAGAATGGTCAAATTTAGTTTATTTAGCCGTTTCTAGAGTTAGAAAATTATCACAACTACGACGAATTGGTTATTTAAGTGATTTAGGTGGCAATTGAGTATCAGCGGAAATTATTTGTAATTCTTCGCGAGTAAATCCACGTTGAGGAGCTAACGAATCAAGAACATAAATTGCAGGTCCTCCTGTTGACCTTGTTACGGTAGATATTTTATGTGATGCTACGCTCCAAATGGGATCAGTTGCTCTTTTTCGCCCACCTTCAGCCTCGCCGGGTTTATATAAATAAGTGACGATGATACTACCTAATACCGGCCTAGTTGAAAAATCACGCCTAATTATCGGTATATTTGTTTTTGTAATAGCAATTGCTGGTTTTATTTTTATTGTTCGTGTTATTTCGTTATTAATTGCGTTAATTACATCAGATAATCTTTCTACCCATTCCTGAGATCGCTCATCGGAGATAAATTCCCTCGCATATTGATATCCAAATAATCGCTCATCAAGTGTTTTATTAAATCGCTCAACAATTGATTGATCTCGGTGAATTTCAACGTGACCGCGCCGTATATTTGTATTATTTTTTTTTCATCAACGACGAAACAGCACCGAGAAATTCCCTACCTGGATCAACCTGAAGAAGATTTGGCCATGTTAATGGTCCTTGTTGATAAATTCTGTTAAATGCGTTTGCAACTTCAGTAGCTGTTTTAGTTGCTAACGGCTCTGCTTCTTTGTACCTGCTAACAATATCAACAACCGTCAACACAAATTTGTAAGTTTTACCGTCAACGGTGTCATGGGGTAGAAACATTATATCAGCCTGGTGAACTTCATTTGGTACACTAACATCGAAATGTGCATGTTCAATTCGCTTAGGTGGAGGAAGATAAATTTGCCAAACAGCTTGCCTTGATAACCACGATGCCGCCACGGGATTTTTTACTTTAGCGGCTTTCGCAAGTTTGCTAATTGCTAATTTTCCTCTCCAAAATCCTCGTGGAGAATAATAAATTGCTTCCATTATTATTAATTACCAGCGCCGATCATTAATTTTCCTTTCATTGCGCCTTTGACTGAAAAAGTAGCTAATCTTTATATGATAGATTTATTAAGAATAGAATTTAGAGCTTGAATTAAATTTACATCAGCGAGATGCCTTTGTTGTAAATCGCCACTTCGATAAGCAATATCATGAATGAGACACGCATCATCGATAGCATTTACTGGTTCTTCATTTGGATTTGGATTATTATTATCATCAAGTCTAATATCTAATCGAGTACCGGGACCGCAATAATTATATCCAGGTAGATGTTTTTCTCCGGGATATTTTGCCCAAGGAGCACCAGGTAATCCATTTAATGTTGATGCGATATCACCTCCGTATTTCTTTTTTTTTAGGTTTTGTTTTAGTTGATTTTGTTTGCCCAGATGAACCAAATCTAACTTTCTTTATTCCACATTTCGCGCACGCACCGCTCATTGCTGGTTTACCATTGCGCGTTTTAACTTCAGTCAGACCTATCGTTGGAGTACGCGAGCGACATTTTACACAATATAAATCCATAATATTATTATATCATGAATGTAATTGATTTTTCAGCCACAAAAAAAAAACGTGAGGAAGTTAAACATCACGCCGCGCTACCAAATTCCATTAGAATGATAAGAATAGGCCCATCTGGATCTGGTAAAACTCAGTTATTGTTAAATTTGATAATGAGATGGTTAAAATGGGACAAATTATATTTAGTTGCACCATCTGTTGATGATCAGCGATGTTATCAAGTATTAAAAGATTTTAACGAAAACGCGTCCGAGATAAACGATAACGTTATTGAATTTATCACAGATATTAATGAAGCACCATCTGTCGAAGATCTTTACGGAGAAATAAATAATTTAGTTGTGTACGATGACGTAATGTTAGATAAACAAGCAAATCCGGCTAGGATATTCTCTCAGTGACGCCATGAAAATACAGACGTTATCTATGTAACTCAGCGATATACACAAATACCAAAAATAATCAGGGATAATTGTAACATTTTAGCGGTATTTAACGGCGTTGACACACACACACGCTAAGAAATATTCATCAAACTTGGTGTAACGGCGACATGGATTTTGTTAAGTTTAAAAATCTATTTAGCCGTGCTCAGTTAACTCCACATGGATTCATAACGATAAATTTACATGATCCACGATCGCGATATCGGATTGGTCTCGACCAAATATTTTAAAAAAATAAAATTTGCTTCACCGCGTATGTATGTTACACACACCTATGTCACCAAGGTCTGTTCGTTTCGAAAATAACCACCCGTAGCAGCCTTTGAAATCGAAAATAAAGGCTTCAATAAATTATTTTTTCGTAGGAGGTTTTAAATTTGGAAATAAACCTGGTCTGTTCAGCCATTCTGCTGCCCTATGTATATGTATATATATATGTATATATATATATATATATATATATATATATATATATATATATATATATATATATATATATATATATATATATATATATATATATATAAAGAGAGAGAGAAAGAGATAGATAGATCTGCCATTCTGCTGCTCTATGTATATGTATATATATATATATAGAGAGAGAGAGAGAGAGAGAGAGAGAGAGAGAGAGAGAGAAGAGAGAGAGAGAGAGAGAAAGAGATAGATAGATCGATAGATAGATAGATAGATAGATAGATAGATAGATATAGATATAGATATATAACTCACACCAAGTCTTAATAAAAATCAAATGAATTCCTTTGTTTCCGCCAAATATTTGACAAATAAGACAATGATGGAAAACTTTTTATAACTTTTTGGAAGTTCGCATTGAATGTTTAAAGATGATTTAGTTCATTTAATTGTATTCGTAATGGGAGATGAGGATGTAACATTCAGGGACCACTATAACGGACATGACATCTCATTTTACTTTTTACAATTGAAGATAATATATCGTTGACATATATTTCATCTTTGCCTTTATACTCAGCCACCTCCGCCAGACGTTGTACATTAGTTTTCTCTATTATTCCAACATTTACTTCGATTTCTCGTTACCATTCCGAGAGGATCACTGGACCATAATTATGGAATATTTCGTACCAATTCTAATTATGTGCATTGTCTTGCTTAGGTTCCTTACACACCAGAGGGTTTGCCGACCCAAGGATAATATTAGAGGGAGCTAATGCATCTAGATGGTTTGGGATTATTCTGAATTCAACAGTGGAAGGTACATTGTTGACCTTTTTATGACAGATCTTGCATTTAGTATCATTTTATCTCATTTTGTTAGACCATGTATCATTGCCTAATTGACGACATCTCTGGTATAAACCAATTAGGTCTTGATAGTTTCTCCTCCAAAGGTGATTCACTCGTTATTTCTTCTTTTCTTTACCCCTTCCACTACTCCAAAGAGGTTATTCTCGCGATAGGTGTACCTTTCTCTCCGACGATTCGCGCTTTGATTATCAATATCGTTCCTCAAACCTAAGATATAAATACGGTCTGTATGTAGTGTTGGGTTTTTATAGTTCTTTATATGAGAATTTGATGTCATGAAAAGCATACCAACATTTATTTTCCGATGTTCTGAACATTACATCAATTACTGATAATTATGTGTCTAGCCTTTAATGAGAATACAAGCGAGTTAATGTTTCCACTAACCTGAATCGGGGTTTAGACGATTATGATAATATTATGATAATGTTCCACTAGCACAGTGTATTGGATATATGTGCGACTCTTGAATATGTTAAATTACAGGGATGAATAGATGGCGAATTTCGCTCTTAAATATATATCACAATAATTATAATATATTCCTTATCTTCAAATATTTCTTTCTCAAATGTGAATGACGATAGTCCACTTTGTCGTTATTACTGTTATCATAATACCATATACTCATCCTAAGTATAATTAAATAGTTCATGTAAGTTTCTTATATAAATATATTATTAGCGTCCATTTCGTAGTTATATAGGTGCCGCTCTAATGATTTTTATATCTACTGTCTCTAATGTGGTCTTTACTTGATGTAATATTGTCATGCAAGTGATATTATAGCGTACTTTCCCTATAAATCAATTAAAACGGTTTGTTTAATTTTTTGTGTATGGTGTGGACTATAGGAACCACAATAATTTTGCTGTACTGTTTTCTCCGCGGTCATGTACTTACAGGTAAATTTTATATCTATAGTTTAGTCAAAGTTACTATGAGCGAGGCTTATATGAATTTACTTATATAAACAGACAGTTGGCCTTCCCTACAGGTAAAATTTATTACAATTGATATCTCAGCGTCTTCTTCATAAAAATTAATAGCAACGATCTAAATCTCTGCCTGAATGGGCAGCCAGGTGCGCATTTTTATAGGTAATTGATCATAGTGCGAAACCCTTCATCTCAACTTCGAATTTCAAAGCATAACATTATTCGTGCTGCGCTGAATCTGTATATATTGTTTGTTCTCTTTTGTCTTACAGCTTTAGACCATGAGCAAGATCAGAATGATAACCACTCAACATGGGTAGCTTATTCCTGTTGTCATTCTACAAATACATTACAGACATGCATATTATGGACAAAAGTTAATGGGCGGGGAAATCGCAGAAGCGTACCTTCAGAGACTTTTATGTCATCCGTTTTCACGCTTGGGTTCGACACCATATCTCTTGCTGGATACCGTGATAGACAGCAAAGACACAGCCATCGTGGATTAATAGTATATACCCCGCCCCACTATCATCAATTGAACAACGACATGCCAGCCACTATGGTCCTGTTCTTGACCGGTCTCTGTCTTATGCCTGTGATCGTAATGGATGACGACCACAATCGATCATTCAGTAGCAGACACCAAAATAATGACTTTATCCAGTCTCACGAACCCATATTATCCAGGTACTCTCAGTGGCATATGGTAACCGCATAGTACCTAAAGGCACTTTCTGCGTACTACGCCCAATTTAGTACCTCAGTATCAAAGAGATATCCCTTCACTTTGTCCTCAAGAATTTGCCACACAAAGGAAGTATGTACTTAGCAACGGCTTGGAATTCACCCTATCAAGCTCGATATGTTCTGCGAGTTAGATAGGCACCATCCTCGACTATTCTCCAGGTATTTCACAGGCAACACAAGTGACAACACCTTTATCCACATACAAAGGAAATTTCACGCAAGTCCCCTTGTCGTTTTTGTTTTTGTCTTTTCTCTTTACGCACCGATTCTCACCCAAAATCCGCAAACAAACCACGTCCCTCACTATCGCAGCTAAAGCGGAGTTATTCTTAGGACTATTAACAAAATGATACAAATGACACAATATAAATGGTACAAGCCACTGGAGAACAGTCTACCGAATATACAACTGTCGCAACCTCAGTTCTTCTGAACAAACATGGGCTAGAGGCAGAGAGTTTTGGTCCGCTACAGCCCACCATCTAAACAATTATATCATCTTTATCCTGCCTTTAGCACCGACCACGGCATGGAGAATTATCTTGTTCGTCCCTACTGAATGGGATAAGATGTGACACGATAACATATGGACCGGACAAGCGGTTCCCTAGGGACTGAGGGTAATATTTAGCGTCCCTGTACCATTGTTAAGGGTCACGTGAGTCACAAACATACTCTAGCAAAATTCAATCGCTCCCATTGTGTCGCGATGAAAAAGCCACGATGTGTTCTAAATGTCTTCCACGCGGGAGACTACACAATCAATGTTGACTTGGAAGATGCGTATCTTTACGTAACCATTCACACAGCTTCAATTTCAGAACACTCTCAGTAGGACTCAGAACCAGCATGAATTTGATATTCTTATCTGTCCGACATATCAATTATGATGAGGTATCTCAAACTGCATGTTGGAACGAAGTCCCACGACGTTTCTGTTTTAATTTGATTTTTTAACGTGGTGTCTTCAGCGACAAATCCACATCCACATTCGTCATGTCCCATGCCGATTAAAATCGATTAAAATGTATTAGTGATCAATTAATCCCTCGGGTTTCACTCAGATATGTGCCTGGTGAGATCAGTTAATGGTGGAGCTATTTTCGTCCAATTGGAATGCAAATGCACAACGTTTGCCTTACAAGTACCGGATATGAAGGCTTGTTTGGTCGATGCACTTTCTATATACTGGAACGGCCTGGAAGCATTCGCTTACCCTTCAACAACTCTGATTTTAAAGGTTGTACACAAGGCAAATAAATCGAAGTGACTCTTCATTATTCAAATGAGAGAATCGTGTTATCAACGACCTCATCACTGACTGGTCAGAAATCTCCAGGAATTGAAAATGTCATCGCTTGCTCAAGCAACAGCTGCGGCAGGTGTTTTGTTGCATCCCAGTGTAACTGAACCTGCTCGTCTTTATAGTATTACACAAACCTTAGGAACAGACTGTTCTCACAACCAGTAGTTGAGATATCGCTCGTGCGAGACGGCTCTCCACTTTAAAAGTGAACGAAAACAAATGTGATCTTCAAACTGGTGTGTGCCCAAGAAGAAAACATACCACGCTTTCATCTGTGTCTCAAATATCTAACTTCTTACTATGTATCTTTGACAAGAAACAATTGATACCAATCAAGCGTTTTGTTTCACACGTACTGACACTATGAAACATCGTGAAAGAAAGGATACCAAACAAAACAAAGACCTATCCGATATTCCCTTCATCTCAATGTATTCCACGAGAACCATTTCGACCTAGGAAGTGTTAATTAAAAAGGACAAAGCCGTAACGTAAAAATCCCATACCTATTCCAACCCGTACTAGAGGGAAAGGAAAACATTTCAACACGAACAGTTTTGTCCTAAAAGGTGCGTTAGTGCTTCCGCATATCGAAAAATAAGCCCAGACAAAACGTACCTCTGCCACTAAAGTGAGGGCAGTTTGAAGATACATTGCATTTGACCGAAACTGTTCTCTATCATTATCGATTTCTTTCGATTGAGCATCAAGTTCACCTCTCCAACATTATCTCAGAGATCTTTAATCCTAAAAGGCACACCTATATCTGCTGTTGCATATAGTCGTTTCGCAAAACGTTACAGTCTCAGGCCGTTCAAATTCTTCATCAGGACTCAGGTAAACGACTTCTTTTGATTTGCAGGAAGAAATATATTTCGATGTTGCGGTTGTCCCTCCGACGAATATAGTTTGTTCTCCACTCGTGTTATCTAGAAACTGTCTCGCACACTTAGCACACCGCAGATGGTATATCCTTGGTAAGAGGATGTATCTCCTCCACATCGAACCTATTATTTTAAGGTATTATGATTGTGTAACGTAGTTGAGTAACAAACAATTTTTGTCTAGCAAAATGTTTCTTTAGTTATACTTAACCATTCACGATATACATATACACACAACTCCGCAATGGCATCAATATGGAGAGCGTCCTGTCTATTCTAGCAAAACCACTCACAACCTATCCGCAGTTACGTCCATACAGATAGAACCCATTTTGATCTAACAGTAATTGAAACATTTATGATATGTTGAGCCAATCCATGTTCCAGTGTCAGAACAATATACCTGCCATCTAAGTGGACAGATAACTGTTATATTGTTAGCTAAATGTATCAGCCTGGATGGGATGAATTTGCGAAAAATTATTGTCCTAACCTTTTTTCATCGGAGAAGTATTTTTAAAGAAATGTAATATATTAGAAAAGAGATTTCCCTATACGCGCCATTTCATTATAAGTTGTCATACAAACAATAAATATATATATATATATATATATATATATATATATATATATATATATATATATATATATATATATATATACAACTTCAAAAATCATCCCCCCTGCGGGTCCGGGGTTGTAGAATTGGCCCGACGTGCCTCGCTACGTGTCGTAAAAGGCGACTAAGTAGAGGCAACCTGTTTGCCGTGGGTTGCGTCCCGTGTCGGAGGAGGAAAGGATCCTGGTAGTTGAGCAGAGGCTTTCCCTGCAACACACTACTTTGGCCTCTACTTCTCTTAGACGGGTGGTCGGGATGGGCCCGGTTCCGACAAATCGGCTGGTCACGCCGAGCCCTAGGAGGTCTTTATTTACTCTCTCACCTTCTTTATCTGTCTCCTTGTATCTCTCTTGATACCACCGTTGCCCCTAAATTCTCTTCCTTTATCTTTCCCTTTTCCAAGTCTTAGAAGACTTCCAAGAAGGCGGTGGCTTAACGGGTCAATCGGGGGGTAATTTTACCGACCTTACAAATTGGCGACTTCAGGGTCATTCAAAGGTAATTTTATCAACTGAGTATGGCATCTGTGTATCCCTGACACTTGAAAAGTGTCCCCTTGTTGGGCTCCTTGGTGGGTGGGGAGCACGGGTGCTGAATTTTTAATCTAGCCAAAATGGATATTTCCCAAAAAAATCAAAATAAACGTACCAAAACTTTATCTGACTCGGACGACGAACCATGTAGTGTGGACACATTTCCACGCTTCATGGTAATACAATCTAAAGATGCCGCAAATTCCCTTGCTTCACTCTCTCCGTTTGTGATTGAGAAAACAATTACAGGTTTGATTGGTACGCCAAAGAGCGTCAAAAAAATGAAATCGGGTTGCCTTCTCGTGGAATGTGAGCGACGAGGTCAGTCAGACAATATCGGGAAAATAAAAACTTTCTTCGATATTCCAGTGACCTCATTCGCTCACACCACGCTGAATACGTCCAAAGGCGTGATTCGCTGTCGTGACTTGGCTGGAGTCACCGACGCAGATATCATCGAAGGAATGAAAAGTGAAGGTGTCACTGCAGTCCGTCGAATACGTATCAAACGTAATAATAACCTGCAGGACACCAACACCATTGTACTCACCTTCAACAAGCCAACTGTACCCAAAGTGGTCAAAGTTGGCTTCTTGCAAGTGAAGGTTGACATCTACATTCCAAACCTCCTTCGATGTTACAAATGTCAAACATACGGCCATCACGAAGACCGCTGCTCTAAAACCCAAATATGTGGCCGATGCGGAGAAAATTCTCATCAGGAAGCTGACTGTAGAGCAACTCCGCATTGTGTCAACTGCGGAAAAGAGCACCACGCAAATTCCAAGGATTGCGATACCTGGAAACAGGAGAAGGAAATTCAGATGGTAAAATACACAAATAATATTCCCTATCCAGAAGCCAGAAAACTTGTACAGGCGAAAACAGCCCATCCTGGCCCATCCTTCTCCACTGTAGTGAAGAGCAATCCTAAAACAACGAAGGACGCTCAAACACAAACAGAAGCACCCGATTCAACACCAAGCTCAAACACCCCTCATTACCAATCACAGAGAAACACGGCATCTACACAAACTACATTCAGCAATACCCAACAAACTAAATCACCAAAAAACAAAAATAAATCTCATGGAAACAGGCAACAAAAGGGGTCAGATGACCCCATCAAACTTTATAACAGGTTTGGAGACATCGAGAGCATGGATGCAGAAGAATCTGCTCCATGTGCTCAAGGGAACTCCGGACCTACAAACAAAAAATTCACCCCCGTACTTCCTCCAGAGAAATAACAAAACAAATTCCCTCTGCGAAAGGTCTAACCTAGCTCCACAATCTTTAATTTAAATTTATAATGAAAAACACTATCATACAATGCAATTGTCGAGGACTTAAAGCAAATTACAATGATCTTCTCCTGCTTTTAAACGAACATGATCCTGCGGTACTATGCCTTCAAGAAACGTTCTTGAAAGATACGGACAACATCACATTTAAAAACTACTCCCTGTTTAACACCTGCTCTCCAAATGTTGATAGGGCATCAGGAGGAGTTTCTGTTATTGTGAACAACAGAGCTCCTCATAGTTTCATTCCTTTAAACACCAATTTACAAGCCATTGCTGTAAGCGTCACTCTACATCGAGTGATTACATTTTGCTCTATTTATTTACCACCAAACACTAACCTAGTACCAAACGAACTCGATAGTCTTGTTCAACAGCTTCCCGCACCCTTTGTTTTACTCGGGGATTTTAATGCCCATAACATTTTATGGGGATCGAATCATGTAAGTGACAGAGGTCACAAAGTTGAAGACTTTATTTCTAGACACGATCTGTGTCTATATAATACCAAAACACCTACATATTTACACCCAGGCACAGGTACATACACATGCATCGATTTGACAATTTGTTCTCCTTCTCTGCTTTTGGACTATGAATGGAAGGTCGCTGATGACCTTCACAGCAGCGATCACTTCCCAATCTCCCTTGTAAATCATAACTCTACAATTGATGAAGTAATTCCACAATGGAATTTAAAGAAGGCCGACTGGGCCAAATTCGAAACACTCTGTAAAACCAGGCTGAATGAGGATACAGTTTTCAATGTTAACGACCCCATTCAGCATTTTACATCTATTTTAACCGACATTGCAGAAGAATATATCCCCAAGTCCTCAGCAAACTGTAAAAGAACCCTAAAACCTTGGCTCACTAAGGAATGTAAGGAAGCCATACGGCAACGCCGAGAAACCTTGAAAAAATTTAACAATCATCCGACGCCCGAGAATTTAAGTAAATATCGTATTCTCCGAGCCAAAGCTCGCCGCACAATCAAAGAAAGTAAACGAGCATCATGGATGAAATATGTTTCCTCTTTAAACTCTCGTTCCTCAATTAAGAAAGTTTGGGACACGATCCGAAAAATAAACGGAAAGAGAAAACACAATTCTTTCCGACATCTAAAAGTGAACAATAACAATCTTAGCTCAAAACGTGACATAGCAAATGTTCTTGCTGATACATTCTCTAAAAATTCGTCATCATCTAATTATTCCGAAGCCTTCCAAAAATTGAAAACTCAAAAAGAAAAGTCACGTTTAAAATTCACATCCAACAACTCGGAAAGCTACAACCAGCTGTTTTCACTATCAGAACTTATGGAGGCTTTAGACAAGGCCCATGATACTTCCGCTGGGCCTGACAAAATACATTACCAGTTTTTAAAACATCTTCCAGAATCATCTTTAACATCTCTTTTAAAACTCTTCAATGATTTATGGATTACTGGTAACCTACCTAAAATATGGAAAGAAGCAACAGTAATACCAGTTCCCAAACCCGGTAAAGATAGTGAAGATCCTACCAACTATCGACCTATTGCACTCACAAGCTGCATGTGCAAAACAATGGAACGAATGATCAATTCTCGGCTTGTATGGTACCTGGAAACTAACAATTTAATATCTCCTTTCCAAAGTGGCTTTCGTTATGGACGGAGCACCAACGATCATCTGGTTAGACTAGAAACATTCATTCGCGATGCATTTATCAAGAAAGAACATTTAGTAGCGGTTTTCTTTGATTTAGAAAAGGCCTATGATACAACATGGAAGTACGGGATACTAAAAGATTTGCACGATCTAGGTCTAAAAGGCCGTCTGCCCTCTTTCATATCCAACTTCCTCTCCGACAGAGAATTCAAGGTACGAGTGGGCTCTACTCTCTCAGATTTGCACGAGCAAGAGATGGGTGTGCCCCAGGGCAGTATTTTATCTGTGACACTTTTCAATATCACAATTAATAACATCACCAAGTGTTTGACTCCTGGTGTGGATTGCTCACTATATGTTGATGATTTTCTCATATGTTATCGGTCAAAGCACATGCATACAATTGAAAGACAACTACAGCAAAATATCAACAAGATTCAAAATTGGGCTAGTACGAACGGTTTCAAATTCTCGAAATCAAAAACGGTATGTATGCATTTCTGTCAATTACGACGACACCACGATGAACCTAAACTCACGCTGGACGGAACTCCTATTCCAGTTGTTGAGGAAACAAAATTTTTGGGTATTATCTTTGACAGAAAACTGACCTTTATTCCACACCTAAAAAACTTGAAAGCCAAATGCTTAAAAGCACTTGACCTACTTAAAGTAGTAGCGCACACTGACTGGGGTGTTGATAGAAAAGTCATCCTGAATTTATATAGAACGTTTATTCGCTCCAAACTAGACTATGGTTGCGTTGTGTATGGTTCAACCAGAATATCGTATCTTAAAATGCTTGATCCAATTCATCATCAGGGAATAAGACTGGCTCTGGGAGCATTTAAAACATCCCCGTGTGAAAGCCTTCTAGCTGAGGCGAATGAACCACCGTTATCGCATCGTAGAGAAATGCTTTCCGCACAGTATGCTCTCAAATTAAAATCAAACCCTCTGAATCCTGCTTTTTCGGCTGTTTTTCAACCCAAATACAAAACTTTATACGAAAATAAACCAAACGCCATACCTTCCTTTGGCATTAGAATGTCATCCAGCCTTGACACTACAAATATAGATCTTTCAAAAATTCAGAAAACATCCATCTCCGAAACACCACCCTGGCTAATTAAACAACTAAAAGTACGTTTTACGCTACACGATGGAAAAAAATCCGAAACAAACCCTTCTATCTTCCACAACTCTTACCATGAACTCCTCACCGAATTTAAAAACTACACCAGAATTTACACTGATGGATCAAAGGATGAGGAAAAGGCTGCTGCAGCCTTTGTTTGTGGAAATCACACAACGCAAGTTCGCTTACCAAATGGAGCATCAATTTTTACAGCCGAAATCAGAGCAATAGACCTTGCTCTGCAACATATAGAAAAGAACCGTATTTCAAACTGTATCATCTTCTCCGACTCGCTATCAGTACTCCAGTCACTACACAATAGAAAACTGGAGAACCCATTATTGAAAAACATACTTGTAAAAAATACCGAGTTGAGTGTCTCCCACAATATAATATACTGTTGGTTACCTAGCCACATTGGTATTAAAGGTAACGAAAAAGCAGATCGCGCTGCTAAAATGGCCCTTTCTCAAGAACCATCTGATTTTAAAATACCATATGCTGATTTTAAACCTTGTATCGGAAAGTTCTTACGTCAGAAGTGGCAGGCATCATGGAATGATGCTGTAAATAACAAACTTCACGCAATCAAACCAACTCTAGGAGAATGGACTCCTTCCTACAGAACCATTCGTAGGGAGGAGGTAGTCATTGCAAGAATCCGAATTGGTCATACTTATATCACCCACACCCACATACTAAAAGGTGAAGACCCACCAGAGTGCGTTTCTTGCAATGAACCATTCACTGTCAAGCACTTTATGATAGAGTGCTTTGACCTACAACCTACGCGCGATCGTTATTACATCGTGCCTGACATGAAAGAACTTTTTGATAATATAAAAATCACTCGTATTATAGAGTTCTTGAAAGCTGTAAATATTTACTCTAAACTCTGACTTTTATGCTATCACCTTGTGCAGTTTTATGCAATATATGTACCGTCCCATTTTAATACCTATTCATCTTTTTTACATCTCCCGTTGATCGGGAAGCTTTATTTTGCACCGTTGCCATCTTACTGTTTTTAATTTCAACCATTTGTTCTTTTATATCGCTGGTCGATATAGGACCTTTTATAAGTTTTAAAAGATTATACAAATAACACTTTGTTTGGCGCTAAATAGCCTAAAAGTGCTGATGCGCCGTTAAATAAACAATCAATCAATCAATCAATCAAAAATCATATATATTTGCCACTTCTCCGAATATTAATATTTGTTTATGAAACTTTGAACTTTTATTCCCATTCTACCATATTTTCTTCTTCAGATGAGTCAAGGCTGATCTTTATACAGATATTACGAACACGATTTGGTCTAAAGACTCAAAGTCCATACTTTGTTTTATCGTCGTGCATTATATCGGATTCATCCGGTTTTGGACTTGCTATAAGTCTCGAGCAAGGAGCCACCATTCATGATTTCTTGGGAACAATTATCGAGAACACGAATGGAGATGGAATTTTTCTGAGAAACAACGGAATCATCTCCATTGTGAACGTTACATTTCGGAATGCATCGTCACGAGGAATATATTTGAACTCAGACTGGGGTCAGTTCAAACTAAGCAGAAGCACTATAAGTAACTGCGCCAAAGCCATCGAAGTGACATTCGGTTCCGCAACTGATGCCGGAAATTTCTACATGGAGAACTGCACCAGAGTTACTACAATATTAATACCATTAACTTATTTAAAAATAACTTCATGAATGACAAGGGCCTAACTTCAGATGTAAATGATCCATCATATCGGTGGGGCGTGTATGACAATGAATTTACAAAACAGATTGACATAGGGAATAACTACTTTGAGAATAATGGAGATATCATGTTAAAAACATGGAATCTAATGAATTTGACATTTCATGATAATATTGTGAAGAAGGATAACAAGACAAGTTCTACTAACCAATGCATGTTAAATGCTTTTGCAAGTGGAAATTCTGATCTCGCTTACAGACGATTTGATATTTCAACAAATGTATTTGAGAAAAACGATGCAGCGTGTGCTATATACTTGGATGCGAGCGATTACGTGGTGAATGGAACATTTTTCTATAATAAGCTTTTGTCCAACAAAGACAGGGATTCTGTTGTTAAAATCAATACCCGGCATTACAAATTTTCGCAAAATATTTTCGATAATCCGGGTTCACCGTTTGATTTATACGTGACCAAGCAAGGCAACAGTACAATTACAGCTGCAAATAATTGGTGGGGTAGTGCCAACCCAACTTTTGTTTCCAATAGAATATTTGACTACGGAAGAGATATTACTCTTTTAAGTGTTAATATCACACCTATTTTGACCGATCAAACGTTCGACTGTTCTAGTGTTAACAACTGCAGTGGACATGGAGAGTGCGTGCGTCCAAATGGCTGTAGATGTAATTCAGGATTGGCGGGCCAATCTTGCTTAGACTATGACTGCGCAGGTGTGAACTTCTGTTATGGAAATGGAGAATGTGTCGGACCTGACCGATGCAGTTGTTTGGACGGTTGGACTGGTGATGAATACATTTATGCTACATGTAACAATGTCAATAACTGTAGCGATCATGGAGTCTGTATTCGACCAAATGTGTGTACATGCGCAGGTGACTTTACAGGCAATGACTGCAGCAGATGCGTTGCTTTACACTGGGGACCAGATTGTAGAAATGGAGTCTGCGACACAAACACAGGTATCATTTTCGTAAACAAAACTCCTCATTGTAAAAGAATTTAATGAAAGAAAAACAATTTCCCTAATACATTCAAGACACATTTTTATTTTAACGAAACTATAACAGTATAACTTTCAGTTCCCGGCGTCAGTTCATAATCCTCCTAAACTTTATAAAATTGAGAGAATATATAAAGCAAGGATGAAACAAGGTCTACACATAATTGACGTTATTTATTCCTGAAATAGGTTTGGACAAATCATAAAAGTCTATAACTTACTTGACAAGATTAGAAAAGTTTCATAGCTGATGGTAGAGTTCAAGAAAAGTTACAATTTCGGAAAAGTGAGATGTATTTGAACCTAAACTGTGCAATCAAGCCGAATGTCTCCGAATAATAGTAGATATTATACATCATTCAACACAGTAATGTAAGTTATTAGATTATATACATTAATACAATGCGATCAGTATAGACCCTAGTTGACTTTCTAGTTATATATCTATATATATATATATATATATATATATATATATATATATATATATATATATATATATATATATACACATATATATATAAAATATATATACATATATATATATACACACACACATATATATATATATATATATATATATATATACATAAACAGTCGCTTTTGTACTTACAGGACTCTGCGTTTCTAATGGAAACATCTGGACTGGTCACTTACGTGACAGATGCAATGCAATGAAACATTTTATGGACCGAACTGTTTGCCATTGATCATGGCATTAAATATCATACCAAGTCAAGGTACTGACAAGGGAGGTAACCTAGTACATGTCTGGGGACATAATTTTCCTGAGACTCAAAATAATACCTGCTTTTGTAAATTTGGAACAAACGTTTCCAATGGCACTTGGGTAGCTTGGAATCATGTGATTTGTAACGCTCCTGCGCTTCCTTCTGGCGACATCATACTTGAAGTTTCACCAAATGGAACGATATATACTAGCAACAAAGTTAGCACTTGTCAAGGCTGTTCTATTTACAAAATATACTCTTGTGTTGCTAAAATAGCCTATCTCTGCATGTGAAACATCCTTTGTCATCAATCCGTTTTCCTTGTTCTGATACCCTTCGTGGATTTGAAAACATGATTTTGTCTGTATAGAACTAAAAATGAAGTCAAAACGTTTAAAACATGTTTCTCATTTTTTACAATTCGGTGACAGTTTCTGTTTTTTCTTCTTTAAAATAATAGTCGTGAAAGTATATCTTAGCTCCGCCTACAAAGACAAAACAATAAGAACTACAATATATATTTGAGTTGCTATTGGAACTTCACCCTCCGACCCGAAACAATGGTGTCGTGTTTGGAAGACTATTTAGCGATTTATGAAACTGTATTATGATTATAGTTGGATTAATTATTTTATTAAGGAGTTCGAGAGAACACAATGACTTGTAATGACAAAATGTTTCATTAGAATTACTTCTTAGTGCCAAATATAGGGTTTTCATTTCCTGAGTTCTGATATTGTTATTATTGAGTTTGTATGGTTCAAACGTTAATATGAAATTTACATTCCATGCATATTGCACGTAATTTCAGCTCGTTTACACATACTATGCAACATGTCCGCCAGGAGCTTGCGAGCGCGGTTTGAATCCTCCCCACGGCCAATGTCTATTCGGTGGTTGTTCCTGCAACCTTCCATGGACTGGAGATGGGTGTACTGTAGAATTGCTCGCTCCCATCATACAAGCCCCTCCTGTACAATCAACAGTCTCTGAATCAAGTTCGTATTTATACCAGTTGAATTTAACTCAGGTTGGTATACATTTACTCGTGCGCTACATTCAAAACTGTAGCTTTAATTTTGTTATTGATTTATTTCTCCTTGCATCATTTAAATAACCGATTTTATTTTGTTGTGACATTATGATTATATATGAGAAATGCTGTGGAAGAAATTAAAGCATTATTTGTTTACAAACTCATCGTCGTTCTCCTTAAAATTATATTCCAAATATACGTATTTTTTATCATTTGATTTGTCACATATGTTATTAATTATTTACAATGAAATCAACTGCGATTCCGAAATATTAAATCCGATAGAAGTGTCATGCAGTGTCATTTTGCAGTCATTAGCAATAATACGTATGATACACCTTAAATGTACAAATAACTGATTAAATGTGAAAATCCTGATCACATATATACCACTAAGCCTGTTTTAAGTCAACCAACCTAATATTCAACTAGCAGATACTTATTCAGACATTCTCGTAAATGCACTGAAAAACAAAATATTGTAAATGTCACACTACGTACTAACTCTATCCAACGTATAACTAAGTATCCATACAAACCATTTTCTTCACAAAAACTGATGACGATTTAATCCACCTTTTTCCAGGGAAGTGCACCATTAACATGGACTTTGACTAACTATCCAAGTAGCATGACAATAAATGAACGAAATGGCTTGGTGGAGTGGAGGCGCACACTGGCTGGTTCAACACCCTATCAAATTACAGCAAAAGCAAGCAATATTATTGGTTCTCATAGTACCACGTGGTCAATAATGGTTCCACTCTCATATTCCGCACAGGCGACTAGTATTGAACCGAGCGGCATTTTACCATTACCCAAACCTGTGTCAATATCAGGTGTTGTAAACTTTGCAGATGGGAGCCTGCCACGAGTTATTCCAGTTGATGTCAGGTACGTTAACTCCAGCTCAAGATTTCAAACTAAAGACCGTGACAGTGTTCTGTATTCCCAAATTAAGAAATAAATTGAGACAAAATTTACAACCAAATATGTAGTTAATGTGTCTTTTTACGAACAATTAAAAAATTAATATATTGTGTCTTGCAAGTATATATAAATACAGCCAAACCAGCAAGATAGAAAGAAGTTTCCGACAACACATCACAGGCTTGCAGTTAAATATACGTTACAATGGGCAAGTGATAGTGCGTACACAGCCAATAGTAATTTTAACAATGTATATGCAACCAAACGAAGATTATAAATCAGAGTCCAATGACATGCGTGGTTAATATTGTGGAGAAAACATCCGTCACACACAAAATAAGTACCTAAATATTATGCCAACATTTGTAAGTCAAGAATCCTCGTTGCATGACACAATTTAATATAAGTCAGGCTCTTCTTGTAAGGGTTCTTTGCGTACGAAGAGAGAGAGAGAGAGAGAGAGAGAGAGAGAGAGAGAGAGAGAGAGAGAGAGAGAGAGAGAGAGCAATGTGCTTGGAGAGAGACAGATAGACAGATATACAGACTGACGGACTGGGGGTGGGGGTGATGAGACTTAATATAAAGGCATTTATTATTTGTCCTTCCCTATGTTTCTGTATTAATCGAGCAGTCTATACCCTTACCAGCCCACACTGTGATGTATAATGTTAGATAAGCGTAGGGCGACCGTCGGATATTTTAAGTTTTATAAACCCATATTAATATTGTTTAGAAACCAAGAAGAAATAAACAAAAACAAACAAACCATTACAATGATATAAGATAACCAATAAGTGTACGGTGCATGTTTAACAGGTCATTGTAACATTGCATCTTTTGTATTGTGAACTTTGTGTTAAAATACCATGAAAAGTGTACGCTTAACAGTTAAGAAGTCACTTTATCTTGCTTTTTTCAGTTGATTTTTTTATCGAATTTATGCTTCGATTGATTTCTGAAATTGAAGGTCTCTCAGAGAGACTTGATACCCTTTAGCCTTAAGATGTCGTTCTATGCTGTTTCTTTTGGAATCTAAAGAGCATGGCTCATACTCAGAACCATTGACTTTGCGAATCGTTATAAACATTTCGGCTAAATACGTGTTTAAATGATCCGGAATTATATTTTCAATGCACCGTGTCTCAAGTTTGTTATCATACATTCATCGCTGCACATTTCTGATCTCACGCTCAGTCGCCTACCTTTTGAAAGTTTATTTTGTGATTCTATGAATTCATCCACATTTTCAATTTTGAAATCTCTGCTCTCAAATGGCTCAAACAACTGGTTTACTTCATCCGCGGACAAATTAAATAAATCAAAAGTGCTGGCGTCTGCATCCATTGTTTGTTTACAGTAGAAAGTAGTTTCTTTATTCACGTGAATGCTATATGTGCAAAATTGCATCTTTTGTATTGTGAACTTTGTGTTAAAATACCATGAAAAGTGTACGCTTAACAGTTAAGAAGTCACTTGATCTTGCATATTACTTGATGCAAGTATAGGTTTCTTTTTTCTCACACCACCTACTTTCCCGTATTCTCTACGTTATGTAAGAGAGATGGAGGGAGAGAGAGAGAAAAATCAATTGAAAATCAGAGAGTATTTCCATGAAGTTGTGTACATATTTAATTCAGATAGAAGTCTGGAGTTATTAATAATGATATCGTTATTTTATAGAATGTCGAAACGATAGCCTGTTTCTGAAATATAACCTAATATTAAAAAACTATTATGAAATACCATTCGGGCGGATCACAATTTGATATGAAAAAGGTATTGGTATACCACACTGCTTTGTAGTAACATTTTAAACTTTAAACGTCATCCTACTTAATCGGTCTTATTTGTACTCGTGTGTAGCACAGACAATCGCATGACGACTAAGAGAGAGAGAGAGAGAGAGAGAGAGAGAGAGAGAGAGAGAGAGAGAGAGGAGGGAGAGAGAGAGAGCTGTTCCCAAGACAATTACTTCTGCATAGTTGTATAGTTATTTTACTAACTGGGCCAAGGTTCTTTTTTGTTGTTTCATAGGTAAGTCATTTTACCCGAAATTTTATTTATATGATAATTCCAAAAAGGTTTCTTGGGAAACAAAACTGAAGAATATACAAAGGTTAAATATAAATTCCCATCATCTTCATCAAACAATTGGGCAAGGGCATTATTTATTTTTAAAGCAAGAATTGTGCAAAATCGTTTTCTGACCAATCTTTATATTTTAGTTTCATTATTCTTAACATCGTATTCTTCAGTTTTCACTGAATCATATGTTTGCACTGGATACAGATATTCAACTTCCACAATACTGATTTAACTAGTGAATACTTGACATGTTAGGAACTCCTTATCCAGATAATGTATATATGGCCTAGTTCTGAGTATTATACATCCTAAATCATGTATTCTGGACCTTAAATTAATGTACGTAGTCAATGTCATGAGATATTAAATGTGTTTAATATCGAATACATACTTAATTAACTACCGTCTTTCCTTATCGAAGAATACGTTCCGAATAATGATTTGAAGCCTCTCCTACAATTAGAACGAGTCTCGCAGTAGATAGAGCAAAACAGATATTATAGTGGATCGTCAAATGTCCAGAATACTGCCCTGTATTTGTCCTAAAGCCGGTCTAGGTGCATAATTGTCTTTACTCCAGTTGGTGTACAATACGAAACGGCCACTGAACCTCAGCTGCAAATGTATATTGCTGATTTCTAACCAGTGGCACTTACTGTATTTTTTTTGTCTGTGAAAAAATATTCTTAATATTTTTGCATCACGTTCCTGTCTACATGGTGTCTTTCCCAGTCATATGTTAGAGCGGGTAATTTTGAGTACATGCCATTTTGATATTTATATCAATGGATGCTCCACCAACTTTAGTTTATTATTGTCATTATGGTATTTACCTACTTTTTAATTTTATAAACTAGAACTGCATTCAATTCAAAGTGGCATATTACGGACAATATGACAGAAAGAGTATTGCTTTTAAACAGTAAATTATTGTGATCAGGTTTATATACGTATCGCTCGTTCAGTAACTGATTCACAATATCGTTTAATATCAAATCAAATATATATAATTCCCGAATGGAAACAAGAACATTACCATTCATGTTAAACAACAGAAATATAACGTTTCGCCAAAGTTAACTAAGAATGATTGTCTCTTAAGTACAATTACTTGGGAGAGCAGTTAACGCAAACGCAACTGGTATTGTCAGTTTTTATTCGAGATTATTGGGTGAAAATGGCACACCTAAATCGATATAAATTCAGAGCATCACAGTCCAAATGTTTAATGTGGCTTATATGATTCTGTACTTGGGATTGGCTGCTGAAAATATAAGATACTTTGTAGAGTTAGAAGTCTCTCCACGGGAAGGACATCAGTAATATCAGAGTTGACCAATCCACTGCAACCTACTAGTTGGACAGCCACCTACTACCCAAGACCGGATGATGCTGGAACGTTTGAAGTGGTAATTATTCCAGATCTGGTATCTTCTACGTATATCTAGAATATTCAGCAATAATCCTGACAAAGAAAGATTTCCTTATCCGATACATATTTTACAAAATTAGTTAAGTATATTTCCAAGCCTAAATGTACCTAAGACTGTATACATTTTTGCACAATTGCATTTTTCCTTTATGTTTTTCTTATATAATTTACAATAATACATTTATATCTTTCTCATAAAAATATACTTCGTTATCAAACGAGAAGAATTGACTACAGTTTAGCTTCTCTTAGTCAGAAAATTTAATGAATTGGTGGCATTATCCTAATTTTACAATATACTCATTTGCAATATATCTTTGCGGGAGACATCTTCACAAATATCAACATAATGATAGCGTCACGATTTTAAACAAAGGTACAAAGATATCAACCGTTACTGCGATATCACATGTTCTTTGCAATGGCACGAATTACCTGCCGAAAATAATTGTTGTATATCTAATGTCTAACTTCAGGCTGCTTATCATCCTGCTGAACCTACTTTCAATTCGACCGTCACTTGGTCAGTTTTGGACATGCGCTGTGAGCCAAGTTCAGTATCCGTTGAAAAAGTTATTGAAGATGGAACCATTATTTTCCAAGGACTATCAAAACTTATCAACGTGGGTGGATATCAAATACCTGCAATCACCACAAAGGTATTTATTTACGTCTGTTTACAAAATATTGATTATTTCCCGTTAAAATTAAAACTACAGTGCTTGAATTGTATGCGTTTGCCTTGGAATATAAAATTGGCAAGAGATAATATTGTATTCGATACTTGAAAAGTAATCTAGCGGACTATTTGGCAAGTCGTTCACAGTACAACCATAGAAACCCAGCAACTTATGACATCAAGGAGTTTGCAAAATTTATAAAGCTGAGCATTGAGTCATCGGTTATCGTTACAGACTCGGGACTGCCACAGAACCAGCTTGCGTGAGCTAACTTTTTTGCAAGGTTGTGCCGTTAAGCACCAGCGCAAACTAAATCATATTGTACACCGATGTCTAAAACCACGTTTAAACATCAAGAACACTGGCTTAAGATTTGAAAATATAATACAGCGTATATCTGTATGCTAATGATTTGCAACAACTTTCATTTGTCGTTAGAAAGTTTCATATTTCTGTATAAAATTTAGCTAACGTTATTGAATATGAAAGTCTTTGTTTGTGAGATAGTATATGCCGTTTAGATCTACATAGTTCAACGATACGAGTTCTTTGCAGTATATATTGTAACAGTAATGCAATGGTTCTGCAAAAATGGACCAAACTAGACTCATTGTGTAAATCGGTCAGCACATTTTAAAATCTATAATTGATGCAACTTTAATATATACAAGTTCAATTACAGGTAATTTCGTATTGACAGTAATGCATAATATTCAGTTATATCAGCAATATTTAAACGGATTGTTGTTTAATCAGCCATTCTACAAGATAAAATAAACTACAGTTGTTTGCATGAACTACTAGTAAAGAAAGGAAACAAACGCAATCCATATTTTCCCACTTAGGCAATAACGTGTGCCCCGTATCTTACAGCTGCAGTTGGTGATGATGCTTACATCCAAGTGCACACGTGACAGAGCCAATGTTTCCTAGAAAACTAGGTCTTCTACTCGTATAATCCATCGGTTATTGTCGAAATGAAACAAATAAACTATTCGAGGATCATGTCAACTACCAATTAAATATCAATGAAATCTTACGAAATCTACCATATATGATATGAAAAAGTCTATATTAGTCGGAATCCGTGCATTTAGTTCAACACCCACACAACTACACCGATCATACTAAAACCTTGTTCTAAGGTCACAGTTATTTTATATTCGTAATTATTTAAATCGATGTTTCTAACTACTAATGTAATATGTAGGCATTGATGAGACATGAGCAAACATGAGATTACATTATTTGTTGTGATTTAGCGCTCACAGCATCGTATATCGAAATTATTCTTTGTGACCATTTCACTCTTTTGTCAGTAACTTGGTAGTAACATCTATCAAATTTATTCATGGAAAACTTCACTTGCTGAACCACTACTTGTTTGCTTTATATATATATATATATATATATATATATATATATATATATATATATATATATATATATATATATATATATATATATATATATATTGTAGAAATTAACAGGTAGTGTGGCAAACGGTAGTAGTATTAGTATAGATGCTGTTATCCCCTCTGCGTTTTGAACGATTTTTAAATTGTCATTTCACAGATCCTTATTAACGCAGATAATTGTGTGCAAAATGTTTGTGTGATTATATTTCTAAATTGTCCTTATATTTGTCTGCATAATGCTTAAACCAGCCAATTCCTCATGCATATTCGAGCTTCCGCAGTATGGAGTAACGTCAGTAAATATCTGACTTTATTTACTTAGCTGTCTTACGGTTCTAGAGTATCAGGTATGTGCAAAATGTATAGTTCGTCCTCTGCGCAAAACTATTCGATCGCAGAGTAAACATCATATTTACAAATGTTTGTAGACAACTAGCTTCAACATCTACCCTTATTAGTCTATAGACCGGCAGATGTTTTATCGGATAATAAATGTAACTCTGTGACTATTAATATCCTTTGGGTCAGGTTAAATGATCACACAATTCACTCTAGTTTTATAAGACTACTGGCTCTTCTATGATAACAAATGCACTGTTATTTTCAATGTGATCAGCCACAGTTTGGATATATATTTAAAATCACCAACTTCTATTTCATGATAATGATATCTAGATCTAAGAAATATCAAGTCGTGTTCAATTACTTCAAATACATTCTCATCATTCAATGTGGTCCAATGGATACAAATGTGAGACACATAATATTATATCGGAATGAAAAATGTTAGCTGTAATAAATTATTTCAATCATATCTCAAGATCACATTTTGTATTAAGGACAAATTGATCATTCTCTTTAACAAGGATAACGATTTGTAGAAAATCAAAATCCGACATAATCCAATTTTGTACACATGTTGGCGCTACTTTAGTATCCGTTCAACTGAAATTGTTCAGTTAGTTTTCACTGATTTTCTTATAAACAAGGACATCATCTTAAGTAAAGAGAAAACTCAAGAAATGTTAAGTTCATTTGTTCCATAGTGAATCAATAACATGATAATATAATATGTAGAATACGTTAAAGGTTAATCAGTTTGAGAGCTATGAGGTAAATACAAACTTATTCAATATAGCCATTGTCTGTGCCAACGTTTCATTGATGACGTAAGAAATGAGTCTATTTTATAGAGGTACGTACTGCTCATTTCATTTACGTGTTAAGTACATTCACTCTTGTATGTACAGTGTGCTTACACGTAATACCTTCGTACATCTGATATGTTGAGGCTACGAGGCAATAATAGAATGTCTCAAAGTACATTTGGAAATGGACAATGTATATTTTCGTAATATTTAAGAAAAATAAGTACATATAACAGCTGATAAATGTTATTTAATGGTTTTCATTAGCGAGAACAATATATTATCCATTTATACAACATTATTTACATATATGGCATTTATGACCAAACGAGAGTGTTTAATGATGATGTAACCCTACAATTGAATTATTCTTTTCCTAAGAAACTACAACCCTAGGCCAAATATTTGACTTTCCCAAGTAAAGTACTAATTATTATTACTATTATTTTTTTTGTATTGCAAAGATAATTACCATGCGGACATGTTAGTTTAGAAAAGTACTACAAGATGGCTAATCATAGATCTGCCTTTTCACTAAAACTGATGAACACGAGGACGTATAAATAATCTCAAAAATTATTGTATATGGAAGGAAGAATTTCATATGATCTGATACCATTATATATTGAAGGACGAATTTCATAAGACTTGTATAGATAGTAACTCAGATTTTATATTTATAAGATACTATTTGTTTAGTTCTATTTAGAAAAAATTTTCGAATGAAAGAGATCGTTTTGTACATAAAGGTATATCTCAGTAATAAAAACCACTGACTTCTGTTGCTGCTATAATATTGCATTATATTCTTCAGTAGTGTCGAATTTTAAACCTAGAGTGATCCAATCTCTCCGCGTCTTTCTGTCAATAAAGGTATTTTCAAATGTAATGTTTACCATTATGAATCCTTTATACATGTAATACTTGACATTTTTCAGGTTGATGGATTAAGTGGTGCATTTGTAAGAGTATTAGGTTCCAATTCAAATAGGTCTTCTGATCCATTCCTGGCAACTCTTAATAATGCACAAGAAATAGCATTTGATTTAGTGGTGACTGAAGCCAAACCTTTGTGTGGGACGATATATGTAATATTCGCTTCTGATGAGGGCACAACAGCCAGACTACAAGTATACATTCGTTTAACAATTAGAAGACCATTACTTATTTTCAACCCAACTTCAATATCAGAAAATATTATTCGGGGGACACAGGCTATAGTTAAGGTAAAGTTGAGTAACCAGGGAGAAGTCGCAGCCACAAATATTGTTCCAGACCTTTCAAATGATCGGCGCCTTTCTCTTGTGTAATTTTCTAACGTTAAAGACAATTCATCCACAACTTCAGAAAATATAAATATAGCTCCTGGAGAAGTTGCAACAATGTTGATTGCCGTAACGATACCACCAGACGCAGGGTTGGGAGAAATGAGCGGAACAATAGCTGTAAATTCAGATCTAGCTTCTGCCACGTTTGGCTACAGGTTCTTTATTACATCTATTCGGCGCCTCAACTTGACCTTCACTGTCTAAGTATGTTTATACTCTTGAGCAAAAGACCACATTGTATAATAATCTAGAAAGCAAATAAGAAATTTGACTAATTAGTTATTGCCGAAACAAATCAAGAGATTATCTTAGCATACATTTCATACGTATTGTTACATGCGGAAGAAACCGATAAAAAGATCTAACGAAGAGAAAGCTCCACAGTAAGTAGAGAAGATTAATTTAGAAGGATAAAAAGTATGCAAATGTTTCATTTTTTAACTTCTGTTTCTATAGTTTCAGAATTCACACGAAGAAAAGAAATAGATTTTGCACACAAAATACATTGTGACAAATGGTTGCTCAACAACGGCTAACCTCCAACAGTCTTAAACGCTTGTAAATGTATCCATCAAGACCGCATAATTAAATTTTAATGTTGAAGTTTACCACCCATCATTCAGAGACAAATACGTTTATCTGAGGAAACATGAGATGCAGTTAAAAATATACCACTCGCCTCTTTCGAGGAATAAGTTAAAAAAGTATCCCTTTAAGCACCATGACGTCCAAATCTGTTTTTAAATATACATTTACAAATATGCTTGGTCTTGCAGTCCTTGAATAAGAATGATGTTAAGAATCATTCAGTGATTTGGTGGAGATATCTAAATATGTTAAATATACATTTTTATTACGGTACCAACTCCTATTATTCACATAAACCTCGGATACTTTTCTAACGTTATTATGTTCAATTTTGAAAAAAGGTCGTGATCTGCACGAATTGGAATAGCTTTCTTCACAGTTCCTCAACACCTAACAACTTTGTCATGCTTGTCTCCTAACCATGATGTCGCAGAGATTGCACTAGTTCAGATACTCAGATATCATTTACATCAATATTCAAAACACGTTTGTCTTACTCTCAATCACCATTCAGCTAGCTAGTACTTACAAATGTTTCAAATGTAGATTCCAGTTTAATGATGTAAATATCCTGAACAGTAGTTGGGATTACGGTCCAGGTATATTTTACCGCAACTCTCTGTAGGAATATACCCATATGATTATTTTCGGGTTTTGCCAATATGACTGCACTGTATGTGGAATGGCCATCAGCTCCTGCAAAGAACGTATACTGGTCCTCGCAGATGTTTTAAAATGTCACGCGACCTGTAAATCGTTGATAAAGATAGTATGTTCTACAGATTGAATAACCTACGAAATAAGCTATCGTTTTGAAAGATATTTATCGTATTGAAGAGTTGCTTTTTCTTAACGGAATCAATGATCTTTGACATAGAGGTTAAGACAAGAAACAAACTTATGCCAATACGCTTTATTAGAAATCAAACCAATATTATAGGAAATACCGTTTGTAATATAAAATAATAGATAACTAGTGAGAAAACATTGGAAATGCAAATGATGTTAATAAATTATCCATTATACCATATGTTTCTGTAACATAAGAATATACTATTTTTTGTTTAAATTTATTGTGACAGATATTTACTGAAAAATTGCGCTTCTTATCTAGTTTCTAGTGATTTGCAATATTTTTCACTTTAGCACTGAATTTACCAAAGCGTATAATTGTTCAGTATCTTAAAGATAATAAGAATTATGTTCATTTGCTTAGCTTTTTGTATTTTTGTTACGTCTTTATCACATCATCAACTGCAGTTTGCTGAATGGAAATTATACAAGTTGTTAGACTTTATATTAGTTGTAGAGGTCGATTAGCTTAGCACGTTGAAGTGCATATATTTTTGTAGCGTTTTCAAATAAAGGACATACACATTATTACGTTTGTAGGGTTAATCTAACAAGTTATTTAAACAGCTATGCAGTTCCTGGAATGCGATAAGTATTTGTGATACCATGAGTTATTTGCTTCTTTCGCTAATTTACAGCAATGTTTAATTCTCATTGGCCTGGCAATGTAAATATAAGATTATTTAAAATAATAACTTGATCTGGATAGTCCAGACCTTCGGAAAGACATTCAAATGAATAAATTATATCACCAACGTCAGCATCAACACCTAGAAGGAAATATCTCATACAAGACGTCAGGTAAGAAAGAAACTCTCCCACTGTTTCTGATAATGTAATGTGTAATATCCAATCAAGAATGCACATTCATATGCATATACACACATGTATATATGTGCGTTTCATAGTATCATGATAATGTGTAACGAAACGATTCAATCATGATAATTAAAGCTGGATGTTGGATGAAAAAGTAAGACTTACAACTATATAATCATAATTATTAAATTAAAATGATAGAAGGAGTTATTACTAGTGAACTGAAGTTAAAATATTAAAGACGTATGATCAGGAGTGCATAATATTTAAGAAAGCATTTTGTTTACAATAATTTATCGCAGCCGTAAGGAGGACCATCTCCGTGGTTCTATGCGTCTGCGTATAGAAATGATCAGAGATATTGACAGCAATACACATATTAATGACAATCATACCTGTTTCATTGGTAGTGAAACGCTTTTCCGAGTATTGTCTTTGTGGATTGCTTAGTCGCACTTCTGCTCCACTGACAAGAGGTGCCCCTGACGCGAAGTATGTGTACTCGTCCTTGACATAAAGTCCTTTCCGACCCTGATCGATTTTTGTTTGATGAGTTACTGGTATATCGTCTACAACAATATTTGAATATACTTCGCTTGTCTTGTAACATCAAAAACTGTGGAAGGAAAAGCAAATGATAAAATCAGTTATGTAAAACAGTCATGCTTTCAATTAATTGCTGTGTTCAGACCTCACCTGAACAAACTCGACAAACAAGGAGGATGAAATTGCTAATACTAAGTGGTGAAAAGATTAATCCATAGATTTTGTTTTCAATTTCAAGACGATAGAGTCAATAGGCAGCATAGAAGCAAATACAACTCTAATCGTTCCGGTGAAAGCCACATTAAAAAGTAAAACAAAGCGAAATGGAGCTGCTGCGGCATTTTGTGGACTCTTGCTTCTATACGACTATGACTGTGCCGGGTTGCAGACACGAAATCTTGACGTCACACTAACAAGAGAATACCCTCGACGTCCGCCATTGCCATGTGGATTCGGTGGTGGAGGTGGTGGTGGAGGAGGAGGTGTTTCTTGTGAGTAATGATACTAAAACTATTTTAACATAATTTTTATATAATCAAATACAGCATAAACATATAGAAAGAACCTTCCATTACTTCAATAATTTTAAATATTTTACATTTTAAAAAAAACACATTCAATTTATATTTCATGTAATACCCCCTTCGATTTTTGGATATGCCCTATATTCATCCAGGGATGTTTAAATCGATATTGTAATAATGCGTGGAACTTATTTGCATTTTTGAGTAGAAATACGGAAATGCTTGAAGAATAAAGTGCAAACATTGCAATATCATGGGTGGGTAAACCATCAGCCACACTATACAATGTTACCACTTCACGATTGAAATATTTTCGAATATCTGCCTTAAGTTGCTTTTTATTATACATGTATAAAGGCAAAAACAATCCGATTTCCATTGGGTTACTCAGTTTTTATCCAACTTTATTAAAAGCTGCATTGCTAGATCGCTGAAAATACATTTACAAATTGTTTGGGGAGGGCGATGTTTGACGAAATTAGCGCGTGCATACCATGCTTCAATATGTGAATTTTGAATTATGGACTATGTTTCGTACGTAAATAATACCTTTTTATTTTACTACCATATTTTATGCAGGGATTTTGACGACGCCGTTTTGGAGTAAGCAGTAACATAAAAGAGCGATTGTATTTGATAGACTTCAGAGCGTAATATTTTTGCACAAAATAGTATAATGATTGTTAATTTACTTGTAATGAAATGGTTCTTCGTTTTCTTTATTTGTAAATTTTAAAAATGATTTGTGCTTGGCCTTGGCAAGCTTTCAGTCTAGGTCGGTAGCAGAGGATGCATCCAATTTTCGATTGTCACTTCATTTCTGTTTGCTATGAATACTAATCAACGCCTGATTTAACGATCATTTTAAAGACGACTATGGTGCATGTAACAACTGCTACATTGAACACCTCATCGCTATATATAATTATTAGTTTTTATTCTCCTAGAAATGTTTATCGTAGCGTATTATATGTATACAATGTTCAAGTGTCTGCACGGCCTCTTCAAAGAATAACTGAACAGATAAGTGTAGGGACGCATAAAGACTGTAGATATTATATGGTGTGAAGCTATTAATTGTACGTTTTCTGCTGCGCACGATGGTGAGATGTGTTATTAGGTACATCGTACTCATTTCATACCAAAGTTGGTCCTCAGTACAGAGACACAAATCATTTCTCTCAAGAATACGTGAATATCGATTTAGGATGTAGTAGACACAGTACGTTGCATTGCGAAATTGGCATCACTTACGATAGTTCATGTTAGCAGGAAGGAGAGAAACGACAAAATAAACTAGTACTGCAACATTCATTTACAGCTAATTGGTCATCTTTTATGTATGACTCCTTGATTGGTATCTGACAAATATAGTGTGCCAGTATACGGTAATTCTTCGCAAATCAACAGGTCATGTGCGTGTAGTCACTGTGAGTGTCCATGATGCATGTAAAAAATAAAAACATGGAAATATGAGTTCAAATAACAGAAAAGGGGCACATATATCTCCTGAAGGGAAAAGAAAGTAGTTCCAAAAGAGAGATCGTTCACTGTGGCGATGAAAATAATATGGTCATTGTGGCAGTATTATTATCATTTGAATATGTCCTTATGAAAATATAATCAATATTCTATACACATTTCTTATACAGATACTAATCTTGAGTCAATAATTCTTTAATATTTTCAAAATCATAATTCACCAAACACAAATGCGTAAAACATACCGAACTTAGAAACTTTATAAACCATTTTCTACTGAGATGTTAAATAATGTTTGTCTCATATAAATATTTGCAGACGGTGGCGGCGGTGGCTCTAGTGGTTCCGGTTCATCGGTTTCCTATAATCCCGTGACGCCATTGTCATGTGATTGTGCAAAGACATTAATCAAATCATGCGCTCTAGCTTATCATCCCATTGTAGGATGTGCTTATGCTGTGGCTGACTTGGGAACTGCATATGCAGTGAGTGTTGTTCTTCTTAAAGTCATTATAGCCGTCATGATTGTCTTGGATTGAGGTTTTAAACCTGATACATAGTCAGATACAATACTTTACGCTTATGCTTTACAAATATCTATCATTTTATTAAATACTCCGAAAAACACTAGTTTAAACGTGAAAGTTATTGATTATTCTATTTGTGCTTTCCGATATGTTTTATCAGAGTTCGTAATGAGAGAGGGTTTTGAATACCGAGTAGTTGCATTTGTTTCAAATTAATAGCATATAGTCGTTAACATTCGTAATTACTGCTTTTCGATATGCTTTGATACACATTATTAAATATCTATTTAATGTATTATCTTGTTTTCATTGTTTCTTTAAATATAATAGTATTGTTACGATCGATCATTTCAATATCAATTTGTTTTAAAAATAATTGTAATGAAGGCTGCTAATTTCGAGAACATTTCTTTGTTTCATCTTCATTGATATATCAAATCAAAATCTGCCTATTTCTCGTTATGAAGCGTACAAGTTAATAAACTTACGACATCCCTTTTTTAACCCAGAGAAGTGGCGGCGATGCCATTCTTGGAACCTTAAATGCCGTTCTGGGATTAGCCGATACCGCATTCGCCTGTGTGTTCGGTGTCGTTTGCAACCTATGCGGGTTGTTTTACACAACAATCAGGTAGGATACATTTGTACATTGCATAACAATCACAATGTGGTATGGATTCTGGATCTGCCGCGTAAATGTTACGGAATAATTTCAGCATACTTTTTCCGTTATGATATGAACTTGCCAAACGAAATTGGTTCCATCTAACTAAGAACAAAATGCACTGTGTTTTTTACCCAGCATTACTTTTCAACTGAATTACCAAGAGAGGAGGAATGTATTTTCTTTGTTCGTTTACCTAACACAGCCACTACCACTACTGCACAGATCAAATAGCTTGCATACCAGAAACGTCGAGCATTATCCATGCTCTTCATATGTTGCATTACTGTATTTAATTATTAATATCGAGCAAATCAATTTTATTTCTTGCCTCCTTTCTAATAATGCATGAATAGGAACCATTACTATTACATCACGCAAATAACATTAATTATAATGAGTAATAGTCTAATTAATATAACATATTTCACACGTACAAGAATGTACATATTCACCGAGGTACTCGGGGCATTGTTTTAAATGGAATCTGTCCTTTATATTGTATATGTATAAAACAAGCTGAGATAGATAAGGCTGGGATTCTCTACTTTTTTGCTAATGGTATTTGAAAGTCCTCTCGTATAATTACGTCAATACTTACTTTCCTTTTGGTTCTAGATGTGTCATCGATGTCGCTAACAACTGTGGTAGTGCAAGACGACGACGTGACGTCAGTTCTGAAGTGGTTGAAAACATGATACAAGCCACTAAACCAGTAGACAACTTCTTAAAAATGATGGCAGACATCTATGGAGATGACGCTATGTATATGTTTATCATCTTTGTTATCATGTTTGCTCAAATTACTCCATTTATGGGTTTAATGCATACATGAGTCCTTTTCATCTTATGTTTTATACATTGTCCAAGGTGTACCTCAAAGCGAATATGGTAGCAGCATATATTTATACCCTTGTACTTTCGTTTCTCCTTCCGATTTTTTATTCTTTTTCTTTCCAGTTTCATTTATGTCAGTGTTAAGGCAATGCATGTGGATATTCGTATATTCCATTAATGCATACATGGTCTCTTTCTAAACTCGGAAGATTCACTTTTAAGACAGTTTCGCCTCTACTGATCAATCTCCACCAACTTAATATTACCAAGTCATTGTTTCGTTTAGCTCAATCTTCTCAGTCTTTGCCTGCGTGAGTCAGAGACCATGTCACAGAAATTTTCATCCGCTTAATTGCTTTCACTATCGCCTACACGTCGTTTCAGTTGGATATTCATAGTATACTGACGACAATGACACTTCCTGGCGATTGTGTTGAATCATTCCACAGCATTTGCATATACTAAATAGAAGCTAATTTCTCCCCGTCCACATCTATTAAGGTTCAATAGTTCGAAATAAGCAGAACTATATTTTTACAGGTACAATTTGAACAGAACCTGGTTTGACTCCTTCAAAATGGCTGTATCTGACAATAGTCCTGGAGGAACCTTACTAACTGCAGATGAAAGAACCAAAGTACTTGGAACTGTGGGAAACCAAGAATCGAAAACAGTTTTGAACAAGTTTCTTATTCGCTGGAATAACACAGGTAAAACTGAAACAATTAATACACGAATTAGTGATTAACAATGTACAGAACAGAAATAATCTTTCGCCTGGCCAATACTTCAAAGTCTGTCTATATAATAAGAATATGTTCGTTCGTAGATTTAAACAAATAAACTACAGAGACTGTTTATGTTCTATTTGCAGAATTATTCTAAAACTATTGATGCTTGATGTATGCGGCCTTCGGTAACCTCGTAACAAAATGCTTTTCATTGGTATCCTTAATATACAATTTCCTGTTAAAATGTAATTATCTTTATTTTTCTTCTTCCCCAGCACTCACATTTTCTATTTTGAAATAAAGGAAATAATATATTTAACGTATCGTCCTTCAAAACGTCCTAATCATGTGCTATTTCTATCGGTGAAAATAATTGCTAAAATACACGATTTACATGCACCAGAAATGTTACATTGGTTCTGTAAGTTCTTAAAAAGTAAATCCTATTGAAATTAATCAATGGACACAAATAAGTTTAACAAGCATATGCGTGTCTCTGATATATCTTTCTTTTTCTTTCAGCTGCCTCCTGGGAAAATGGAACTCTCCCGGAAATTACGGATACCAGTCTTGTGATACCGTTAAATAAACTTTCACCTAGAATTAAGCAATATCTGAATGATGTTATTACTGCAAAGCAGGTCACATATACAAATTCATATTTGCATATTTCACATATATTATTTTTTTCATTTTTTTCTAATATGACTTAAATGTTATTGCTAAAGAATATACAACTGGCGCGGCTTCATTATTGCGTATCGGAAGGTACAGTAGGGTAGGTTCTTTAGAGGCCGCAGAATTCAGCCGATTTTGATTTAAAGCTGCAAAAACTATTTCTTAAATGTAAAGACTAGAAGCGAAAGTTAAAGCAACGAAATAGATCTCACCGTATGTAGCCCAAAGTCTTTGTAATGACGTATATAGTTAAGCCATTCTAAGGGTACATTGCCATCATGCTACAAAATTGCATTGGATCCTGTTCGAAGCCTCCATACTTCTTATTCTCATTCTTCATATAGAATATTATTGTTAACTTGTTATTTTCCTTTTGTTTTCATCTTTTCAGTTTTCACAATAACTTGGGATTTTTTGTCGTGTTTTGTCCGTGGCATATGTAGATATTTTTCTGTCTCTTTTTGTCAGAGCTTGGCGCGAATGTTCGCATTGTGTTGGTCACATCTTACTAATTGCAACCGAAATACAAAGTATCAGAATCCATGAAAACTAGTGTTCAGCTGTAACTGCTTTCTTTTTTCTGTCTTTAAGAGCTTCTGACGATTAATCCCTCTAGCCGTAAATTGCTTTTCATTATTAAGATATTTATATTTCCACTGTCTGGATGTACAAAGGAAGAAATGATCTCTCTGTTTACAGCTGGTTATAAAGTATCAGAACTAAATACCTATGAACAATAGCGATGAATCTAGTTTAAGGTATAAGTAACATTTAAAAAATTATATACATTTTTGAAGGTAATTGGAATCAAAGTTATTCGAGTGTTTCATGCAAATGAAAGTGTAACGGTGTTTTCAAAGTGAATCAACTTATTTATGCGTTTACGGTTAACAGCATATCGTGTGTTTATCGTTCAAATTAATTAAAATAGCATAATTCACCATTCAAAATAATATATTGTTTTATATTCAGATATTTCAAAACAGATACCAATTTCTAATATAATGTGATGTGCACGGTTTCATTTTCTTTTTTAGAGAGGCTTTGATTCAATATTCGCCAATTTTAACAATGCAGCAAATACGTACAAGACTGCTGAGAAGCTGAACGAGGTACTATCATATAAAATTGACGTAGCAGGGGCTTATCTTGTTTAATGACACTAGTTTCATCCAGTCATATGGCGTAGTCCATGGAATATTTAGTAATTTCACTGTACATATTTACTCTTCTTTGCATACCTGCCCATTTCTGAGAGTGATACAACATGTAATGAATTTATAAACCAAAAAAAATACTAACTAACAAAGAAACACATTTGATATGATCTTTCGTTTTATTGTTAATCAGTTCAATACATGTGCTTTCATCATGGTCATACAGTTTATGTTAAGTATTAGCCATAGGTCTTGAGGAAAATATTATCTTAGTTTACATCATCCGTTTTGTACTATCTTTCATCGATCTCAGTTTTAGTAACTTTAACTGATATATCTATATAATATATATATATATATATATATATATATATATATATATATATATATATATATATATATATATATATATATTAGTTTCAAAACGATTTAAATAGTATTCAAAAACTTGTTTAATGTTGATATCGGAATATGAATTGGTCGTTGCGGTGCTAAGGGCCACTATCCGAGCCTAAAACTAAGTCAGACACGAACGCAAGGCAAATATTTCGAATCCAACGTTTCCTAGAAATATAAAATGATAATTTGTAGTTCATTTCCTTTCTTAAATTCATTAAGACTCATGCAAATGTTACTGGATCCACGAGCCTTCATTAGTGTTCAATCGCTGACTAGAGCTTGACAAGCACATTAATCCGTATGGTCTGTGTCATGTAATAATGATGATGAAATTTGTTTATCTATTATAAAGTGGTTTCAGACTGACACTGGATTTAAGTATAATGTTACTGCAAACCCAAGTTCCGCCGAAGTGACTTTTACAAAAATTTTACTGAAACGTAACTTACTGTAATAGTATTTTGCATGTATTGATTCACACGTCCTAAAAAGACTATTTAAATCGTTATTGCAGGGTAGTGCCAAAGATGACGGAGTCTGTGCGAAAGTTAGAGTCCGGATCGTCCAAGAGCTCGTTTTCACACGAGACGCTTTTAATGCGCGCCTTGAAATCGAGAATGGTGAAAGGGCTTCTCTAGAAAATATCAAGGTTGAAATAGAAATTAGACAGACTTATGGAATTGGTGAACCTGCAAACAATAAGTTTTCTATTGGTAAGAAAGGGTGCTTCTTACACCACCCATACTGCTCCCTTTGATGTTTCGTATGTTATAAGGCCTTCCAATACGACATACCATTTTTCCTCGGAAATTGTTCCTTGATGAATACATATTGGTGTCATCAGATGAAGGCGTGTTTGCATCAGGCTACTCGGTTAAAACGACGTCATCATTGCGATTGACCATAAATTACGCAAAGAAACGTTATATAAAACACTCTAGGTTGAATAGATCAACCGATCTAAATCAGCAATAGTTTTTGTTGTTGTGAATTAAGATTCAGTATTGTTTGTGAATATTGCTTACAAATGAAAGGCATGGAATATTTACTCTAGAATAAGACCTCTATGAGCGATTTATCTTCACTAAGATGCAACATTTTCATGCTATACCATAATTGTCCACGATTTGAAGTGTATTCCTTTCTTGAGACTTCCGTAAATAATTGAAGATGTTTACTAACTGGTCTATATCAATAATATCTTTGGAACGTCACATTTAATAGCATCTGTTGAATGCATGGATACTATGTATCCCTTTTTTCCTATTGGAAGCAAATTGTGTACATTGAACTATTGGGCATTGGTTTATGTGAAAACTACGTTCAAAAAACACGTTCTGTAGAAAACATTGCGCAATCAACAACCTTTTTTCGAGAACCACAATGAAACATCTTTCACCGATATTGTAGTCCAGTGCTTCTTACCATGGTTTTATTATAGATGAAGTAGATACGTTAACATGGAATACATTAACATGGAATACGACGATGTTACATGTTTAATTAATTCAAATTTAGCGGAGGTCATCACTTTGCAAGATAAAATTTACATCGTTAAATTTCAGCAGTTATTCTTATTTCATTTGTTTGTAGGAAAACCAACGTTGAATGGTATAACTGCAGTTGACGGTACTGGGCGGTTAGGCATCGATATATCTGGATTTGCAGAATGGCTGATGATACCTCATTCAAACGCTGCACCGCAGGATGATACTCGATACGACGTCGGTGGACGTTTGTCCTATACTGTGGGTGGTTCCAATTTCTCCGTGCCCCTTTTACCTGACACGATAACAGTGAAACCTAATCCAAGTCTCGTCGTACATTACTTCCACGAAAAGTACGTGAGAGGCGATGACCCTCTCACTCAGAACGTTATTGAACCTATTGTGCCCTTCACTTTGGCTGTAATGGTAATGAATGCTGGATATGGAATTGCACGTGCTTTAAAAATATCTTCTGCTCAACCTGAAATTATAGAAAATGAAAAGGGGCTTCTCATCACATTTAAAATTATTGGCGCTCAACTTGGAAACAATCCTCTTGCACCCTCACTTACAGTTAATTTTGGCGATATTAATTCGTTGCAAACAAAAACCGCAAGGTGGTTACTAACCTCAAATTTGAAAGGTACATTCTATAATTACAGTGCAACGTTTGAAAACATAAATCCACTTGGTGATCCACAGCTATCCCTACTTGACGAACTTGGATACCATGAGCTCATATATTTAGTTCGCATTGACCTCTCTTCCAAAGACGACGGTCTAGACGACTTTCTTGTGAATGACGTTGTTGACGAAAATGACATGCCAGATAGACTTTTTAACAGCGCTAATGGAAGTGATGTCCATCAAGTACTTGTTGGTAATGTAACGACATTCAAGCTTTTGGACAAAATCACTCAGCCATCTTCGAAAAGATATAAAGTCGTGCAGCTTACAGTTGTTACAAATGCATCCTCTTGGTTCTACGCTAGAGCTGAAAACAAAGTCACAAATCCAAACCTTGCCAATGATGAATATTTGTTAAAAGTAGTTAGAACCGATGGAAGAGAAATTTGGGTGGAGAAAAATGCATGGCAAACCACACATATCAAGAATATGTTCCTGTTTCATTTATTGGACTTTATATCACAAGATAGTAACGAAGCGATCGCAATAAGCTACAACCTTACATTCGGACCAAGAAACATATATGCCCCAAAATTCAGCTCTTCTGAATATATTGCAGAAGTTTCAATTAACGCTGTACTGGGTACCACAGTCTTGACATTGAAAGCACATGACATAGATAACGACACATATTCATTTAAATTCAAGAATGCAAGTTCTGAACAGTTTTCTGTGGAAAAGAGCACCGGAGAAATAACCGTGGCGAAGACATTTACTTCTGTAGGCACTATCACATTTGAGGTTGTCGTTGAAGACTCTGGTATCCCATCCAAATCATCATTTTCGGTCGTGATGGTGAAAGTAAATGATGGAGACATGACCTCATCGCCACTGAATACTACCCTGGTAATACATACTATAACGTCACCTTCAACATCATCAATTAACGCAACTTCCACAAGACTTACTAATGCTATTACAAACGGAACAGTGATTACAACGCATGTTAATCCAAATTATACCGCTTCTACTCTTACCAAGTCGGATTCGATTGTAACTGATACAATGCCATCTTCCAGTTTCGTTGTTGTGACTGAGAAATCATCTACACATACTCTAGCCAGCTCTACAAATATCATAATGTCAACTACGCCAAGAAATGTAACAAACAAAGAGGAACAAGCAGGAAGCACACCCTTTTGGGTCATTCCCACTGCTATTGCCGCAGCAGTTCTTGTATTACTAGTGATAACCATATTAGGTTTAATTTATGCGTTAAGGAAAAGGTCATTGTTAAAAGCATACGTCGTTTGAGTTCATGTCCGTATGGTTCAGTTATTAATAATTAGTGTGGTGTCATTGCAAATAGAAACACTGCTACTACCACTGCTGCTACTACTACTACTCATACTCCTACAGGTACTAGTAATACTATCAATAACAGGGACACATCAGTAGTACTAAAGCCTTTATAATGAACATGCATTATTGGAATATTTAATTATCAAGAACATATTTTGCGAATTGCAAATAATTTTATGGAACATGTAGCCATCTTATAATACTGCATTTAATGAATTCCATATGCATTTATTATGTATACCAATATCGTATATAGCACAGTCCTTTTTATACATTGCTACTTTTTCTCATAAATCTCATCACAGGAGACCTGATTCAGTCAACCTTCTCTTTTCGACCTAATATTATCTCTGTTCGTTGTTGTTTGTTTCCGATATAGATTCGTTCTCTTAGATTATACCTAAAGAATAGAATAAAATATGTTTTCCTTGATCATGTAATGTTTAGATATTCCAGTATTGATGCCGTCACATACAGGTCGATTCCTGCAATTCACTTGCTTTATAACCACAATGTTGTGCGTTTAAATCATGTAACCTTCCTAATTTGAGTTTATTTCTCTAAGCAGTTTCCTAAACGTGATGAAAATGAGGCATCTAAAATTATATTTTTCAATATATCCCCATTTGCGACACATTTGATCCGATGTTTATACGAAAAGAGTCTACATGAACAAAAGTTAACCATATTGTTGATTTTCTTATCATTGTTTCGATCATGATGAATTTCATACAAATTCTTCCAAAACATATATGGAAGAAGTGTTGGCTAGACTTGACCTCTCATAAATACCAATTGTTTCTGAAATTCGTAAATAATAAGAAAATAGGCATTGTGTTTACGCTGGTCTCAGTAATCTTTTATGCTGTTTTATGAGCTTTTTTAAAATATGTTCAGTCTTATATGATCTCAACTGATTTTTATGAATGTAATCGCACAATTATACCCATTTTGACATATTGTTGTTTTATTGTTCTCTAGCAGCTAGTAGTCAAGATACTTTAATGTGTTTCATCCTCTAACTCGTGTTTAAATGTATTTATAACTTTTTCATTATATTTATTTTTCTTGCATTTTTATTGTTTGTTATTTTCTATCTTATCTCTCTGTATCTTTGCCCAGTAACTTTTGCATTGACCTATGCAACCTAGTCGTGTCGTCAAAATTATGTTCTAAATGAGTTCAGGACCACATACCTTCAAGGTCTTTTTAAAACGATAATTCAAGGTAGGTTATAACAATCATTTTCATTTAAGCTGTTACATTATGCAGATGTCTCATAAAATTGCAATATCAGAGGCTATCAACGCTCGTGCGGTGCTTGTACAAGATTTACACAAAATCTGGATACGCGTTCTGTTCCAATTCGGAACAAGTCTAATATAGCTTAATTATATAAAGGCCATCAGGCAGACACTAATTATTATACCAAATCTAACGAGCTGTCTCAGTCGATCCAGAAGAAGTCAAAAATAAAGCTTATATATATATATATATATATATATATATATATATATATATATATATATATATATATATATATATATATAGAGAGAGAGAGAGAGAGAGAGAGAGAGAGAGAGAGAGAGAGAGAGAGAGAGCATACAACAGTCCCTTTATCCGTTCCGAATAGTGTCAGAATTACTTTTGAATAGAGTTTAAATTAAATTGTCATTAAATAATTTATAGTTGGTGCATCGGGGAGCGTAGACCCGCGTACATTAATGAATGAGTCCGAATAGTCCTACCCAAGGTATTGAATACCGAACTAGATTCGAACATCTCTGATCGTTATCCAGCTGAACCATATATATATATATATATATATATATATATATATATATATATATATATATATATATATATATATATATATATATATATATATATATATATATATATATACATATATGTGTGTGTGTGTGTGTGTGTGTGTGTGTGTGTGTGTGTGTGTGTGTGTGTGTGATGTCATATGTGATGTCTAGGAAAATAGGACCAGTTTTTGTCTCTTATCGTTTCAACGTGGCTTTCATTTTTTATGACGTATATCCAATATATTTTTTGAACGAAATCTAGAACATTGCAGAATCTCGATTGCATCTTTTTCAATAACTATAAGTATAATGTATAAATATTTTACAAAATAAATTCCTAGTTTCTATGTTTATGTGTTTTTATTATCGACTCACAGATGCGATAATACACTGACACTTAGTTGCAAATACACCAATAACTTTTTCATTGTGATCTATCAGTGACCTGCAAAATACCCTAACTTAAACATGCAATACGTTTTGTGTTAAATTTAAATGATAATGTGCATAGCATGGCATGAAATAGTTAGTATTTGTAGTGGACTATGGATTAAAGTTTTACGTCATATTCCTAGATACAACGATATATCCTTACTGCACAGGTCGATCTTATACATGTTTCTTAGTAAAATTCAGGATCAAGAAACTATCATGCAGTAGCTAGCGCTCTTCAAGTCTGTGGTTTAGGTCATTTTTCGTAGCAATGGTCACAAAAATGGAAAATGGAATACGTATATATATATATATATATATATATATATATATATATATATATATATATATATATATATATATATATATATATATATATATATATATATATATATATATATATATATATATATATAGTATTTTGCCAATGATACTAGGAATAGAATGCTCACTTCTGACTCTATACAGATATGGGGTGGATATTTTCTTTTCCTACCTTAATACTATATATATTTCATCATGTGGCACCAACAACGTGATTTGTAAACGAGTGGCAATGCGACGAGTTAAAATATAGCATGTTTGGTACCACAAGATGAAATATATCCCATATTAATGTAGGAAATCAAAAGTTTCTTTTAGTATGTACCAGACTTGATCCAGAATAAAACTTGAAAAAAATATTAAACTTATGTAACGAATAAGTCTGTATTTCACACTTATATCATAAATAAAAATACTGAAAAAAGACTAATATTTTAACGGACACAGACTGGATAAACTTTATGGAATATTTCCTAGCTCAGAGCATGCATCAAAGACATAACCCAACTGTGCAAATGATCAATTTGATATACTCGGAAAACCCAATCTTGAGCATATTATTTCGAGTTATCGAATACACTGTTTTAGAGTTGATACATAGGCTAAAACTCGGTGAAAAATTTTTCCATCGTACGTTTCGTTTGCGTTGTTTGGCCTAAAGCGATATTTTTAAGTAGGACATGTGACCGTGTTACGAATGTAAAGGTTGTGCTTTAACAGTACGAAAGTTACCTGTTTTGACCTAATAACTGTGTAGACGCATCTGTGGTCATATGGCAATGGGCAAACAAGGAAACCCAACGCATGATACATGCAAACAGATACGCATACATATATGTTGTACGACCTTGATATTTTGACGACTTTATACACTTAACAGTTCGTGTGAAGAATGTTTGGAGACTGGCATAGGTTCATGTAAACACGTCACAATGCTCTTATGGTACAGGCGCAGTTTCTCAGTTGTTATCGTAACAACTGCACAAACGAAAATGTTTATAATCCTACCGCTCAATCAGCCTCTGTCGACCTCTTGTCGACACATAAACTAAAGTAAACAACGAGACTAACAAAACTCCTGAAGCTCTATACTAGATGTATCCAGAGAGATTCAAAGTCAGCTATTTTATCCATCTCGTTATTTCATGAGTTGAACATAACGTTTTTATTTTAATTATATTTGTTAATTTTTACTGTTATTGATTTTTATTTCTTTTTTTTTTCTTCTTCTTTTTCTTCGTTTCGATTTTTTCATTTCTGGATGAATGTGGTGGTAAGAAAATATTTTGTTTCACGAGCATTTTGTAAAGTTTGCTAAACATCATCCTCAGTAGTTCTAAATCTGAACCAGGTGTCTTTAAACTTCAACCATGTTTAATCCAGGGCCCGAGTTTCTCTATGCTGATGTCTTCCATGAAATCCAGAGAATACTGGTACTTTTCATCTTACATATTTCAGTCATCTAACCTCGAATAAATATTTTCATTAGGTGACATATTTGCTTCGGAAAACCTATCAAAACTATCTATTAATTCGTAGGTTTGAATGTATGTCCTCAAATAGTTCGGTGTCATGTCTGTGGTTAGGATCTTTGTAGATTTTGCATCACTTGCCTATCATGCCAACAATTATATAGAATATCACCTAAAGATGTGTACAGACTTTAATGTAATTTCAAATGCTATTCCGTTCCCTTCTCTGGTGAATCTATCATTGGATAAACCAGGCATATGCGGCTACGGACAATTTTCTCCGCCTATTAACATCATTGCACTTGGCCTGCGCAAAGAAGGAAGTTGCATCTGCCTGGGTTAAACTATACATTTTACGCTGTTCGGAGTGCTTCCTATGGATTCGTTTTGCAAGATTATTGATGAACAAATGATTATTATGACAAGATAGGTGCTTAATGAACAAGGTACATATTCTTGATATTTAGAAATGCAACTTGCTGTTATTGTGTGCTGTACCTCTTTATTTACAGCTTTAATAATAATGATCTTAATCGTTGTTATCGTTTACCGCAAACCACTGATTATGGCATGTATTTGTTGGATTTTAATATTATCCATTTGAGTTTGTAGACACCATTCATTTGCAGTTTTTTATACGAGTTCATTATACACTTTAGTTTTATTATCTTGTTTCAAAGCAGCTTAAATTGCTCAGCAGTAATCATTTACTGATTAACTATTGACGTTTATCTAGTATGAAATGAGGTAACATGCAAACAGATGGATGTGTTTGATTAGTTTTACTAAGGACGATTCGTTTATCTAATATGAAATGAGGTAACATGCAAACAGATGGATGTGTTTGATTAGTTTTACTAAGGACGATTATGAATTAGTCTTCTTGTGTATTCTTCTCTCAAATGAACAGTATTACTTTCAAAACAGAAACTTTTGAAACTCTCAATTTGTGTTAGTGTTTCATCCCATTTTAAAATTGTATTGTCGTTTGTGTTACAATTTGCTCTGGTGCATTGACTATTTTTAATTCTTTCTTTCTTTATTGTTTACAGATTATTTTCATTCCATAATGCATGTTTATATGTGATCATACTAATCTTGAAAAGAAATAATTCAGAATAATGGTACTTACTTACTCGTTAGTTTTAATTATGTTTAAACATAACAGACAAATTAACTTCTCTTTCTGTCTTTTAGCTTGAAATGGTCCAACGATGCCATTATTATTTACAGATAATCACATTAATATTTATTTTATCAATGTTGTCTATATTGACTGGAAAATGCTTGAACTAATAATTGATTTCAGCTTCTCTTAGGATCATTTTCAGAATAACTATCCTTCTTTCCACAGCATATAAGGTAAACGACAAAACCAGAATCGGAAAGAAACAGATTATATTCAAAACGTGTATACGTTCATAAACGGTATCAATGTGCATATATATGCAGAAAAAAATTGTATGCATGAGCTTCCTGTAGAAGGATTTTACATATACCTGCGCAATGTGAAGTATTCAATTCTATCATGCGTTATTGGTAATGTCTTGTTTTGTATGGTATGTATAATGTCGAATGAGATATCAATATTTATTTTTAATTTTGCCTCTCTTCGATACGTTTAGAGACCACGATCTAAGATACGATTCTTTGTATTCAACTTTCTCTTAGATGTGGTTCTCATAGATCTCATTGGTAAATGGAATTTAGCTCTTACAGATTCAAATTGTCGAGTTTATTGTGTAATGATCCTTTCCAATATAATATACTATAATCAAGGTCAAATATTGTTTTAATGAAGTTCCAAATATTTTCAGTAAGGTTTTGTTTCCAATCTTTATTTTTATCAAACTTATTTACTTTTTAGTTTAAATACGTATTAACGAAGGTTGTAGTTTCATTATGTTTTATTTTCTATAGTGATATCAGGTATCAGCATCCTTGTTTGA